>MU167239.1:184854-195924 GCA_015951145.1 Cronartium quercuum f. sp. fusiforme G11 | reverse complement strand
TAACATAGCCTGTCTTCATGTGATACTATGGACCATTTTTCAAGGTCCCTACCTTGGAAAATAGACCTATTGCATCACATCTTGGCCTGCTATGTGACATAGCATACCTCCATGTGATGCGATTTTCTTGGCAGTGCAATGGCCAGGTTGATTGAAGCTCACTGCCATTACTTTACACAACAGAATAATTTATTAGGATGTATGGCTCATGTAATCAACTTAGCAGTCAAAGACAGATTAAGAGTATTTACTGCCAAGCTCAAACCCTCTAATATTGATTTACTCACAGACAATCCAGAACTGGCAGTGCAGACTCTACTGGAAGACTTGGGTGGTGCATTAGGAAAAGTATGCGGACTTGGCAAAAAGTATAACACTGCACCTCAGTTCGCAGCCAATATACAAAACACCAACCTGTTAATCCTCAAGAAATCCCTCGCACTTCGGACTGACTGTGACACTCACTGGAACTCCCTAGATGACTTTATTGAATGCATTCTGGAGATGAAACCCATCCTTGATATGATGTACTCTACAGATCTGGACCTCCAACATCTCAAATTTACACTGCAAGAGTGGGAAGGTCTGTCTCAATTCCACAACTTCCTCAAACCTTTTTCAGTCTTCACCTCAAAACTATCCGGATTGAGCAACACCTTTCACAATGCTACTCCAGCATATGAAATGATGATTGCAGGCTTGACCAAGGTATGTTTTTGATTTTTATTTATTTATTCATGGAGAGCATTCAACTGCTCATATGCTGATAAGAGATTTTTAACATTTGGTTTAGGCATATGATCAGCTTGATACACATCTGGCAATCAAAATTGCAATTCAACCTATGATGGACAAATTGCGCCTCTACTGTGATACCACACTATGCAAGCCTGTGTATCTGTGTGCTGTCATGCTGGATCCACACCGAAAGATGGACAACATATGCCCCAATCTCATCACCAAAACTGAAGGACACAACCTTCTCAGTTCCGAATGCAAGTGGCTATGTGGGGACAACCCTTTTCGGCTTCACCATCCAGACCAACCAGGAAGTGAAGACACCTCCGAAAGCAATCCCTGAGCATTGACTGGGGCTGCCACGGACCCTTTCGACATTCAGGATGAGGTGAATTCATACCTTACTGCCCCAATTGCGTATAAAAATACCCATATACTTGATTGGTGGCGACTTAATGCCACTCAATTCCCTAATCTTGCCATTGCTTCTCGGGCCATCCTTGCTGTTCCTGCCACCAGTGTTCCCAGTGAGTGCGCTTTCTCAGCTGGCGGTTGGATCTGGGACAATCTCCGAGGGTCTCTCAAAGCTGGCACCATTGCAGCACAGGTGTGTTTTAAATCCTGGCTCAATTTTTTCGATTCTTCTGGTATTTGATCTCCCAATAAACTTTCAAAGCCTGCCTTTCCATTTTTGTTGTTATCCATTATTATAAGATTGCTGTTATTCAAAAACGGTCTGATTGAAACGATCGTTATCAAAACTATTTATACATTTTGAGCCTGAGCTTCAAAAGAAAAAAATTGTGAGAATCGTTTCAAAAAAGAACGATCCTGAGAATCGTTTCAACAATCCGAATCAAAATTGGTCGTGTTCACCTCATCCTCATGACCAAAATCCCGAAGAGTCAGCTTCCCTTAGGTGGAGGCCCTCTGGGGCTGCCCGGGGTGCCCCTAGGGGCCAGGGCTTCAGGACCGATGCCTTTAAAGCCCAGGGCAAGGGCCTAGGGCGCCCTGGGCTTGCCCAGCCCTGGGTGCGAGCGTTAGGGTGAGCCATCCTCTCTGTTCTCTCCCCTTCCTCTCACTTCTCCTTCCCTTTAAAGTCAAGATTTAGGCGAAATCGATTTCTTGAGTCGGAAACGATGCCTGAACAAGAACTGGGCCTTATATTACAAGCTGTCAATCAAGTTTTCACTGAACATTTAACAAAATCTTGATTCAAAGGTGCTGGATATTTTTAGTATTGTAATACGAGTCAAAGTAGGAATAATGCTCTTGTAATCGCTGATTAGTGACCTATTTAAATGTAATGCTATCTGTTTTCTTTCATAAGAGATCTGAGAGAAAGAGAGAAAGTCAACACTTGGGAACTCATGGCTGAATTAAAATTGAGAATGGAGGAAAAATGCAACCACAAAAACAAAAAGAAGCAATCACTACATCAACAACATCAACATGTTCACCATATCAGAATACAAACAAATGACTCATCAGAGAAGAGTCATCAAATCCTAATCATCATCATCACAGATCTCCAACTTCGTTTCTCAATAATCCTACCCCAAAGTAAATTAAAGTAGGTGCATGTGCTAGTATTGCTTGTGAGACTTGTTGGTCACTCTCACCCTGATTTTGATATCATTTAAAATCAAAATTGATCAGTTGACTTATCGCAAATGGTGAACATATATTTACTTGTAGAAAATGTCAATGTAGTGGTGAATATCCGATGTGTACTTTTTGTGCATCCAGATCACTTAGATATGATTACGATGGTAAGTCTTTAAAATTGAATTAGTATCATCTTATAAGAAAAAAGGAGAGAATTTTTAACATCTATCAATGTTTTAATATATTGAAATAGGTCACCCTGATCTAACTAAACCACATTCGTATGTTGTTTTTTTGATATTATAAAACTTGTTACTCTCATGAATATCATCTTATTCTCTTGATCTCATTCATACAATAGTACTCCTTTATCGACCTTCTGACCTACCCCATCAGTATTCTCTCCAGCTTATGATGTTATTCAATTTTGTCTTGTTCATTATCAGGTAAATCATCATCTTCACCTGGAGGTGTAGGTGGACTGAAGAAAGTGAAGAAAGATTTGGTCGGAATGGCTTTCTTGATCGTCCGGGTTTGGTTTGTGTCTAACTCAAAAGAAAACAAGGGGTGTCAATCAGGATAAATATATAAATATATATTACATATATAGATCACAGGTAAGAAGACTCACTTTCAACACCAGCGCATAGAGATTCTTCAAATGGCCAAGCAAAGTAGCCAGTATCGATGCCAATTGTCCCTTCCAAAGGGAGGAGGGGTGGGTAGGTTTGAGCAGATTGGCTCGGCAGATGGGTTTACTGAGTCATCCAGAACTATTGGCGGGGGGGTTTAGGATAGGCCGTGAATTTCTTCCTTACCCTAACCCCAGTGACAGATTTTTTGAAAAAGTGTTCAACAAATGCTTTATCAGCTGTATGTATTGCCGTGGACTGAGTGTCACAGGTGTGTCACAGCTGCGGCACAGCAGACAGCCAGAGCCTTTCAACCGCTCCTGGAACGGGAAGCACAGTTTGGAGTCCCTCCCGTTCCGGTCCCGAGCTCACTGTTTCTACCGGTTGATCACTTTTGTATTTGCTGTTTTACGTATTTCGGCACCGTTCTGTATAGGCTGTTGGGATGCTGCAATACTCTTCTACGGTGTTCACCTTCCATCCTACCCTATCCGAACTTACGTATTACCGCACCGTTCTGTACAGAAACAAAGAAGGGTGGGATGAAGGAGGAATGGAAGAGGTAACGGCGGATAAACCGTTGACTGACTTCTTTTTTTAAATAAGCCTCAGAACACAGAAGTCAATGTAGCTGGCATCAGGTTGATGAAAGGTTGATCCCTTGCGGTACTCAAATTTTTCAAGTGGCAAGCTTTCCGTGTCAAGTCAGTCAGACCACTTACAGATCGGGCTTGGGCGCAGGACAATCGGTTGCGTGGGTTACAACCGACCCAAATCAAGACACTTTGGTTCGAGGATAGAGTGTCGACCTAGGTGTCTAAATTGGCTGTGACGGAAAAAGTGGAGGCGGAGTAAAACTGAGATGATCCATCCGTATTTGGTGGGATGTAATCATTCCTATTTCTTGAAACTTTAGCCGTATTTTTTAACAAACGCGCATGAACCATCGGTTTTAGTGAGTTGCAGACACACACTGAACTTCCTCGAGGCCAGTTGAACCCCGACCGACTGGAGTGCTAATCTGTCAGACCATCAAAACTGTCTCATCATCATCTCACTCTGGTATTTGGTGTCCAATCTAAGCTGAGAATTTCTTGATCTACTTCTCTCATCGTGGATTGACCTAAATCGAATTACTCCTCATAAGCAAATATGATATCAATACCAGAACAATTCACCGGCTAGTCAGTCTCTTCTCAAACACTTGATTTCTTTTTTATTTTCTTTCACCAATATCAAGTTCCCCATAATTTTGTTACATAGAAAAACAGAGAAAAATTCAATGACACCGTCACTCATTTTCAAATCCTTTTCTTTTTTTTTGAAAAATAAAAAATACAAAATAGTGCTGCTTTGGATGAGAAATCGGGAAAAAATTTAGATCTTGAAATTTATAAGTATACACCACAAAAATGGCACGAAGGTTTAGTTGATATAAAGATTACTCATTCTAGTATATGTGGATCGTGTATTCATACTCTAACGTCAGTTTATTCAATAAAAAAAAAAAAAAAAACAACAACATAATCTTCTTGTTCATGATGAAAATGGTTTACTGATGTTTTTTTTTTCTTTTGGTAGAAATGGTTGGCCTATTCCGACTAATTATCCAGCAATTTGTGGTCATGAGATAGTTGGTGAAATTGTTAGAGCAGGTCAATATAGTGGACATAAATTAGGTTCAAGAGTTGGAGTTGGAGCTCAAGCTGGGGGATGGTAAAATAAAATCTTCCCTCTTTCCCATTTCCATTTTTTTTTTTTTTTAGCCTGATTGAACTTTTCCTTTTTTTTTTATATCACTTTATAGTGGATCTTGTGAGTTTTGTAAGAATGATCAAGATCCTTTTTGTCTGAAAGGCCTTATTGGAACTTATCAAAGTAAATGGGAGGATGGATCACAAACTCAGGTAAGAGTTTTAAGATTGAGAAAAGTTAAAGAGATTATAACCTTGTATCAACGGTACATTTATTGGGATGTCTTGGATTCTTTGTAGGGTGGTTTTGCAAACTATATACGCGTCCAAGGTATGCCTTTTCTTTTCTTCTTAGTTTCTTTCTATCGGTTTCGCTTTCAAGACAAGGAAATAATGATTGATTGATGAATCACATTTCTGATTCCAGGGAAATTCGCGATCGAGATTCCAGAAGGTTTATCTTCTGAGACTGCGGCGCCTATGTTTTGTGCTGGTAAGTCAACATCATACATTTCTTGATCATATGAGGTAAAGGATAGACTTAAGTGCTCCTCTGTTTAACGTATGATTGTTTAGGAGTGACAACTTATAATCCAATTAAAGGTGGAGGCGCTGGTCCAGGTAAAAAAGTTGCGATCGTTGGAATCGGTGGTTTGGGTCATTTAGGCTTACAGGTAGGATAGTAGAATATCGATATTGACAATTTCTTACTTTTATTTGTGATAACTTATTAAATTTATCTTTGTTTTTTTTTAAAATAATAATAATAATAATAATAATAAAAAGTGGGCTAAAGCTCTTGGAGCGGAAACCTTCGCGATAAGTCATTCAGATTCAAAGTTAAAAGACGCAGAGAAATTAGGAGTAAAGAAAGAGAATTTTATCATTGCTAAAGATGAAGAAGAGACTGGGAATAAATGGGAAGACTCATTTGATTTAATAGTTTGTACTAGCTTTCAAAAAGAATTACCTATTGAGAAACTTTACTTTAAAATATTACGTCCTGGTGGAAGATTGACTATAGTTGGATTACCTGAAGAAAAGTAAGTCATTTAAGCTCTTTGAGTCTAATCGCCTTTTTAACTCACTTAAACATATTTTTGGGTCCAGGATTCCAGCTTTCTTTGGTCAGACTTTGATTGTGAAAGGTATTAGTTTCGGTGGCAGTATAATC
Source organism: Cronartium quercuum f. sp. fusiforme G11 (assembly GCA_015951145.1). Classification (NCBI taxonomy): domain Eukaryota; kingdom Fungi; phylum Basidiomycota; class Pucciniomycetes; order Pucciniales; family Coleosporiaceae; genus Cronartium; species Cronartium quercuum. The sequence continues at coordinate 190,078 of MU167239.1, read as the reverse complement.
GGTCCACCTGTTTTGATTAAAGAGATGCTTGAGGTGGCTGTTAAACATAACGTTCGATCTTGGACATCAACTCATCCTATGAACGAAATCTCACAGAAGTGCAAAGATATGCAAAATGGAAAAGGTTGGACCTTTTTTTTTTCGTTTTTCCTGACCCTCTCTGCACGTAACGTACGCTAAAAAAATAAAATAAAAAAAAGCTTACATCCTGTGCGGTTTTTGCTTTTCCTTGGTTTGTAATCATTCAATTTCTTAGCTCGTTACCGGTTTGTTATGACCAACTAAGAAAAATAGATATATTCAAAGAAAATAATTTTAGTCTCTTTAACACTTAGGAGTCTGAACTATGAATTACTTCATCCTTAACAAATTAAGTATCCTTACAATTTATTTTCATACTCTTCACCTGTATACAAGTTTCCTTACTTCATCTATTATGGTGTACTCGCGGTCGTGAAACAGTGTAATGTTAAAGCAAGTAGTGTGGTTATGCAAAGACATCCAATTATGACGCTGTTTTTTTTTTTTTTGATGCAAATAAGACCGATGATTGTGCACACGGTGAAAATCTCGCTTTGAGTGTGAAATGCAACTTTAAAAACTGTTTTTCTGTCTGGTACGTGTTGATTGACTATCGTATGTAGTCCAAGGAGATGCATTATAAAGCCTTGAGCATTCCCCGAATTCAGAATTTTTTTTTTTTTTTTTTGCTTTCAGTTTTGTACGTTAAGCTCATATACCGCCCACCACCCATTATTTTAGAAGGTGACTTAGGACTTACTTTTACTATGATTATGCCTATGTCAAATCATAGTTCAGAGGTAACACGGTCACAAGGTTTGAACAGTTCTGCTTCTGTTGTGAGTTTGTGACCAGATTTATTAAACTTGTTAATGGCAAGTAAATCTGATGAACTTGAAAAAAAAAGAATCAAATATTACTGTAGCTAAATTTTCGTTCCTTAGTATCTTTTTTTTTCTTTTTTTTTTTTTGTGGCTATTGTATTTGTTTAAGGAAGGGAACACTGAATATATAGAGGTTAAGTACTCAATTTGATCTAGCCTCAGCAAAACAAGTTAAAAAAAAATTGGGAAGGCAGTTATAACAATCCTTGCAAATGCAAGCCACATAATTTCACTACCTAGCTCAGCCCCCATGATTACAGTACATGTAAAAATATTTTACTACAGAGGCTCATATGATGGGTGGGCGCTTGTGTCACACCTTCCACACTGCAGAGGCCTCAAAAAAAGAAGGGGGGGGGGGGCAAAGGCTAGAGGCACCTTATCACCAAGATAGGTTGATAGGGTTATAATTTGTGAGAAATTAGGTCCAAGAACAGATCCTGTATGGATATCTATAGGCTCCACTAATTATAAATAGTCTAAATGATTAATATCTAAGCTGTTCTTTCCTTTTTTTTTTTTTTTTTTTTTTTTTTTTTTTTTTTGGTATTCCGTGATGGTCAAATCAACAAATTCAAAGACAAAGCGTATTCAGCCCAACTCTAAGCAAGTGCTTTGCTGGAACATTTTTCACACAATAGTAGTGAGAGAGGACAAAATTGAGCAATAAGAAGTCAAGTGTGCTTACTGTAAAGAAGAATAGGTCAAAGGGAAACCTCACAAGTTATATGCTCACATCAAAGATCATTGTTCAAAGATAACTGTACAACAGAACTCAACTTATCTTGATCAAGTCTATCAGCCCTGAGCATCATAATTCCATGGGATAAACAAATATATCTTACACTACAGGCAAGGAGCTGACGCATCCTTGATGCGTCATGCGGATGCAGCAGGGCCGGGTCTGCTGCATCACATGCTACACCACACTCAACTTCTCAGCATCAGCTCTGCTGATGCAGCGTCACTTTTACATACATTCACTTGGCGTCACCTCCCTCAATTATATTTTCCACAATACACTTTCAAATCCCACTCGAACTATCCTCAACTACTTTCTTGAAACCCTTCAATAATCTGTTGAAACATGTGCCTTGCACTTTCCATGGACAACATTGAAGCAACAAATCAACACATGGGTTGGGTGCTTTGCACCTACTCTCAGTGTATCAAAGTCAAGCATACAGATTCAAGTGGCAAGGAAGTGAATGGTTTATGGCTTCTGCCTGCAACTCACAGAAACCACAGGTCAAGAATGAATGCTGAATCTGAAGATGCACCAATTTTGAAGGCACTGGCTCAAGAATTCTCTGTGAAGGCTTGCATCAGAGATGTTGATCCAACCAATGTCATTTCTGAAGCTGATGATATGCCTAGCTTTCAGACCCCAAAAATTACCAAACTGTTCTGTAAGATACACCTTCAATTTTCCCTTCTTAGGCCAAGCTGACAAAAACAATTTGCTTTGTTTTTTGGATTTCATTATGTATTTCATCACTTGGCTATCCCTAGAATGTTGAATGAGCCACATCCAATGTCAAAAAGCTAGAGATTATATCATTGGAATTGTTCAGATGTCAAATCAAATTGACCTGGACAATAGCTGGACTATGTCTATTCCAAAAGATGTATGAACAATCACACATTGCTTGAATCTTGAGGTGGTTTTTGATAAATATGTCTGTTGTATCCTGTGCTATGACCTAGTCTGACTTGGCTTTGTGGGTCTTGGATTGCTTGACATTTTAGTTGGGATGGAACCTGTTGAGGCTCTCATTTTACCTTTTTTTGAGGTGGGAGGGCTGTTTCAGTTGGGAAGCATTGAAAGTGACATGTTTAAACTTATAGAGAAGATCTTCATACATGTGGTCCCATGCAGCAGCTCATTCCTCCATTTGCTTGATTAATCTGTTCTGGGAAGCAAGCTGTTTTTGTTGAGCTTTGAAGGTTTGCTTAAGGATGGCTTCAAAGTCTTTTGGGCAATCCATGATGATCCAAGAACACAATGATGAAAGCAGATGGTGAGGTAGAAGACAAGATGATATAAAGTGAAATGAATAATCAATGAGAATGAGGAAATCAACATTGAAAGTGGGGCAGACAAACACTCAAGTCAAGGGTTTCAAAGATGTTTTCAAGTGTATGCTCTCCTCAGCTTTCACCAAATAGAAGTTCATTGCATACCTTTGTGATATCAATCACCCCTAGACATTGAACCCACTCTCACTTGTGCTCATCTGGGAGATTGTTCTCCCATCACTCACATACTATAAATGGCACTCAGTCAAACATTAATCTTCTCACAACTCCCCAAAAGAATCTTGAGTAGAGTTTAGATGTATGATCCACATGGACATTTCTCTATTGTACAAAGTGTGTGTGGTAGGGGTGATGTGAGAAAGGAATCAAAAAAGCACAAGGAGAGGTTGTGCGAGGAGATAGGTTGAGGGAGGTGATGCTGCATCAGCAGAGCTGATGCTGAAAAGTTGAGTGTAGTGTAGCACATGATGCATCAAGGATGCATCAGCTCCTTGCCCATAGTGTTATCTCATACTCAGTATCAAGAGTATAACTAAAAAAGTGTACATAGAATAATAATGTTGATATATCAGAAAGGGATTCTATGTGTAGAACCAACATTAGTACCATTTTGAACCTTGAGATTGCAATGGGTACTTCATGTGAGAGAAACAAGGATGTTCAAGTATCTGCCTAACTGCCTTATATATGTAACCACTGTAAAAATGGAGATACAGTGAACCTGAGAATGGTTTTATTACTCAAAATGGATCTATTCTTTGAGAAAACACACTTGACTATACTGTGTTGTCAACAATTGATGCTGTGGGATACAGGATTTAAGTTGAAAGTTAGTGTGAGAATGATATAATAACAGAATTCACAGCCCTTGAGTAAGAGATGTCAATATTGAATAGAATAGACAACTGAAAACTAGGTTACTCAAGAGATGAGTAAAAGATCTGTGAGAAAAAAAAACCTCCATTCTGTTTAATGATTGTAAACCTAGTTCACATGGAATGAACCATATAACTGTAAATTTGACTATCTTGAAAATTGAGCTAGAAAGTCTACTACACCAATTTAAATACATATTTTTACTACTGCATAAGAGTTTCTAATTATTGTACTGATAAACCTTGTTATATGCATCAGTAAAAGTTGTTTGTTTTATAATCTCATACAGGTTTCATTTTTTTGTACTACCAGGTTATCTTCAAAATTGAAAAAGATAGAAAGACCTGTAAGCTCAAAATAAAGGCTTTAAGCTAATTTTGTGGTCATACAAGACCTTTGATAACAATATTGTATGTTTGTGACCACATATGAAATTCTTTCAATGTTCCAAGAAAGGAAAAATGCCACCAAAAATGTCCCTTCTACCTTAAAACTCCTGATTTCCACCTTTAATTAATAGTTGTAACTGTTGGAATATTCCATTCCTTGTTCCAATTCAAAACCAACATGACACTCAACACCCAGGAGTAGTGTGTAGCATAGTGTAGACCATTGTGGTTAGTTGTCTTACAGGTAGCCCATTATGGTTGGTCATCTCATGGGTAAACAGTCAGATTGCAAATCTCATGTATGGCACTTGCTACTTTGGGACTGAGATCATTGGATTTGTATGTTTGGTACAGTTTCAGCTGCTTCTTTGGGAAGCTTGTCTAGATGGTGTTCAGGAGGTGGTCCTGTTGGATTGTCTTCTTATACCTCTCCTCCTGTCTCTGTGATTCTGATTCTTTTCCTCACCAAAAAGAATCAGTAAGTTTCTCAAATCTTCTCTCCTCAAATCTTGTGTACCAAATCTCAACTGCCACTCTCCATTCTCTCATTTGCTGTGTCTGTGTCATTTCTTTTTAGTCTTTTTGTCTTTTCACTCAGGTCTGTTCTAGTTTCTTTGTCTTGTGCCATGTGAGGGGAAGGTTTCTTTTAGGCCTTCCTCTTCACTATGACAAATTAAGGCAGATGTCTTAAGGGGTCTGTACTGTGGTAAACAAGTACAGACTCCAGTTAATTGACCTCTGAGAAGAGGATTTGAGACCAGGGAACTATTTTTGAAGGGGCCTTTGAATAGGCTTCCTTGTAGATATTTGTGAAGGGCTCTTTGAATAGAGTGACCTTGTAGAAGATTAAAGGTTTGTTATTAAAGTCTACCCTTATGACTTCCTTTAATCTGAGTGCTTTATCTCTACTTCACAGCTAGTTCCCAACTAGTGAAGGTTATAGCAAGAAAGGCTGCTACTAGCCTGGCCTGGTTACTTTTCACCTAATGAATGGTACACTATTGAGCTGATATT
>MU167239.1:163989-174574 GCA_015951145.1 Cronartium quercuum f. sp. fusiforme G11 | reverse complement strand
TCTTGCGCTAACTCTAAATGAGTCTAAAGCAAGTACCACATTTTTTGGTATAATTTATTTGAATTAAATCGTGTTTGAGAAAAATCTCAAAAAAAAAAAAAAAAAAATTGGAATTAGCATCAATGGTAGGAGAAAGTTGTCTTATTACAAAAAATAAAGCTTCTGTAGTCAATCAATTCTAAATTTTGGCATACATAATGCTCAACAAAAATAAAACTCTAAGCATGTGTAAAAAAAAAAAAGGATAAAAAAGATTCACTAGGTTTTTGTTGACTATCTTATCCTCTGCATCCAACTATACCAAATGACGTAACTTTGATTTTTTTAGCGTCCTAAAAAAAAAAAAAACTTTCTGTTAAACAGAGTGATCTATTGCAGGCCCCGAGAGGATGGCCTTTGATATGACCTTAATGAAATGAGTCCAAAGAGCGATGTCCACACCATTGGATTTCAAGACATTCTAATTATCACAAATACCTCTACTTTCCCCTTTTACCCACTTTTCCCCGACCGGTACATTTACCTCCACGTTTCGGGCCGTCACTCTCGCCTGCTTTTGGAATCTTACGAGACCTATTCTTGTTTTTCACACTATTTGGCACAACTTCAGTTAAATGGACGGACAGGAACAAACAAGACGAGCGAAATAAAAGACCCACTTGGCATGTGTGAAAAAGTTCTCGGCTTTTTTCTTATTAGTCTTCATTCGAGCTTCTTTATGACTCTTGCCTGTCTCATTTTCCGAGTCAGAGCCTTCATCATTTGCTACAATGGGAAGTGCACATATGAAGAGTGGAGAGAAATCAGCTTGAATGCCTGAAAATTGCATTGGCTTGGGATTTTATACCTCTTCGTTTGCCTTTAGCATGGCTGGAAGCCTTCTGAGTTTTCTTGCCTCCTGCCTGCGGGCTACCCGACGACTCAAGAATGACCTCGATATCATCATCGTCCTCATCGTCGCTACTTTCGGGTTCGCTCTGTAGTTCACTTTCGACATTGTCACACTTACCCTTCCCGTCAGTGGCAAGAAGCAGACTCGGCTCGAGGTTTCCCGAAGACGTTTTGGGGGTGGTGGATGAAGGATTGGCATCGGACGCTTTGAAAGCATTTGGTAGAAGGTCTTCAAAGCAAAGCTCCTCGTCATCATCGTCATCACTACCGATCCCAGACCACTCATCGCCCTCTGACGAATCCACGTCTTCCTCCAGATCGTTCTCTATCCTTTCGGCTTCAGGAACTGGCTCAGCTTCCTCCGCATGCTCAATTTCACCCACTTCATCGTCCTCCAAAAACTTGTTCGATCGTACAATTTGATGTAAGGGTTGGCTCACACCCTTCACAATACCAACCTTCTCAGTCTGCGTGTCTTTGTCGGCCACTAGGTTTGAATCCATGACAGTGTCGCCTTTCTCTGTCGATTTCGATGTCAAAGTCTTCATACCCGGGATCTGGGTGGGCGGAGGGACAAAGTAGGGGATTTTGCCTCGAATCCAGTCATTCAGCACTACCGTCGCCACCGTTCGTAAATCTGGCTCACCACCTTTTAGGAGCTTCCCAGATTTTCGAGCGAGCTTGGTTAGAAAGTCTTCTGTATCCGTCCAATCGGCTACTCCATAAGTTCGTTGCATGTACTCTGGACGGATCCTTGACAGTAGCGCGGGGATGTGGTCAGTGGGCGAGGAGAGATGCTCGACTCGTACCACACCCTTTAGCACCTTCGAAGCTTCGTTATCGCGCGACGAAGGGGGTACGATCCCGGGACAATCAATAAGATAAATCCGGCGCATCAGAGTAATATACTGCCAAATTTTTGTCTCTCCTGGGATCGGGGCCACGTTACAAACTTTCTTTTTCTTGAGCGTATTGATGATCGATGACTTGCCAACATTTGGGTAACCAATAAATCCCACAGAGATCTGTTTTCGGTCGGAGAAGAGTGAAGAAAATTGCCGAAGGAGTTGGATGAGGGAGCCTTTGCCGAAGGAGTTATTAATTGAGGCATGGAAGGCAATTGTAGGATGTGATTTGGACAGATATTTGACCCAGCGAGCCTGATTGATAAATAGCAAGTGATAGGCATCAGTAAGTGGTCTTGCCAGTACGTTCGAGGTAAAGAAGAAAGGTCTGTCGAAAACAGAGATATGATCGACAGGTTTGATTGCGGCTTACAGCAACCCATCCGGGAACCAAGTCAACTTTGTTCAATATGTAAACCAGCTTCTTGCCCCGCTTTTCTTTCGCCAAATAATTCTCTACACTCAAACACCTCGTCCCGAGCGGATCCCGAGCATCGAGCACGTGTAGGATGACGTCAGAAGAATCGATGACTTTGTAGAGTTCTGACCAGATCCGCTTCGAAGTCCCCGCACTGAGAATATAGTCGACAGCCACATTGTGAAGTTCCTCATTACCGTCGTCAATCTCCTCAAGCTGCTCCTCTGCACCCTCGATAAGCTGACCCAGGCCATCGACCGGAGGCAGTTTTTCGCCGGCTAGCGACTTTGACTTTTTGTTCGCGTTCGAATCCTCTGCCTCCTTCAACAATTCTTCGAACGTTCCTGCTCCACTGAGTCGGGGCCGCTTTCGCCTCTGCTTAGGTCCAAAGGTCTGCTCGAAGGGTTCAGCTGTGACCAGATCGACCTTCGTGCCCTTACCACCAGCTCGATCAGCATCCGACTCGAGTAAACTCATCGGTAACTTGTTCTGCTTAAGGATGACGGAGTAAGGATCTGCCTGCTTCTCCGCTAGTGACGTTCGAAAATGGTCCAAGGCTTTCTGAGAGATCACCCGCGTATTACCGAACCAACGTCGATCGGGTTGAATACGTCCAGCGGGAGCGTCAGAAGATTGAAAAGCAGCTGCTTTAATAATTTTGCCATCTTTATCTCTGATTGCCTTCCCACCGTCATTCGAGAGCATCTTCACCCGCTTGGCCTTAGAGGCATCACGATAAAAGTTTTCACCTAAACACAAGCGAAGCCCGTCAGTGCATGTATCAATCTGTGAAACCAGTCAGGAAAAAAAAAAAAAAAAAAATCAGTGGATGGGGCACACCTTTGACATGCTGTTTGATGGGCCCTGCTGATGTCGAGGAGCGCAACTTTCGATGAACCTTTGGGGCCATGATCAAAATCTGATGAGAAATCGATTGGTGGTCGTTTGTAAATTTGCCCGAGGTGGGCTGGTGCTGATAAATTTCAACTGCCTATTAGGCTGGCTAGGCTGTGGTACGTGATGTGTTATGTACTACTACAGTATTGGCCCTTTCACATCCTACTATGTATCAGCATACAAGTACAGCCGTAGCCCACTTAGGATAATACTTACTTAATATGCTATCGTTGAGTTTGGCCAGGGTGTGCAAATGTGGACCGTGTCTGTCTACGCAGATTTCCCGAGTGCCCACTCACACCCTTCCAGCAACGCGCGAGTTTTAGTTCTGGATGCGGGCTTGAGGTGTGTACAAACTGTTGATTTGGGTCTATTTATAATAAGGAAGAGTGAGACAGCGTTGACTGAAATGTACATAAAACATTCCAGCACGCTCGGAATAAGTTTTGGACATCCATCTCCTGACCACACCTCGCGGGCAGAGGAAAACTCGATCGAATATATCAAAGATTACAGTGTAAATCAGATGCTACTGCTGGTCTGCTGAAGAATACACCAACCCTGTTATCCTACCCGAGGGTCATTTCTCGCTTTTTCTCACACTGGCCACCACCGCCTAATCAAACCTTCACTCCTTCTCTCAACAGGGCTTATCATGGTCAAGTTGGGATTTACGGAGAACGAACGCGTGTTATGTTATCATGGGCCGTTGATTTATGAGGCAAAAGTAAGTTTCAGTTTTCAGGCTTAGATAGTCACAAGGAATCTCAACTAACTTCTTTCATATCGATTTGAATAGGTACTCAAAGCTGAAGAGTGGAAGGCCGACACTTCGGACCCTACTCGACGAAAAGGCGCACATTATTGGGTCCATTACAGGGGTTGGAAGCAGTCCTGGGACGAGTGGGTACCAGAGGACAGGTTGCTAAAATTGAATGAGGAAAATCTCCGGAAACAGAAGGAGCTCAACGAGGCTCGACGTTTGAAAGACATACCAGAGAAGTCTATCGGAAAGGACAGATTGACTGACGGTCGAGTCGGATCGACTGTCGACAAGGGCAAGAAACCGGAAGGCAGGGGCACGAAGCGAAGTCGAGAGTTAGGGGCGGAACCGGTGAGCTCGCGTGTATTTTCTTTTTGAGGTGGAATCGAGTCAACCAGACTTTCCATCTGGCCGACTTCTGAGATCGCTGATCGCCGTGTCGTTCAAAGGAAGAGGAGCCTTCTAAAAGGCCCCACATCCGAATTGTCATCCCAGAGCCGTTGAAGCTGCAATTGGTAGACGATTGGGAAGCGGTGACGCGAATGAATCGAGTCAGTTTCCTCACCAACCTCTCGTTGTCCACTAACTCGAGCTGATATCCATCTCCTTTCTCTCAAACAACAGCTTGTGACCTTACCTCGAAATCCGAACGTGAGCACAATCTTTCAAGAATACGAAGAATACGCCGCCCAATCCAAGAGCTCGCCGCAGTCAAAGAATCTCATTCGCGAGGTCTTAGCCGGGCTCAAAGTTTACTTTGACAAATCGCTCGGTCATTCGCTCCTATACCGATACGAACGTCAACAATATATCGATATTCGCAAAAAGCCCGAGTTCGAGAACACCCTGATGAGTGATATTTACGGTGCTGAACATCTGCTCAGACTCTTTGGTCCGTGCTTTTTTTACTTTCCGCTCTTTTTTGTCGGCTGGTGAGGTTTGAGCTCACGCACGCCCAAATATGTCATAGTGAATCTCCCGGAGATGATCTCGCATACTCCAATGGACCCCGAAGTGGTGTCGATTGTCCGTGACCATATCTCCGATATCTTACAGTGAGTCTTTGGCCGGCTATCTGTAAGTGCTTTATATCTCTCTGATCTTTTTTTTGTCTGCTTCAGGTGGTTAGTCCAAGAAAAGAAGCGTCTGTTTCAATCTCCCTATGACTCCAGCTCGCCTGCATATCAAAACATCAACAGAGCCATGTAGCGATGGATTCAGTAGTGAGTTGATTGAGTCTCTTTTGGACGCGTTGGTTGACGCAAGCCAGCCAGCGCGTCAAGTCTTTCAACCTGTCATTAGCCTCGTGTTCCTTCCCTCTTAATTAACTTGTCGTATTATAACAATTATATGGGCTTGGTTGCCCAAGATGAATGATGTTCTTGATGTTGCCACTTTCAGCTTACTTTGATGTGATAGTCAGAATCTTTTCCTCCTCCTTATGACATGGACCTTGTTGCTCAGAATGAGAAAGTGAGTTCAAATTTTATCATTATAGCTTGGCTGGTGGACTGGCCAACCTTGCAGCTGAGATTTGGTGAAAGTTTGCCTGCCTCTCCACAGATGTGAAGATTTTTGACACCTCCTCATAGTCCATGGAAGGATAAGGCTTGGGTTCAGTTAAAATAAACTATATCAGATCATCGGAGACACCGCGCCAGTCTCCATCTTGGAATTATGATATCCAAATCAGTCCTCACTCAAATGATGTTCATATGACAATGAGTACTGAGATTAGTTAATACCGTGTGACGATCCAGTCATAACATGATCAACAGAAGTGCACGAATCGCATTTCCTGGATACTCATTACAATTATCTCTGAGGACAGATTGGTGGACCCAAGGATGAGGATTGCCTTGAGAGGGAAACTGTGCTCCTAGGGAATCCACCTGCTACATAGGGCTCACATGTGTACCTTCTATATCTCAATCATCTTTTTATGTCACACTGGCAACAAAGTTGGGTTGGATAATGGTGTCTGACTCAATATTTTACATGTTCATCTGACTCAACTATGACTTTATTCAAGGGGGGGGAGAGACCTCAGTTGAATGACTGATGATGATATTTGATTGTTTGATTTTATTCAATTTTTGTTAACTTTTTTTTTTTTTCTTGAGTCATTGTTTTCTCTTTTCTAACCTTTCAAAGGCTCTCAACCTGATTTTCTCTCTCATTTTTTTTTCTTTAATTAAAGGAAGAAATTCCTGGAAGATATTGAGAAAGAGTTTTTATTTTGAGCTCAATGGCTGGTATGATTTTTTTTTTTTTTTTTTTTTTTTTGTGTGTGTGTGTGTGTGTGCCTCCTAAAAATTTTCAGGACCTTTTTTTTTTCATGTTTCTGGTGTTGAAAAAAAAAAGGATGCAGCTCAAATCTTTTTTCATTTATTATTTTTTTACATATTTGGTTCACTGAGGCCACATACAACAATCAAGATTTCTTGAATGTCTGACAAAAATTTATTAGAAAAAGGTTGGTCATAAGTGTATCCTGATTTTTGCTGATAATCAATAAAATGGGTACTGTGTTTCAGGTTGACTCCTGATATCAATATACAAGAGTTGACTTTTCCTTCCTGTTGCCTGGTTTTCTCAGGCTTAGGCATTACTTTTTATATCAATCTTGTTTTTTTTGTTTTGTTTTTTTTTTTCTTTTGTAAATTTGGATTTTTGATGTACTTGGGTATAGTTTGTTGGGCTTTCTATGCATATGGTTGCAGGACTTTGTGTCCATTCCAAATCATGTTATTTTGATACTTTAATATATGTATATATATGCCTAATCAAGTATGATTTTATGATAAATCATACTCAATTCTCTACTATTTAGGTCAACTCTTTAAATAGATAACATAAGTGGGAAATAATTAAGATAAATTCATTCCTAATTCCTTACTAAATAAGATAAAATTTGAAAATCAGTATCTAAAGTCTTAAATATGAGTTAAATCATACAAATTTTATGACAAACAAGTAATCAAAATGTTCGAATGGCTGTAATCATTCATGTTATGCCTTTACTCAGGTATCATGGCGATAGGTCATCCACTTTCTTCGCAGTCTATGGTCACTGTTATGATTTATTCTTTCTATCATGCCATGACCATTCATTGTGTATGACGTACTAGGAGATGATGTCATTTCTCACTTTCCTTCTTTTGGTTTCCCATATTATCATTCTCGCCTTGACTGTTAGACGTATAAAAGAGAAAGGTCCAATGACTGATTTGTTTCCATTATTCAGCCATTAGTTCTCTTTCGTGTCTTTCTATCTGTTTACTCAAGTAACTAATAGATATTTGTCTTTTGTCAAGTCTTATGTCCATAATCCTGTCCAACAGGTCATGAGACCCTAGTCTTGCTCCTCTTTTAGATCTTGACAAATTTCAATAATTTTTTTTTTCCTCTCGCCATGGCAGCAAACGATGAGAGCGCCGTCACCCCTTTTACGTCGGCCATGACTGCCGGACTCGAACCTCTATCTCCACTGGGTGCTGGGTCCAACTATCACGATTGGGAATTCGCCATTCGTGCCATAGTCATGGGCGCCGAGTACCTTCCTGTCTTACTCCGCAAGAAAGAAGACTCACTCTCAGAGGCTGTTTGGACCCACCAGAATAACTCTCTGTGTAGTCTTCTGATGCGCTACTGCCATGTGAAAAAATATGTTTTTCTTCATCCTCACGAAGGTAATGCTGCCAAGATGTGGCAGGCCCTGAAAGCGGGTCATCGGGATCAGTCTATGGGGGCGAAAATGCTCCTTCTTCAAAGGACACTGACTTCTTAACCCATCAACGGACAAGTTGAGCCGCACTTCGACATCATCGAGCAACTCTCTGATTGTCTGCGATCTCTTACTGCGAATCTATTGACAGTGGACGAGATTGTGTGTGCTGCAATTGGAGCTTCTCTTCCGCAGGATTGGAACGCACCAATTGCCCCTCTTAATATTAAGATATAAGTACCAGAGTAAGTGGTTGAGGATATATCTCATACCCAACCAATTACTATACCATTCAAGTAGGGAGGGTTGGAGGTTGACGTAAAATTCTAACCAAAATGTGAATCTATTGTGATGCTTAACTGTAGGAGAAAGACTATGACATATCAATGGGAAGATGATGGATGAAGAAAATGTTTCCTATTTTATTCCTCTATATATACACATTTGCTATATCAAGACTCTAAAACATGGCAAGGCTATGAAGAATGATTTTCTTGGTAACACAGGACCCATTTTTGCCTAACCCTCAATATGTAAACCATGGAAATGTATCAGATAGTCTTGTCCTGTATCTACACCTCAGGTTTTCATGAACATACTCACTGGTTCATACCTCACCTAGATCCTTACAATGTATACTATTACAAGCTGATATTAACAAAAACATGTTTTTGTACCTGCTGAAGAACAGGGTGTTCAAGTTGAAGTGCACAAGGTAAATTGCATGGCTGTGGTACTTTTTCTTGGTAGAAACCATGCATTCTCCCTGAAAGAAAACCTTGCAGGATAGCATCTGAGACAAATACAGGGGCAGTGAAACAATTTCATTGTCAGGGAGTAGCTTCTTTCAGGCTACTATCCTGGCTAAAGCTATGAGTGAAGGTACTTGAGTACCACTGTAATCAGCTAGGGTAGTAGTACTGGGATCACCAAAGTAATGAATTCAGCTAGATGACCTCTTAAAAGAGGATTTGGACCTCTTCTCTTGGGTCTGAATGGGATGATGCTATAAAGGAGCTCTCAAGGGGAGGCCTTTATCTCTCAACCCTGCTATGGCTCAATTCTATAATGTATAAGCAAAAGGCACTTTGTTGCTTGGGTATACAAACACTAACCTTGCTTTCCTAAAACAAAGGATCTGGGATTCAAGGTTACCAACCTTTATGTGACCTTCCCTTTACTACACCTAGTAACACAGAGCTCTATTGAGTAAAGAGCTTTATTATCAAAGAATCCTCAATGATGAGCTAGTTGTGTTTTAGATGGTGGTGGTAAAAGTTTAGGAGAGAGGGATAACTTCTGGAGTGAAGAGGAGGGTTTATATACCCTGCTCTCACTCTTGTACCTCACTATTGGGCTATTGGTTTACTTGTGGTTGCCAATATGGCTATGAAAAACCCATGGTTTGTCCTTGATTATTGATTTATTACAATTACTACTCTTTAAGTCTTGCCTTATGTATTTAGATGTGGCTCTTGATACAGAGCCTGAGTTGTACTTAGCTAATATCACATATATGTTACAGTTATCATCTAAGTGTATATATGTAATTTACTGATTACACAGCTGTTTTTCTCCTTATTACACTTACTTATCATATGTACTCCTGTTGTTGACAGCCTGTGGGACTGCTGAGCTATCCTCAGGGCTGACATTCATAGAGTGAGCAGCACTTCCTTTCCAATTGCCTTCCACCATGGCCAATTTGTGTGCGCAGGTTGACTTGAGCACCCTGGGTTTCCTTGTCAGGCTTCCCAGTGGCTTCCTGGAAGCTTCCTATGTGCTGTGCCTTTGTGCAAACTCAAGAGACCCTCAGTCCACTGTATGGAACAGTGGGTTGAGGGCCCAAGAGATGAGAAAAAAAAGTTGCTTCTCTAGAAGTCTCCTTTGTGCCAGTGGGCTATCAATTGCACAGCTTGGGTTGACTGGGTCTTATTCACAGTCTCTCTGTAAAGTCATGTTGTACTCTACTTGCTTTCTACATACATAGGTTCAAAAGTGCAATCATCAGTTTGTAGTTCCAACTTTTTGCGATTGAACTTGGTGCCCCCAAGATTACTCCTGCCTCCAATCAACTCCTCCTCTTGACTCAATTTTCAGTCACTTGCCATGATGACTCCAGATGATGGTATCACAAGTACTGCAGCTACCTCAGGGGAGATAAATCCTCAAAAATGATGTCGTGAAGAGGACACTTGGGAAGCATGCAGCAATGCATCAATTGGTGAGGATACTGATGAAGAAGGTAAGTCATTGTATCTCTATTTCTATCTAGTGTGTAGAAATTTTTGAACATTAGCTGCAAAATTCATTGGGGATATTTCAGTTTTGACCACACAAAGAACTAGGAAAGAAAGTGTATGCTTGTTTCTTGAAACAGCAATCTGGGATGGAAGTAAAACTGCTGATTGCAGTTTCTTAAGTCTCAATGATCATTCCACAACACTTCATACATTTCTAACATGGCATATATTGTAACATATATCCTATCTTTTGGGAATTGTAGCACTCATTCAAGGGAGGAATCCATACTATAAACAATATGACCAGGCTCATCTAGATGCCAAAGCAGTATAAACAGGGGGTCAGCCAGAATTCTCCCAACTTTGAAAACAAAGGGGGTATTGCTTCACTGTGTATACCAACATCAGACAAAAGGGGATTCTCTGACAGCAGCAGCCAATGTGAAGAAGGGGGTATCACTGCTTTGTATATACCAACATCAAACAAATCATCAGCAGTCAACACGAAGCAAGAAGGAACCCTTTTGGAAGCCTGGGTTGCTCAAGTTGACCTGTGCATACAAATTGGCTGTGGTGTTCACTGCTGCCATATTTGCCTTGGGTGACAGTGTGCAAGATTTTCTTGGATGCTGCCTTCAAGTGTTGAACCAAGCACTGCCAAGATATTTGTATCGGATGGGCCTATCCGATGTTCTATCACCCCGAGATATGCGATGCAGTGTCAGTAGGATTAGGTGCGAT
>MU167239.1:145687-160037 GCA_015951145.1 Cronartium quercuum f. sp. fusiforme G11 | reverse complement strand
AATTACTATCGGTATCTAATGCTCTGACACCATATTGCAGTGTAATTCCATCGCACCTAATCCTACTGACACTGCATCGCATATCTCGGGGTGATAGAACATCGGATAGGCCCATCCGATACAAATATCTTGGCAGTGAGTATGACCCTTTCCGACTTCAAACACTGTCAGAGGGCCTCTTTGTTGAAGATGAGATGCACCAAAGGTATCCCTTGAGGCCTGAATTTGAGATGTTCAATTTCTTTGATTGGTGATTGAACTCTCAAAGTTCAGCTAGCTGGTCATGTTGTTAGATATCAATTGATTTTGAACGGTGGGATGTGGTGAGATGGGCTTGATAAATTTCTAAGGGGAAACAGTTGATTTTAGTTAATGGTGACCTGGTCCAGCTGAATTGACTTGCTAAATTGGTGAGATAGTATGATACTGATACGTAAAGTCAAGTGAGTGAAGTGAGTCAAGCGTAATCGGTCTGGGTGGTCTTCAAGCCTCGAACTGAGCTTCCTTTGAGTCATCACTCGTCCATCCCTGTTTCCCGACTCTCCACTTAAAATTAAAACTCTTTACATCCAAACAATCCCCCAACCATGTCACCTCAACCTTTGGCAGCCCCTTGGCCAATGTCAGCTAATGTGCTCTTCGTCTGATCGCCTTTCTATCGACCGCGTTCATCTTTCGATCGAATTCACGCTAGCAGTCAACCTTCAACTTATCCGCTAAGAGGCCTAAGCATCATCTGAACCCGAACTCAGCCTCCTTGACGATCTTTGACATCCATCTAAGCCGATTATTGCTCTACAACTTCAAAAAAAACGCAAGTCCTGAGCAGGCGGCGTATTGACTCAGCGAACGAAATGCCAAAGCAGCCGACGCGTGCCAATCGGGAAGACGGGCTTGATCGTGATCGATACTTTGCTGGACCTCAGTCTGACTACAATCAGCCATCTCTGGCAGAACAGATGAACAGGAATGCGACCTATGCCCATAGAGATGCCGATGAGTATTCGGAAGCATTCGATCAGGCTCGTGAGTTCTCTTTAGTCTTTCCTTCCCTCCCTAGCCTATGGTAACGTGAAATATAACCTACCTTTGCTCTGGCTCTCTATTGCCCTTTGCCCTTTTGGACTGAATGGAATTAAACGCAAAATGATTCCATGACTAACATTTGCTTGTTTTGTGATATTTGGTCCATAGCTTTACGAACGTATCAAGATGATCACCGGGCTCGTTTTGGTCCTTACTCTACTACTCATCCCGGTAAGGCTGGACTGCCAACCCCGACCCCCAATTCCAACTCAGCCACGTGCTTTTTCATTTTGCTTATTAAGTTACCTTAAATGGGATCTGAATTATCAAAGCTGATCCACACCTTACCATCCTCTCATCTTTTCATCCATTCACTAGAAGTCAATTTACATGCGACCACGTACGTGGACTCGAAGTCACAGCGATCTGGATATGACGCTGAGTATGGTCATACTGACAGTGTCACAGACGCTGCTTGCCGAGGCATGTACCAGTTTGAATGATCAAGGCTTCTTGATGTGTACAATCGATTATGGAACTCATATGGTGGCAAACTGTCAATACCCACAGTGCGACATTCAAATCGATCAACTTATCCAGACTTATACAAGACTGGAGAGATGTCACAGTTGCAAGATGATTCTAACGGCGCTCGTTACGAATCCCTGTCAGGTCTAGAGGTTCCACCACAGCAATCATCTAGCCACTTCACTGGACATCATCATCGGATGGATGGTCGCGATCAGTGCTCAGATCCACAGTTTTTTGAGGGTCAACTACCCATTGATTCAAATAGCGATCCCAGACTTCATGTATGGGGAAAGCCAAAGTCACAAAATTCGAATCGATATCAACAATACTCAGTTGAGCGTCCGTTTCGATACTCAACGTGAGATTCATCTCAGTTAGCTGTCATTCCTATTTGGTTTAATGTTTGGAGGCCTGATCTGAAATTGTCATTTTACCTATTATGGCGATTGCGTTTACCGTACAAAAAAAAATCATACACACCATTTGACGTGTTTCGATTCATTTCTCCTTCTCTCTGATCGATCTTCCGATCGATTTCTATGTGGGCACTGATGAATTCAGAGATGGATTAGGAGCTAAACCCCAAACAGAACTTGATTATCATCGCGATCATCAAGATCACAATATTTTATTCACTACAAAATCTGATCAAAGAATACCTCACAACGTATCAAGTCACCCAGATGAGATGGGTACGGAGCATGAGCTTGCCGGTCGTCTGTTACCCGAGTTTAACAAGCTTCCAGAACTCGATCAGGAGTTTAGGAGGTTAGGTTTGACGGAGGCTGGTCCGGGAGGTGAAGTACGTCAGCACGAAAATTTAACGAGGCGTGCGGCTGCCCTCGAGGGGCACAGAATGAGATCACTTCATCATTCACCATACTTACCTCCCGATCTGCCTTGGGGCATGCCCGATCTTCGGGGCTTTGTGGAAGGTGCTCAAATGGCTCCACTTCAGCGTACACCAACATATTCTTTATCTCATCCTCCCTTGTCACCTCGATATATACCCTCTTATCCAAATCTCCCAAGTCCAACTTATCTTCCATCGACCCATTCTCAACCTTTACCGGATGAGCTTTTACTTCGATATCCAGTAGTTTCCCCATATCCTCCCGATCGATTAAGTCTTGATCCTCGTTTTGGACACGTAATGCCAGAAGGTAGATCGATTTTTTTCTTTCTTTGATGTTTAAGGACTACCTCCCTGTTTACATTGCTGCTCAATGATCTTCCCTGTCCGTTTCTTTCTTGATTTCACATGGCATCCTTTGAAGTATCTAGCCCATATATCATAGACGATGGATTTGATCTTTTCAAATTCGTTGGAAGGTACTATGGAGGTATTTCCGAGAGTTATAACCAAGCAGGCGAGCTCGAATTACAGCAAATCCTTGACCGGCCACTAGACTCTGTGCTAGCTTCTGATCCTATCAAGAACCCAATACCGATTGATTACGGATACGGCATGATGAAGAGTTTAAATGAGTATGGTGTCAAAAAAGATCAATTGGATTGTATAGATGCTATTTGTTTGGATGGTATTTTTTTCCCCCTTCAGCCTTGATATTGTCTTAAGAAAAACCCTCAGACTTTTATTTTATAATGACCAAGACTTTTGTATATGAATTTAGATCTTTATCTCTTTGAACAAGTACTACGGAATGACACATTCCTCGTCGAAAGTGAACGACTAAGGCGCTGGAATCGACGAATGCGTTGGGAAGAAATGCCGAATCGAGAAAGACACGATCTTTGGAAAAAGATGAGCGATGCTGATAAGGGAATGTTGGGAATCGATGCTGGAGGTTGGTGGGCTTATCGCTTAAGTATGATCCAACTCGATACGACTTATGGTCACCGGCGATTACTTGTTGGAGCCGGTAGTTTATTTGAGCGACACAATTCTGGATTTCGTAAAGGCGCTTTCGACGCCCACTATCCTCTCTCGTCAGGATTGAAAGTTAAATATCCATTCTGGAGGGATGGCGGGTTCGGTTTGGGTCGTAGTTTGATCAAGTGGCTTGAGTTACCCACCCTGGAAATCCAACCTGATACCCAAGCGAGTAACGAAGCCTTGTTAACTACAACTCCTTCATCTGGCATTGACGATACAGCCATCCAAGCCATGCTAGAAGCTCGCCAACAGCTCGATCTGCAGCGTCAAAGAGAAGATGAACTGATGGCTCGGAAGGCGGCTGCCGAATACCGACGGGCGCATTTGATGGCATCAGTACGTGCACAAGCATCAATACCCTTGTCTCCGTCTCAGCTCGCCTTTGCTCCACCGCATGGACCTCCTCGTCCGGTACACACCGACTATCTTGAATACGGTGCCACCCATCACCCATCTTACAAAATGACATACCCACTTTATGAGCCATCATGGCCGTGCCCGGATCCATTTTTACCAACTCATCACGATCCTCATGTTTATCTCGCGGGTTGGAACCCTGCTCCAGTATTACCAACAAGCAGTCTTGGCCCGCGCATCGGTCCGAGCCATGCTTCACCACCTAGTCTCCACCGTTCAGCGACTGGTCTTCCTTGGGGAACTTTACATTCCGAGTTACGTAAGCGACGTGCTCGAGGAGGAGATCAAGCTTCGAGTTCTAAGCCCCAGTCATCGAGTCAATCTCATCCTCAAGAACATGAAACAAGAAAAGCAACAGAACCTCAAGATGAACAAGGTTTGCGTGCTCATACGAAGGAGGCAGAGGCAAGCAATGGTAATTCAGATGGTAACGAGAAAAAAATCGGGACAAATGAAAGAATGGATTCTTTGAGTTCTATTACTAGTCAGGTCCCGCCTCCACCAGCTTATAAACCAAAAAATAGTGGAACTAACAATAAAGGGAGCCTACCACAACCACCTATGCATTTCAAAGTGGAAGATTTTAAGAAACCAGAATGGGGAAGACCGATACCGGAACGTCAACCTACGACCAGGGACATTTGACAAAGGGTGGATGAAGTTGGGATATGATCATCTTGAAGTATGTACAACATCTTGCTCTGTTTATCTATATATATTGGCTCTTTTTGATTATTTGCTAGTCTTGGATAGGGCTCTTGTGCCTGGGGGTGTGTGTGTTTTCTTACTTGTTTTTTGAATGATCAAAAAAGATTCGTTAAGGCATGGCGTCGTTTTTTTTCTCTCTTTTTTTTTTTATATCAATCGCTACACGTGCATCATTTTTTCTTTTTCTTTTCTTTTTTTTTGTTGTTGTTGTTCTTTGTTAAAGAAAGTTACGGTGCTTTAGTAATAAGAGTGAGACACGGTGCATTTTAATATTGGTTTTCTTTCTTTCTTTCTTTCTTTTTTCTTCAGGCGTCCTTTATAACAAGAAGAAAAGTGTCAACCTGATTTGCATGTAAGTCTAAGATGTGTGAAATATAACAATTTTCAGCGGCGTTTTTTTGTTCATACTATATAGGATGGTATAATTTCTCTCTGTACTGTCTTATGTGTTTTGATAATGTTGAAGACTGTCAAAGGGTAATGTGTTTCATACCAAGTGTGAGCAAAAATCACGCTCAGATGTTTACAATATGAACCCAAACTCCCACAGAGTACATTAGCATATATATTCACTCTCATTTCTTTTGATTTCCATTACCACTTGAAACGTACAAAACAGCCAAATTACTCTTGACAATGAGAGTCATGTTAGAGAAATTGTTTAGTCCTCAATAGCATTCTAAGGTGATGCTTCAGGTTAATTAAACTAATGTCCGTTTCTAAAGAAAAAATAAGGCCTTTTATAAAACTTGATTGAGATCAACAAGTCAAAGGTGTTCTGTGCGGTCTACTCATTCAAAAGCAAACCATCTATAGATAATTCAAATGCAAGACAAATATGAACATAAACTTGGGTAAGGATGAGAGATATCTGAATATGTTTAAGTAATTTAGAGAAGTGATTACTGCAAGTGTGTGTAGACAATGTTTTCAAAAAAGCGGTCTACAGTATACCAAATGATAGAGAATGAAAGATACTGATGATATTTTTACTGCAGGATCAACCAGCATCACGAATTCGTCCTTCCAGTCCTTTAGTGTATTTATTGTAAATAATCTCTTTTGACACCTGATACCATTTTTGTAGTATTGCTTAATACCTTTTTTTTTTTACCTCTTTCAAATTGAAGAGTTCCAGGTTTACGGAGTGCTCTAGCTAGTTTCGCCTCTAATAAAAGTCTCGAGCCTGATTGAACATATTATCGGTGAACAGAAAACTTATGATCGAGATTCGTATTCCGTAATCAAATTTGATCAAAAAGTTATCTGTTTACTATCCTATATTCTTGATCGACAAAAATCTCATCGAAAGTTTTTTCCCAGACGAGCAAGATCTGAATTTCATTCGAGGATGCGTAAAATAATCATGACATACAACAGTGAGAAATGCGTGAATCCCAAATATGATGAAATAGGGGAAAGAAGTGATACATACGAAAGTTAATCGAATCTGTTTTTTGAGTTGTGGTAGCTTTTGAAGAGACCATACAACGAGATAAATTTTTTGCTACTTCAGAACAAGCTCCAATAGATTGTAAATCATTTGTAGTTGCCCAACATTGAAGGAGGTTAGAAAGTTCTAAAGCGCAAGCTGCTACAGGAATCTAAGTAAGAAAAAAAAAAGGGGGGAGAGAGAGGAACTCTTGTAGTTAGCAATTATTGGTATATATATATGTATATATTGCTTCAATGAGCTTGTATTAATTTAAACCTATTTATATAAATTCCTCTTTTGATGGTCTAATACCTATTTTAAGGTAAAGAGAACCAGAGTCCGAGTTGCTCACCGTACGCTTTGGTTTGGTTTTTAACTTGGGTAGTTTGACCATCGTTGGATATAGATATGGTGAGGTGAAAAGTAAATTTGGTGATCGTCGTGGTCAGGTAAGTCTTTAGAAGCTGAGGTCGATCGAATGATAGCGAAGCCTAGTAGTATGGGGTATAGCAGGGTATGGCATTATGCACAGTATGGCTTTTGCGAGGGAGGTGTCATAACTGTAGTGGACTTACACAGGACGCGCTGTCGTCATCTTTGAATCCTCACCCCTCTCGAGCTTTTCCGTTCCATCAAGCCCACGGCTCAATCTTCTGATCGACCTGCTGAAGACTTTTTTTTTTTTTTTTTTTGGAAATGGATCACTTTCCCGGAACGTCATGGGGGAAGCCCCGGAATGATCATATCGATCCACATGCCACTTTTCCTATCAGTTCAACTCATCAGCCTCAAGTAAACACGTTTAGTGAAGGTGTTCAAAGGACGCAGTGAGTATCATTCCTAAAAAAAACACGGCCATCTGCATAGACTAACCTGTCTGGAAGTCGAACGCCAAACGGTTTTCGATCCTAGCTAATTTGGTTCAAATTCCGTAGACAACCTATCGTCACCGGAACTTCAGTTCTCGGGGTTAAATATAAAGGTGGCGTGATGTTAGCGGCCGATATGTTGGGTACGCGATTGTGCACTATTTCACTCATTTGGATTTAACTTCTGTCTTGTGAAATGGACATCAAAACTTTGTTTTGGAGACTAAATTTCTGCTTTCTTAATCGTAGCGTCCTATGGGTCACTTGCTCGATTCAAGGCTATCCAACGTTTGATTCCTGTCGGGGAACATACTGTCATCGGCGGTGGTGGTGACCTATCTGATTTTCAATACGTGAAGAAGATGTTAGAAGCTCGTATGTGGGTATCTCGATCTACCTCGAGTTGATTGAGCTGTAGGTTTCAATCCTGATGTGATTTTTGGGGATAGGGTGGAAGAAACTCTCGCGGACGATGGCCACATTCTTACTACACCTCAAATATTTGAATATTTGGCAAGGGTGATGTACAATCGTCGTACAAAAGTTAATCCACTCTGGAACTCTTTTGTTGTCGGTGGAGTTGATCGAAAAACGGGGGAACCATTTTTATCTTATGTCGATTTATTGGGTACAACTTATTCTGCACCAAGTATTGCAACCGGTTATGGTAGTTACATCGCTCAACCCTTACTACGAAAGATGTTAGACTCCGCGCCTGCTGGACATGAAAGTATTGAGGCCGACGAAGCTCGAAAGGCTTTGGAGGAGTGCATGAAAGTCCTCTTTTACAGAGACGCAAGAAGTTTAAATAAGGCAAGTTTCACTGAATGACCTTCGCTGCACTAAAATCATGTTTAAGACCTATCATCTACATCATCCGGTCCTTGATATTCTAACTCAATCCTTGGTCGTATGTGTGATTTAGTTTCAAATTGCTAATGTTACATTGGAAGGAGTAGAAATTTCCGAACCAATCCAAGCACCTACAGAATGGTCCTTTGCTGAAGGGTTACGAGGGTCAGTAAATTTTCAATTCATGTCCAACAAATTCTGTATCTGACAACTCTACTTTCTTGTTTACCTTGCCTTTAGCTATGGAGCACAGACCCAGTGAAACGCCAACTGCTTGCAATTCAATCTATCATGTTATTCTGTAATAATGAGGTGTGAACCCTTTCACAACCCTGTCATCATTGACCTTGCATGACATCATGACATTGTACAACGAAACAATGCCTGCAGAGAGTATCCTTGTAGAATCTTATTAGAACATCACAAGGAGCTTGGGACTTAGCCATCTTGTGCTCTGAATATCATGATGGTCTTCAGATTAGATCAAAGTTCCATCTTGGCTAAGTTTATTTGACTATTTGGTCAGACTTGGAAATTTGGCCAAACAGCACCAAAGGATTGAGGGTATCTGTGATCCTGGCAAACCTCACAAGGAATGTGGTATTTAATTGAGGTCTTGAATGCATCAAGTTTGCCTGACCCCATAGGGCACCTTTAGCCTCTGTTTATCTGTAATGGTGCGCAAAAGTCTATTACAGAAGTACTTGGAGAAAGGCTGAGAATGCTATATACTATCCTTCTGCTTGGTGGGCTATGTGTAGACTGTGTGCAAGTGCCTAGATTGATATTAAATTGGGCTCTTCTGGGTATTTTAAATATGCAACCTGAAGCTCAGAAGTGTAAAAAAAAAAAAATGAAGTGCAGACACTCATTGTGCTTTACATGGATCCTACTTAGCTCTTCTGTGTAATTCTCACCTATTTTCAAGTATGACCAAGAGAGCTCCAACCTGCCTTGTCATGCATACTACACTGCTAATGTGAGTGTCTTGCTACTGTTAGGCAAGATACCTCACTAGAAAGGGGTGGAAATAGTTAAGAGCACAAGGCCAGAAAGGAAATGATAGGGTGTCTTTTACTTTCCCAAATGCTCATGAGGACTACTACTCCCTGTAAGGCAGATGGGCATTGGATCAATCTATACTAAACTAGATATCTGGCAAGTCCAGTGATGAATGGTGCAAATCCTTTTCCTTGCACTATCTAGTGGTCAGTCCCAGCCTCAGGATTTATCCTTTACTTGTTATCTCAACCTCCTGAGAACTCTTCAGAAAGAGTTTGATAATAAGTAGTGAGGAAATGGCTCTAGCTTTGCACCTGAGATGACCAAGGGAAAAAAAAAAAAAAAAAATAGATCATTAATGAATATGAGCGGTATGAGATTTCTTAAGATGAGAATATCTCAACAGGCTACTTTATAGTAGTTGGTGATTAAAATTTTATCTGAATAAAATAGAAAGTCTAGAATATTTTTATAGTTTATTCAGAAATTGTTTTTTATTTTATTTTATTTTTTTTATGATGATGATTCAGAGAGGGAAAAGTGTCCAAGGAGGTCTGGTCCTCCTTTTATACTCTGAGCGTTCACTATTCCTTCTCTATGAGCATATATCTACTCAGTAGAAGGTAGAGCTAACCTTGAATATGAAAATCTTTTGGTTAGAATGTATTGTTATCATTATATTTTCTTGTTATGGGTTACAACAGGTTGTCGCATGTATAGAGCTCTTGTGGTAGACTGAGCTATGAGTTGTTTACACTACAATCATGATATCTTTGCAGTCCCATGGTACTTGTTTTGAGTACTCAGGGGCTGACAGCTAATCCCAACACATTCATGAACCAGGAAAGTGTGTAATATGTTTTTTTTTTGTAAAAAAAAAAAAAAAAAAGTAAAGCCCTTTGATTGGATTTTAGGCCATTAAGGAGATGGTTTTCATCAATAGAAGAAAATGAACTGTTTATTTTTGAAATCAGTTTCATGAGGGCAGGCTATATAAGAAGAGCCAAAGGTAGAGGTATCAGAGTTACTCATGAGTACTGTAAGGAATAGGAGGGTATAAGGGACTTAAGGTTAAGTTGGTTAAAACTACCTTAAGTTTCATTTAACCACAAGTGAAGGGAAACCGAACCATGTTTTGTTTTTTTTTTTGATTTTTTCTCATCATCAACTTTGAAAATTTCAACGACCCTGTTACTCTCTAATGATAATATCTTCAAAGCAGAAAACCTCATCAGAAATATAATCTAAAGTATGGCACGTACTCAGAAAGTAAAAGCAGCAAGATTAGCAGCTATCAAGGCTACTGCTCACAAAAACCTACCGATCAGTAACTCAGAAACAACGGCTATTAAGGTTGAAGACTTACTTAACCAAGTTGAAGAATGCCTTATAGCTTGCGATTATGAAGAATCAAGAAGAATTTGTTATGAAGTTTTAAAATTGGATGAATTTAATTCAAGAGCTCTTGAAGCTTTAGCTTTAGTAGAAATTGAATCAGGTGATGTAAAGTTGGCACGAAAGGTTTGTAGAAAAAAAAAAAAATTAAAAAAATTGTTATTCTCTTAAAATCATCTTTATAAAATTGATATAAGTTAATCGAAGGATAATGACACTCTTTTGTTCCTTTTTTTGTTATAATTATCATTATATCTCATTTTAGCTCCTTAATCAATGCGTTACGCATTGTAAACCAACTGCACCACCAACTGTTCACTTATATTTAGCACAATTAGCTGATACCGCTGAAAGTTCTTTAAAACATTTTGAAATGGCTCTTATAATTCTAAGAGGTAAACTTGAACAAATTGAAAAGGTTAAACCTATCATCAAGGTTAATGAAGAAGAATCATTAGAAGATAATTCAGAAGAAAAAGTTGAATGGAGTCTTGAAGAATCTCAAATTCGTAGGAGTTGTAGTAGAGCATTAGTTGGAATGACAGAAATTTATTTAACTGACTTGTGGTATGTGTTGTTTCTCTCTCTCTCTCTTTTTTTTTTTTTTTTTTTGGTAATCTTTTCTGTTTAAATGACTCGAAATCTCACATTCATGCTTTTCCTCTAATCTTTCGTTATCTTTCCATGGCACGAAAAAAAAAAAATGAAACAGCTTTGATGAGACGGCAGAAGAGAAATGCCTTGAATATCTCTCGATGGCTTCTTCTCTTGATCCAACAGATCCTGAACCACTTCAAACTCTTGCATCTGTGCGAATTTCTCAGAATAACCTGGACGCAGCTAGGGAGGCACTTCAGCTATCGTGGAATTTATGGCGTGAAAAGCGTTCTATCGAGAAGGAAAACACAACGGAACTGAATGAGATGGATGAAGATGTTACGAACGAGCCAGTTTTAGTAGAAGGTGAAGATAATGAGGAAGAAGTCCTTCCACCTTTAGAATCTCGAGTTCAATGGGCAAAGCTTGCAATCGAATGCGATCTTTGGCCAGCAGCAATTGAGGCTCTTCAACAATGTGAAGCGGAAGATGACGAGAACGGTGAAGTTCAGTATCTTTTAGCAGTCGCATGGCATATGATGGGTGAAGATCGAGAGAAAAACCCAATCTCAGCAGAACTTCCCTCATACCCCAAAGGCGCCACACCGATTGGATATGGCCTTGATAAGTCAGAGTGTTGGTTAGAAGCTAAAGAGTGCATTGATACTTGTGTTCAAGTGAGTCTGATGATCACTCTTTAAGGACTAGTAGTTAGTATTCAAATTTTAGGTACTAACTCAAACTCATTTGTTGATCAATTCAGTTGCAACAGCGCTTAGGAGAGAATGCTGGTCTTGATGAAAGTATTATAAAACATATAGAAGAACTTGATAAGCAATTACAAGGATCCGGAATAATGAGTAAGCCTATTAGCGAAGAGGTTGAGAACAATGAGGCAATTGAGGAAGATGATGGTGATGAGAATTGGGAAAGTGATATAGAGATGGCTTAATTGAGTTATCAATCTCTCTATTTTATATATCTAATCTGTAGTATCTGCAAGTTTTCTTATTTTGTCAAACACTTGGACTATTTATACCCCCCATCAATGCCTTAATATTTGGGTTTGTTTTGGTACTGTGCCTGAAGTTTAGTTGGAATGTTAAGCGACTTGTTCTAGACATGTACCATGCATACATTCTACTAATCTTGAGATTTTATTGTTGGAGTGATTTAATTTCTAGTATGAGTCAGTAAATGAGATTCATCTCTGATTAGTAAAGTTTCTTTGTTAAGACTACATTGAAAGTGTAGCTTAAAACAGATAAAACAAAGTTAAAATTAGAGTTTTAAAGAGTGAATGGTTTGAATTTGTGTATCAATTTAATTTTAATTCCATTTCAATCAAATAAATAAATAAATAAATAAATAAATCAAGCTCCAATTTTATCAAGAATGAGTCCAATCTCAAAATTAAATCTCACTCGGTTTATTTCAAATTCTCATCTCATTCGCCATCCTAAATCTCACTCAAATTTAGTCACATCCGTTAATCAAAATTCACTTGAAAAAAAAAAATCGAAGGATAATCAAATCGAAAATTTACATTATTATCCAACCAAAACTTTGGATGAGGCTTATATTTCCAGATATCGACATCCATCACAACATGATAATTATTTTTTATCAGATCAACAACAACAACAACCTCACACACTTCGTGCTCGTCCTAATGCAACTCAACCACTCCCAAAATTGAATCAACAAAATAATAAGAATTCAATCATCCGATTTGATACTACTACTAAACAATCAAGTTTTGAAGCTAAATTAGCTAGATTAGAGATGGAAAAATCTTGGGCTAGCCTTCTTCAACAACATCATCATCATCATACAGATATTAATACATCTTTTGATAAATCTGATATGATGAATCATAATATGATCAAGAAGAAAAAGTTGAAGGAAAAGAAAATTAGGATTGGTTTATGTTTTCCTGGATCTGGATCTCAATATATTGGTATGGGTTCTTTCTTAAGTCATTCACGTGCATTTCAGGTATGAGATATATATATTCTTTAACAGTTTTTTTTTTCTGAAAAAAAAAGGAGAAAATTTCATTTTAAAAATCACCTTTTTTTTTTTTTTCTTCAGGATACGTGGGATGAAGCCGAACAAGCATTAATAGAATTTGAAAGATGGAGAAAGTCACTTGATTTAGAAGATCGTTTACAATCAATTGGATATACATTTAATCAATCTCAATTACTTGGTGGTCCGATGAGATATGGTGCACTCAAAAGTTCAATTGATGATCCAGGTTTAAAACATTTAGTTTTTAATGGACCGGGTCATGAACTTACTAGGAGTAGTAATGCTCAACCTGCTATACTAGTCACTAGTTTAGCTTACCTTAGAGCGCTCGAGGTCAAGTGTTTTTTTTTTTTTATAACTATTTTTAGATTTCACTCCATTTGTTCTTGCTTTGATTTTTTGAGAAAAATATCCTGATGATCATGTTTTTTTTTTTTTTTGTCTTATTAGGTTGATTACGGTACACCCATCCTTGAACTCGTTGAAGCTTTTGCTGGACATTCATCTGGAGAGTACACAGCTTGTGTAGCAGCTGGTGTGATCTCATTTACAAACGCAGTACATTTAACTCGTTTACACGGTTTACTTACCACTCGCACATTAGAATTAAATCAATTATCACCTTCTACAAACTTGAATGCAGCACCAGAACAACGTGCACAAATGTCTGCTTTATTAATTAATAGACCTACTTATGATCTTAAAGATCTTCAAAAAGTTTTAATTGATATTCAACATGAGTTAAATGAACGTAAACTTGGACCTGTTGAAATTGCTAGCGTGAATTCTGAGACACAAGTAGTGTTAAGTGGTAGTAGAGCTGGTGTATTAGCTGCATGTGAACGTCTTAGTGAATTAGAGATTGCAAATCGAGCTGCAGACCTTCCTTGCGCGTAAGTCATTCATCTCTCTCTCTCTCTATCTTAAATCAATACGGTACATACTGAGACGATCGTATGTGTTTTATACATTTATTAGGGCACCATTTCATTGCTCATTTATGAAACCTGCATCAGATGGAATATCAATCGCATTAGAATCCATTCCATTAAATTTTCCACCTAAAAAAACGGTTTTATTATCATCATCTGCTAATGATCAAATTCAACAAAACATATTAAAAAAGGATGAAACTTTTTTTAAACATCAACTTTCATGTTCAATTAGATCAACTGTAATGTGGTCAGATGTGATTAAAAAACTTTGGAGGAATGATCAAGATCAAATTGATTTAATGATTTATTTAGGACCTGGTAAAGCATTATGTAATTTAGGTAAAAAAGAAAATTATGATCAAGTTGATCAAATTTTTAGTTTAGCTACTCAACAAGATTTTGAGAAGATTGTAAATGAAATTAAGAGGATTTGATTTGATTTGAATTGAATTTTTTTTTTTTAAAAAAAAAAACAAGATTATCAAGTGTTGTATGTATAAGAGATATTGAAAAAAAAAAAAAAAAATCTCTATGTAATTTTATATTATACTATTAGCTTTTTTATGTTTTTATGTTTTTTTATGTTTTTATGTTTTTTTATGTTTTTATGTTTTTTTATGTTTTTATGTTTTTTTATGTTTTTATGTTTTTT
>MU167239.1:122565-143003 GCA_015951145.1 Cronartium quercuum f. sp. fusiforme G11 | reverse complement strand
TTTTTGAGTATTATTGTTGTGTTTTCCTCCCTTCCAAGCTCTGCCAACAGCAAGGCACTGTTGGAGTTCCACACCGGGTCATGTCTACAGTTGAGTCTTGACACTGAGTGGGTTGATTGAATACCAACAACCCACCCTTCTAGACTTCTCTAATTTGGTTGACCTGGTATGAGGTGTATCACCAAGTCCACAGAAAATGCACCTGAGGTGGGGAGCATAACTTCTTTCCAAGTCTCTCTAGCAAAACTCCCTTCTTTGACCCAACTTTGTCCCCAGAGTATGGATCACTGGAGGCATTAGTCCCAGTCAGGCCACTGAGAGGTGCTCACCAGATAATGCTGAGCATTTCTGGTGGGCAAAAATTTGGGAAAAAGGGAAAAGAAAGTGAGTTTCGGTGGAAAT
Organism: Cronartium quercuum f. sp. fusiforme G11; assembly: GCA_015951145.1. Taxonomy (NCBI): domain Eukaryota; kingdom Fungi; phylum Basidiomycota; class Pucciniomycetes; order Pucciniales; family Coleosporiaceae; genus Cronartium; species Cronartium quercuum. Next base: position 142,601 of record MU167239.1, on the reverse strand, counting down.
GTGTATGCTCCCTGTGTCAGGTGCATTTTCTGTGGACTCAGTGTGTAGTAAATGAAAACAGAGAAGATTGAGATGGATTCAAGTGGATGTGTATGTGAGCTTAAGGATACTGATAGAAAACTACAAAGATGGATACACATTAAAAACCATTATCTTGGTTTCAGGTCAATTAGGAAAGAAAAGATAAAGAAAAGGGCTGGATATGAGAAATGGGTAATACATACCATTTTTTTCCCAAGATGGTGAAAGAGATCTATGTTGATAAAAGCAGTTAACTATTTACATTCTTTGTTTCTCAAATTGGTTGAGGTAGTTTTGATACTCTAGTTAAGGGGGTTTTTTTCATCTGATGCTATTCTGATATGATCAGGATATCATAAGAATGATTTTTTTTGTCTCTGATTGAAATCTTATACTTCTTCTTTTCATATCACAATTCTTCTTCTCATTTTTATAACTTGTTAATTATAAGTTTAATATTATTCACCTTTCTTCATGATCTCTAACTCTACTGTTAGTGTCTCAATTCCATTGGCACAATACAGGAAAGTGACAGCATTAGCATAGCCATATAGCCAACTCACAATCCCATATAACCACCAAAATTCCCACACTCTCAGTCTCTTTTCTTTATCTGCAAAAAGAGACTGTGAGTGATACACAATTTCATTAACCTTTCTATTCTTACTCATGAGATCTGACCCTATGTACTTTCTTATTCAAATACCTGTTTACTTGAGCACTGTAGTCTTCACTCTAGTTCACAGATCACAAGCATAGCTCACTTACCCATATCTTGCCTTTCCCCATTCATCCAATCTACATTTAGGTTAGCATCTTCTCTATGGCAAGAGTCAAGGACAGAACCTCATTAACTCACCCTAATATACCATATCAGGTTTTGATGGCACCTGTGTTCTAAGAATTCACCACTGCCAAGATATTTGCATCGCATGGAAGCTTGCTATGTAACATAGCATGTCTTCATGTGATACTATGGACCATTTTTCAAGGTCCCTACCTTGGAAAATAGACCTATTGCATCGCATCTTGGCCTGCTATGTGACATAGCATGCCTCTATGCGATGCAATTTTCTTGGCAGTGCACATCTACTCATCATTTCATAACTTGTTTATTGGATACTGACAACTCTTGTGTAACCCCATAAAATCATGAGGACAAATTGGAAAGCATCTGGAAGGTTTTTTTTTTCTTTTCTTTTTTTCTTTCTTTTTTTGATGCCACACATTCCCTTTTCTTTAACAGCTCACAAACTTTGTATATATATAGTCAATTCCAATACCCAAGCCATTCAAAGAAAAAAATAACAATAATTCAAACCCCACTAAAATGAATTAGTTATGTCTCTAAACATAATCAACAGTCTCTTCTTGGCCCTCTTTGCCTTGTTGAAATTGGGTGTGATAAGTCTTTGGAGAGCTCTGCCCACAGTAGCTTTATGTCCAGTCCGCAAAAAAAAAAAAACTGGTGTTCTACAACAGTTTCTTGCCTTTGATTTGCAATATATATATAAAATGTCAGGGTGGCTAATCAATGAGTCCTAGCATGGTCTAGTTCACATACCTAGGGTGAGTCCTGACTGAATCCATCTGGGTATGACAGGTGAGTGGGTAGAAGTTCAAGAGGGTGATCACTTGAACTGTAAAGGCCTACTGTAGGTTAACAGAAAGAAGTGGTCAGCTTCTAGGCCTTACACTGTTCCTCAAAGACTAGAAGTCCAAGAGTAGCCTGAGTTCTTATGAATAGCAGGGATCTTGCCAACAAATAGTTGTGAGAACTGGGTCTATGACCAAAACAGTACACTACAAAGTAAGAGACTTACCTAGTAGTAGAACCAGAATCAACAGTACAGATAGGGCTACATTTGAGATAAAGCAAAAGGATGTAGAACATGATGAAGCTTAGGAATCTGAAGGGTAGAGCTGACTGTAATTTGAGTTTCTGGGTGAGGTGTAAAGGAAAACAGTGACTCAATCTAAGGTGAAATTTTCAGAAGTGATAACTAGTAGTCTCTCTGGGAGATGGTGAGTTAAAGCTGCTGAAGTGTTGTTAGTAAGATTGTGTGAAGTTCCATTTATTTGGGTAGATACACTCTGTCCATATGAAGGTGACTCATCAATGAGAGCACACAGTGTCATGTTTGAAATCACCTCAGAATCCCTCTCAAATCCAGTGCCTTAGTATTGGGGGGGTGGTGGCCCAAGGGCTCAAGCCCACCCTTGTTACTCATGTCCATTCAATACAAGTCACTGATCCATGTTCATCATGATGTCAGCTCATGAATGTCAGTATGATTGTGAACCATGCAGTGATACACAGGCATACAGTAAACACCTTTCAGCACATGGTCTATTGAGCAAAAAGAAAAGGAAGTTACTTTGCATAAAGGGAAGGCTCATGTGATGGCTCTGGGTGATAAATGAGAACAATCAGAGAACTAAAAAGTTCTTCATCTGCTCCTGTCAACAAGTCACCTTGATATGGACAGGGTGATAGCTTCTCTATATATAGCTAAACCAAAGGTTGGTTTATTTGCAGTAGTCCACTTGGATTTCTTGCACTCTGCTGGTCTGTCAGCCCTGATGACTGCTCAGCAGTCCCACAGAATGTCAAACACCAATAACAGAGAGTACTGTAATAGTACACATGTAAACACAAGTGTAACATAAATATTGCATATAGTACTAACAAGAGTACAGATGTAATACAAGACCTGAGGACTTCCCAGCAGTCCCACAAACTGTCAAATGACCGATTACACATAGTACTTTAATGGTACATGTGTAAATACCAGTGTAACATAAGATTACATATAGCATTAACAAAGATACCTATTGTGATTCTTGCAGGGTTTCAGTGCATCAAAGATGCAGGAAGAAGCTTGAGGTTGTTTATTACAGAGGAGGGGTGGGCTTTATATACCCATGATAGAGTCACCAAAGACCAGATATGCACTGCCAGCAAAAATTACTCGGACAAGGCTGTCCGAGGTGTTCTCGGACAGTGAAGTCCGAGTTGATCTCGGACTGTGGTTGACCGAGGTTTTCTCATCTCAGTCAGCGGTAGTCCGAGCACACTGAGATGAGAAAATCTTGGTCAACCACGGTCCGAGATCAACTCGGACTTCACTGTCCGAGAACACCTTGGACAGCCTTGTCCGAGTAATTTTTGCTGGCGGTGATGGTCTTTGGTCCTGAATACAATGCAGAATCTGCCAAGGATATGATATGGAGATACAAGAGAGGATGAGATTATGAATGTTGACTGGTTTGTACAGATTTGGGTTTGACCAAGCACTCTGGAGCCAGTCCCTACATACAGGGCCAGATTTGGTACAGATGTTTCTCCGGATCTGGTCCCTACATGCAGGGCTGGATTTGGTACAGATGTTTGAGAGAAATAAGGGATATGATAAAAAAGGAATCACACTATGTAATCATAATAGTGAAACAACATTAAATACATGTACCAACAGGTGATTACAGTGCAGGCTCAGTATCAAGAGCCTTCAGTATGTACTTACAACAGGATGGAATACACAACACTGTAATAAGTACTCAACCACAAGTTGACCAAGGATTGTCATGGCAACCCAAGCAACCACAAGTAGGCCATTAGCCTAAGAGTGAGGGACAGGCCTGAGAACAGGACATATAAACTCTCCCCTCAGGCCAGGAGTTAGTTCATCCCCCCAACCTTTTACCACAACACCTGAAATAGCACAGATAGCACAATTTTGAGGATACTTGTAAATCAAGTTATCTGCTTGATAGTTGTCAGACTATGTCTATATCTGGTCAAACATTTCTCTGCACTCACACTAAACTGTATCCTTAACCTAATCTCTCTTTTATAAACAACTCTGATTTTGATCCTATGTACAGTTCTTCATCACTTGTGATCAAAGAACTGTATGTAACTCATTTTCCCTCTATCTTATGTCTTTACCTGTCTCTCTCAATATACAAGATATGTTTCTGATCTCCTATTTAATTTTTCTGCCTGTTTTGATAAAGTCACTAGCCATTTACCCTGTTGATATCCAGCTGAGAGCTACAAGATAACCCTGACTAATATTTTATATATACTTCCATCATTGCTTTAGGTAGAATATTAACTTTCCCTACACCTGTTATCAAATGTCATTTCCATAAATGTTTACCTCTTTTTATCTTGTTGTTTAGGTCTGTCTGTCAGCCCTGAGGACTGTGCAGCAGTCCCACAGACTGATGTACCACATGATTACATACAATAACTAAATGTAACAGAATGTAATACATAATAAACATATGAGAACACAGAGTGTAACATAGGTATTACACATACAGTACATAGTGTAATACATATGTAGCATTGATGTAGTAATAAGAAACTTCACCTCAGGCTCAGTTTCAAGAGTCATAAGAGTAAAGTACTTATGACAAGAGCCACATAACAGGACTTGTCACTTAAGTACATAACCACAAGTTGACCAGTGTCAGCCCTGTGGACTGCACAACAGTTCCACAGACTGTACATGTCATGATTACATATAGTAATCAGGTGTAATATAAATATTACATATAAACAGAAGAAATGTAACATAAGAGTTTAAGCATGTAACACTAGTAACTGCAACTCAGGCTCAGTTTCCAGAGTCATAAGCATAGTAGACATATGACAGGAGCCTACACATAGCCCTGTTACAAGTGTTACCAACCATAGGCTGACCAGGTAATCATGTATTAACATAAGGGGAACCACAAGTCAGCCCAAAGACTAAAAGTGAGGGAAAGGGCAAACATGAAGGTATATAAACCCTTCCTCCTTGCTCAGTAAGAGTGCCTTTCCCCCAAATTTTACCACAACTACCAAAACTGAGCAACTACACAAATATTGAGGATATCTTTCATAAAAAGAATATATCTACTCAATAGTGTAAAGCTCTATTGGTGTTAACAACTAAAAGTCCACCCCATTATCATTGGAGACTAGCTATCTCACTCTAGGATCCCTTGGTGTCTAGAAGACTCACCAAGGAGTAGAGAAACTATAAGCTAGAATATAGAATAGAGCTAGTGGAGGATTAATCATCCTCACTAATTATATTCAGGATTGAAACTCTGCAGGTAGTTGTTAGCCACTCTACATTAACTAACTGTAGTCACTGCCAAGATATTTGTATCGGATGGGCCTATCCGATGTTCTATCACCCCGAGATATGCGATGCAGTGTCAGTAGGATTAGGTGCGATGGAATTACACTGCAATATGGTGTCAGAGCATTAGATACCAATAGTAATTCCATCGCACTTAATCCTACTGACACTGCATCGCATATCTCGGGGTGATAGAACATCGGATAGGCCCATCCGATACAAATATCTTGGCAGTGAGTCTACACTTGGGGCACCAGTGTAGACTCTTAGTTGTTTTCTCCTAAGGACCACAGGAAATAAACAGCCTTAGGATCCTTTCATCAAACAGCCAGGAGGTAGCCTGAAAGTAGCTCCCCCCTGACACTGTCTGCCCGGACCTCATAACTATTTTCTAGACTCATGGTGATTAACCCACTCCATTATAGTTCCTCCCTCATTCTTTTCTTTTCTTGCAATAGTGCCTGGTGCTCTAGGTGTAGTATAAGGGGTTCACCCATAGGCTGATAGACCTTGCTCCTTGACACACTTATATGTGAGGACTCACAAGGGTTAGAGCTAAAGACCACCCAAGCAGGAAAAGAGCACCCTGGCTTGTAAAAGAAGGATCAGAGTGGGCTTTTATTAGTGCCTAACTGTAACTCTGATCCCTGAGTGAAAGATTTGGATACCAGACCCAGTCCTCCCAAAATCCTCATCCTTGAGGTCAACTAGCTGCAGTCAGTACTTGGGGGATTCCCAGCACCACTGGCCTAAGTTGTTGATCAGGGTACCTCAGAACCCTTTATCCAACAAAGCTCTGTCCAGACAGGTCACCTTCCAGAGCTGCCCTCACTATCAGGCTTCATTAGCCTAAGCTTTCCCTGGAAGGAACCAGTATTTAGACTCTTCCTTCCCTGTTTTTCAGCCAAGAGGTAGCCTGACAGAAGCCATCTCCTGACAATCACCTTGACTGCCAAATGTACCATAGTTCACCTAAGACCACCAATCTACACTACATTACCATCTACCCTTGCTACACCACCATCAGCCTACATTACCTCTTCTATACTCTAGATCCAATTGCATACTGATCACAATCATTCACATTGACTGACTGTTACCAACCACTACACTACACTACACCACCTCTCTACCACCTTACTCCATTATCACTGTACTCACATTGACCATTATGACCTAAGCAATCAAACAATCCATTCTAATCCGTTCCAACTTGATCTAAATGATCAATCAATCCAATCTGGTTCAATTCTTTTAAGTTTAATTGTTTTATTAATTAAATTTGTTTATATTGTTTTATTAAAATCATATTAAATATATTATAGATTGTTTATTATTATTTTTAGTTTACAATGATTGATAAATTTAGATCATGAATTTTAATTTTGGATTGTTTTCTATTTTTTTTTCTATTTCCTTATATATATTTATTTGTATGTATATATATTTTGTGTAATTGATCACTTGCCATTGAAATGTAGATCATTTGGAATAATGTAAAGTTTATATAAAAAAATAATCTTATATATCATTTTATAATTGTTTTAAGTGATTTGAGAAATAAGATAATGTGAGTCTATGCTTATATATTTATAAACAAAAATCTGAAAATTTATTGCTTTCCACAATGGAGAAAAACTTTTTTTTTTTTTATCTTTTCCTTATGATGGCATATTCACTGATAAAAAGACAAACCAAAAGAGACCATAAGAATAAAAGGGCCAGGATAAGATCCTCAAACAAACAAATATCAAGTGTCCACACTATGATCTTGTGCACCAATAGATGACATAATTAGTGATCATTTTTTTGGAGAGCTCATGGCATTTGGTCTGAAATATGAAGACACAGATAAGACAAATCCATTTCCATGCACACAGGCAAGAACCAGGTGGTATCACTTTGCAGTGTCCAGGTATGCAAATCAGATCTATTCACAAGTGACCATTCAATTTCATGAGCATCCCAAAACATAATTGTGGGCTTGGCTTCCTCACCTTATTGTTCAATAAACACCAAATTATTTAAGTTAGGGAATGAAACTTTTGGTCTATGGATTCAATAGGTAGCTTGTATGACTTTGACATCCAGATGGAGGTTTGAGCTTGGATGGTAGTTGAAGTTATCATTTTGTGAGTTGACTACCTTTGACCTTCTTATGAATGGAGCTCATAGAGGACAAGGAGATGGTCAAGAAAGGGACCAAGGTGAAGAGTAAGTCAGGGTGGTGACATCATCTGTGCTGTGCTTGGCTTAGCTAGATTCAGAGGGAGAAGTAACAATTTGAGCAAAACAATTTATGTACACCTCAGATTGAACTTCTAAAGAGACTTAAATTTAAGTCAGGGAGCTGAAAGAAGCTTGACAGAATTATAATTTGGTTTGTGAATTGAGGAAACCATTGTGGAGGTAGGAGAACATGGAAGATGTGTGAATCTTGCTTCTATCAGGCAAGACACCTCACTAAAATGATGGAAATGACTGAGGGCACAAAGGCCAGAGGAGAACAATGGGTTATTTTCCTCTCCCAAATGCCCAGGACCCATCCCTGCAAGCCAGATGGGCACTGGATTAATCTATGCTCACTAGCACCGCCAGCAAAAATTACTCGGACAAGGCTGTCCGAGGTGTTCTCGGACAGTGAAGTCCGAGTTGATCTCGGACTGCGGTTGACCGGTAGTCCGAGCACACCGAGATGAGAAAATCTCGGTCAACCGCGGTCCGAGATCAACTCGGACTTCACTGTCCGAGAACACCTCGGACAGCCTTGTCCGAGTAATTTTTGCTGGCGGTGTAGATGTCTGGTAAGTCCAGTGGTGGCCCATGCAAATCCTTTCCTTGCACTGTGTCAGCCCCTGAGTACTCAACAAGGACCATGGGACTGCAAAGGTATTGTAATCATAGTGTAAACAACTCATAGCTCAGTTTCAAGAGCTATACATGGGACAACCTGTTGTAAACCATAGCTATAAAATATAATGGTAATAATACATTATTACTAAGAGATTTACATATACAAAGTTAGGTCTAACTTCTACTGAGTAAATATGCTCATAGAGAAGGAATAGTGAAGGCATAGAGTATAAAAGGAGGACCAGACCTCCCTAGACACTTTCCCCTCTCTGAAGCATCAATAAGATAAACCTCAACAGTCTGAAGACCTCTCAAGGATATTTTGGGCTTTCTTCTTCTGAGATTCCTCACTCACTGGTTAATACATAATTAACCTTGGTGATTTCTTCCGTATCTAGAAGCAGTCTAGTTTCCTTATTGGTCTTCACCAGTTTTTTTATTTCATTGTTCATCCAAGGTTCATCACACTATACATATTTCCACTCATTCCTAAGGACATAACAGCCCCCTGCAAAATATTTTTCCCACCCTATATTCCTCCCTGGAATAATGCATGCTAAATCATTAAAATTTCAAAATGACCACCCAGCTGGATAGTACATCTCAGCCTGCTTTTCTTCTCCCTGAGCCCCAAACCCAGACCCTGCCACTGGGTACCAGGTTTGGGGATTGAACCTGCTTCTGAGCTTCCCAAAGCTCTGGGGACTGAGCCTGACAAAGCTCCAGGAAGCTCTGGGGAATGAGCCTCCCAAATCTCTGGTGACTGAGCCTTGCAGAGCTCTGGGGACTGAGCTTCAGGAAGCACCAGGGACTGAAGTTTGGGAAGCACTGGGGACTGAGCCTCACAAAGCTATGGGGACTGAGGTTCAACAAGCTCTGGGGACTAAGCTTTGGGAAGCTCCAGGTACTGAGCATCACAAAGCTACAGGAACTGAGGTTCAGGGAGCTCTGGGGACTGAGCATTGCAAAGCTACAGGCACTGAGGTTTGGGAAGCTCCAGGTGCTGAGCATTGGAAAGCTACAGGCACTGAGGTTTGGGAAGCTCTGGGGACTGAGAATTGCAAGGCTATGGGAAGGTCTGGGGACTGAGCATTGCAAAGCTGTGGGAACTGAGGTTTGGGAAGCTCAGGGGACTGAGCATTGCCAAGCTATGCTCGAAATAAAACTATTTTGATTCAACCCTCATAATTACTTGTGCTGTTTTTTTTTGTTTTTTCTTTTTTTTTTTCAGGTGATTAAAAGCGCGAAACAAAAAAAGAAAACGCATACGAAGGGACTACATCACTTGGTAAAAAGAATGGAAAAGTTAAGTGCAACATGAACAGAAATGGATTGGAGAAATAAAGAAATTACTAATAAATACAAAAGCATGGTTAAAAAACCAATTGGGCTCGGTGAAAAGACTTCATTCCTTGAAAGAAGAACTCTAATAAATGCCCTATATGCCCTTGGGGGGAAACCCATCCAAGTCAGTTGCGAAATCATGGAGGAGTCAAGTGATGGAGATCATTTTTGATAATATTCCATAGGAATACCCCAAGAAAATATTACCCAGCTGTTATCAATGAACAAATCTCTTGCCTAGCTCTCAAGGTACCAAAAGCCATATATCTTGTTGCTTCAGCTAGATCTATGACTCCAAAAGTATTGCATGAGTTTAAAAGACTTTTAAACACCCATCCGTTAAATAATTTGGAGAGACTACTGAGCTTTCAAAAAAAAACTTGTGAAACCTATTCAATGATACCTTTCCATCTCTCGACACCAAACTGTTTTTCTATCCATCCACTTCTCCCCTTTACAGCCAAAATAAAATTGAAAGAATACTCTACGATAAATCTAGAAAATCCGTATAATCACCTAGAATCCTCTCACCTCAACTGTTATACCTCAAATCCTCTGATTCTTGCTACCTATTAAACTGAATACTCCTACAAAACCAAACCCTCGTAAACTTACATTACCTCAATTTCAATAGAATTACGTCCTTTATTCATCATGGAGCATATCGAGAATACTCCAATGCAATCTACCAGCCAAAATCACCAGACTCCAGGACCAGATAGGGATTACTTTATGCTCGATGAAGGTCCAAGATTGGAACTTTTATATTATGATATGATCAAATATCTATCCAAAGAACCAAATAATAAAGTGATTCTAGCAAAATGTGTGTTGGATCAGAAATTAGTTGCGATTAAAGTCTTTCCTAAAATCAGAAATCGAGTGAACAAATCGATTGAAATTAAGCTTAGAAAAGAAATTGATCTATTAACTTGGAAAGATTCGATAAGAATTCCAAGTCAAACTTTCTCCGTCAAATATTTGGGTGTCATACCTGGATATCTTGATACTGCTCTGGTGTTCGAGTTTATTGGTGGAATTACACTTCTTGAAGCAGTAAGGGATCGGAGAGTAAGTCTTTCAAAGTTTCTTTTATTCTTTTTTTTTTTTTTTTAAAAAAAAAAAAAAAAAAAAGTTTTTCATATATAAAACAAACTGCCGATCAAAAAATAACTAATTTCTTGGAAACGGTTTATAGGGTTTCCCTCCTAACGTTACAAAATTCTATATATGTGAACTCATATCCGCATTACGACATCTTCATCTCCATTCAATCAGTTTCAATAACCTCGATTGTAAACATGTTATGCTAGAAAGTAATGGTCATCTAAAATTGATAAATTTTAGTAATGCAAAAGCTATTGAATTCCAAGTTAATCATTGGAAAAAATACACGACTCTAATTGGAGATTTAACCCCAAATCCCTATTCTAAAGATTGGGTTTCTCTAAATCGAATTCTTCATTCTATGCTTGAACCTGGTCAGTCAAACATTTTACTTCTCTTTCTTCTTCTTCTTCTTCTTTTTTTTTTTTTTGTTGATCCAAGTTCTATAAAATTAAAACATGTAAAATTCGAATCATATAAAAAAAAAATTTCTTAACTGACATTGATTTTTTTTTTTTTTTTTTTTTTTTCTCTCTCTCTCTCTCTTTTAGATTTCATTTCAAAACCCGGAGGTCAAGAATGTTTAGATTTTATAAGATTTTTAAATTTTCATTTAGAGACCAATAAAGAATTAACTTTTGAAGATATAATCAATCACCCTTGGTTTAACGGAATCAATTGGGAGCATATCAAACAATGCAAATATGCTCCACCGTTCTTAATTAATCAACAAAAACTATCTCAAATCATATCTCCAGTACCCGAATCTCAAATACCGATTATCACTGAAATAGGTCTTTTGGAGCTTTAGTTGGACTGATTGTAAATAAATAAAGAAAAAAATAAAAAAAAATAAAAAAAATGAAAAAAACTTTGTAAATTTTGGGTTGAACTTATTTTGGCTTACTGGTTTTTTGTATTTTTTTAATTCTTTTTTTCTGATTGTATAGATTCTTTGGAATTCTCAATTTTTAACCTCTTGAAAATTAATTGACTTTACCATTACATAATTTTTGTTTTTATTGTATTTTTTTCGGGGGGGGGTTATAAAATAAGATGAAATGTGTAATACATGTATAGTGGTGGAAGTCTGCATACATCAATGCAGCTCAAGTGTTTCTGGAATCTAATGAGCGTTCCAGGTTTGGGGCTTCTATTTGAGAAAAGTATTTGTCAATGAACTTCAGATATCTAATTTAATTTTCTCTTACATTTACAATAGGAAAAGATGTCGAAAAAACAGGAACTGGCCTAAAGATGTCTGTCTTTAAATACATTCATTAAACCCATCTTGCTCCCAAAAGAGTCAAAGTATCCCTGCTAAATATATACTCAAAACTCCAGTTTTTCTGATGATTAAAAGGTTCAAGTTTGGCCAACTTGTGACTTTCAAAGATTATATATGGGAATCAGCTTGAAGGTAATGATGTAAGGTATAGGATCAATTTGGGCTTCCCTGTTTCTAGAGACTTTGGTAGGGGCATCCAAACTGAATAACAAACTTGAATTTCTAAAATGTACAAGTCCAATCTACCTTGGCTTCACATAGAGTTATAAATTGTGATGCGCTTACAAAGACAAGTAACACAAATGGATGAGAGAGGTACAAGGGATCATAAGCGACTATTACCACATACATATTTACATATCAAAACCGGGGGATACGCTTTGCATCTCCTTCTTGGTCTAAAAGCCTTTTTTCTTTATAAAAAAAAAACAGCGTTGAGCCACAAGGGAGAAGGAAATGGGCAATAGAAGAATATTCAATCTGAGTACTCTCCCTCATCTTCCGCCTCCGTCTCTGACATGCTCCAATAGCTCACGTCCTCTTTGGCTTCAAGCACATGACGAGTATCAGCCACCTGCATATTCAAAGCGTGCACCAATGCCCTTCCAAACCGAACGGTATCGGCTGGGCTAATAGAGTTCGAGTGTCGGATTTGATCAAAGAAACTTGGATTAAAAGGCATCTCTAAGTACGATAATCGATTCGTGAGCTGTTCCATTGTCATAGTTTGAGGCTGAACCGTATGATCCAAAGACTTATTCTGGAATGGATTGAGACCTGGTTGAATGATTGGTACACCATTAAATTGTAACGTTTTTGGTCGCATTTCGTCACAAGTGAGACCTATGACTTGGGAATCGGATCGCAGGGCCTGTGTGGACGATTGGAGTCCATTGGGTGTCTGTAAGTCAGAGCCGGTCGTTGTAAGAGATGTCCCGGACTTGGCGGCAGACGATGTCGAGAAACTTGAGAGCATTGAGGACATGAGTGGCGAGATTTGAGGGTGGCAACCAGAGATCTCCAGAGCTGAGCTTTGGGGTTCGGTGGGAAGATTGTTCAAGCGACCACTTTCGGTGCCCGATTCTGAAGGGTTTGCTCCCAACGGAGTCAGAGCCCCAAGTTCCACGCCGAAATCAACAGGCTCCCAGAACTGAGTTGGAAGGAGAAACGCAAAAATTGATGTCAGCAGGAACGTAATTTTGTAAGCTAATTTTGGGGGCTGAAGACTGACTATCTCGCAGGTGAGTGGTCGCATTACCATCTTTCGCCTGAGTTTCTTTTCCGAGAAAGCTGGGAGCAACAACGACGTATCACTGACCCTTTCCGACGCCGGTCTCTCGCTGAGTTCTTGACGGGTGACTGACGGTAGCGGCAGAGAGTTGAGACGGGAGGGCGGTAATCGCTTGGAGCTAGTCCCCGTGTCAAAGCAGGGGCCGCATGAGGTGACGAAACGTGAATACCCACTGAGGATTATGGGCTACAAAAATGTGAGGAAGAACAAGACTCAGCTACATGGTGAGTGGGCACTTGCTAGTCACGTAATGAACAAAAAAATGACCGCAACTTACGACCGAGACGAATCGGAGAGGCTGCAAATGCTGAAACCCGGGTTGAGTAGCTCTAATCAGTGAAGCCTTGCCGGGACGGCCTGGCCGTCCTCCATTTGCGAGGCGGCCACGGATGGTTTCTCCGTTGACAGCTTCAAAGACAGGTGTTGTATGAAGATCAGAGGGTGACATTATCTTTCCACAAAAAAAGGTCGGAGACTGTGAAGTAAAATGTGTAGTGGAGGGTTAAATAGATCAAGAATTTGACGAATCGAATTCCAGGCACAGAAGAGTGTAAATGTTGAAGATGGAATGTGAGGACAAAGTGCAGAGGGTGATGAAAAGTTCTGGGTTTATAAGGGCAACCATCGGTTTCTGTGACGGATGCTGTTTGTTTGCTTTGGTCCGGTGAAGTCCAAAACCTGGCGTGTTGAGTGATATTTCTCGATATCTTGGTCATTGTGCCGTGGCGGTGGAGTTCAGGACACCCAAGTTTGATGGTTCGTTAATCTTTCAACCGCATTCGGGTTTTCCCCAATCTTGATGGGTTTGTCCCTGCTGACTGCATTATTTGATTATCTAATCGACTGAAGGTGAAGGTGAGTTGGACCATCCTCCAAGTTTCGTTGGTGGTAGCCTGCTCTTACAGTCATCCCTTTCTCTTTAACACCTCTCTTGTTCCCACTTTCATCTGCTTCCTCACACCTCCTTCGCCTCTGGGTCTCAACACGTTCTCTACTGCACCGCAGAGCTCCGGGCACGCGACACACGCCGAAAACTTTGTGTATTACTCAGCTGCTTCCATGTCAAGCTTAACAAAGTCCTTCTCCAGGCCAACATCTATAAGACCCCAACTGGAACAAGAATCAGGTCAGGTCAGGTCAGGTCAGGTCAGATCAGATCAGGTCAGGTCAGGAATGTCGTGACCTGCGGGTCACATGATGTAAACCATACCGTATAGGGACATAGGGGAACACCTGAGATTACTGGCCAGGTAGCTTAGCGGTTAAAGCATCCCATCCGTGTTGGGTCCGGATCCATTGGATCTGGTTATTGGTTTGAAGCCAGCCCCGACCATCTTTTGGACTGCAACAAGGAACTGTCCGACTCAGCGAAGCTTCATGTGTTTCTACTACCTTTTCACTATATCATAATGAAGTTTTGGTCATCGTTCCAAAACAAAAAAAAAAAAAAAAAAACTTCAATGTACCCACATGGTGAGAATCAATCTTGAAATTTCGTTTGACCTTTAAAATTATTTATGATCACCTTCCTCAGACCATGAAATTGATACTTGGATTTAACCCCTCAGAACATCAAAACCAACCTGTCCAAAAAGGGGCAAAAGGAAAGGAGAGGGAGTTACCAATTTCAACTCAAATCATCACAAAAAAAGAAAAACAAAGAAAAAGGCTGTCTTCCCTCTATAGCATTTGTATGTACACCCTAACGGAATTTGAAGAAAACAAAAAAAAAAATGGATATGTACAATGAAATATGATTACAATAAGAATGGGGTACCAAATTTCCGCACAGAGGTATATATATATGTGTGTGTGTGTGTAAACCTCAAAATTTCGAGCGCTCAAGAAATGATGAAGATGAAGGACAAAAAAAAAAAAAATTTTAAAAATTTTCCTTCAGTATGTCTTAGATTTTTAATAGGCCAGCAGTACTTTTTAAAAGAAAGAGACGAAAAGGTATACAATTTTTTATTTTTTTTATTTTTTATTTTTTTATGTATCCTCCTACTGATCTTTGAAGAGATCAAACAAAAAAAAAAAAAAAAAAAATGAATAAAAGTCCCTTTCAAGAGTATGACTATATTTACATGTTATATAAATTGTCCAATTAATCCAATTTTTTATTTATTTATTCAGCCAATCGTAATTCCAGTCCAACCTCTGGGTCTAATACCAAAGCCACCTTCAGACTTTCACCTTCAACATAATCTCGACCGGATCTCATTGGCGGTCTCACCTCATTCGGGTACAAAGACGACTGGGGTGGATGAGATAGATTGTGCGGGAATGGCCGAGAAGGTGGGAGTGGAACCTCAGTAAAAGTTAGATCCCTTCCGGATTTGGTAACTAGCAACTCGTGAATCAGTGTGGTCGGATCACTCAATCGATCCTGAGCTACCTCCAGATCATTGATCATCAAAGCTCGCTGTTGCTCATCAGAACTCTTAGCCTCTGTGCCATCTTGTTTCGACGAGACAAAAGACCGTTGACGGAGCATACCAGGAAGTCGAAATGTAGATACTGCGAGGAGGAGAATGAGTATCGCAAAGACAAAGTGAAGGGCCAAAAAGACGTAGGCGAGCCAGAGCGGGATGGAGGTAGCAAGTTCAGGTCGAGTCGCACTGGCTGCACATGGGAGTAACTCGATTGCACCTGCGCTCCAACCCACCAGTCGGGTAGAAAGTGATTGGGCCCACGCAGCTGCAAATAGGCGGCTGTCATTTCCGAAACGATTTCCAACTGAGCTCAGGTCGACTTGCAACTGATCGTCCATGAACCGTGTCGAGGATTGGTACCAACCCACATTGCGAGACCAGCGATAGGTTGCGGCACCCGAAATGGCCAACGTGACCGACGGACCGGCCAGAGTTAGACTATCTTGAGACAATCTGGGCCTTCCTTCTGACATGGTGTACTGCGCATCATACACTGTCGTGTTGCACACTAACACTGCGCACAGAGTCGAGAGCTCTTGGGGGTACAAGCGGTCATAATTTCCCCAATCGATCAAGGGCGTTGGTTTTTTTGGGTCGCCCGAATTAATGTTGGAATGATTCTGAAAGCAACCAAAAGTGGCAGTGGTAAATGGGTTGATGAGGGCTCCATGGGTGGCCAAAGTCCCATCTCTATTGGCGAACTGGCTTCGGACAGTGATAAAGTTTTGCAGTCGTTCCCTCCAAACTGACGTATCGAAGCCTTGGCTATAAACACCCGAATTCCAAGCGCCGATCCCATACGCGCTTTGGGTTGAAGGGCGACACCACTGAGGTGACGTATCATCACCACCAGTGCCACACTCTGGATTGAAGGCTTCGCAGAAGGTAGCAGCAGCGTACGTATGTGTGGGATTCAGGCTGATAGCAGAGTCGGGATCCACCGGCCCAATGAATGATATACTTCCCTTCGACCGGTCATCGACCTCATAGACTTTGAGCTCTGCACTCTTATTTGCCCCACCCTCACGGGCTCTCAAAGTGCGATTGACGACACCACATTGATTGTAAATATGATCTTCACATCCTTTCACCAAAGCCGCTGTTCCCTTGAAGTTGGCCACAGGACGTGTGACGCTCTGTGTGACTGAGATAATCCATTGATGATTAAACACATCCCAAAGCTTGATGCTCCAGGTGAAGGTAAGCACAATGATGAGGCCCGCTACACCTATTTTGACGATCGGCGAAAGTTTCGCCCGAGTATCCTTACCTATCCTTGGGAGTCGATTTGGGTGGGATGAGGAGGGTTTGAGGGCGTAGTAAAAAAAATTGAATATAGACAGTGTCGCCGCGTTGTTGATGAAATCCATGGTCAAAAAGTATTGAAAGGGACTCGGAAGTGTTTCGAATTTACTGGGCGTCTTGGATAATTGTAGCCATTGATGAGCCAGATGAAAAGCCAAAATCGACATTACAGTCGGAGCTATCAATTCACTATGGACGGTATGTAAGATTCATATAGGCGGAGATTTATCAGCTAACGTTTTTTCTATCTATTTCAAACTTTTTAGAGGAACAGTTTGTGAATGGGCGACTGACATCAGTGTACTGGAAACTGACGAGATCACCAAGGGAGTAGTGTTGGCAGAGCCCCACGAGTCAAACCCACCAAGTGAGAAGGCTTCTGAGTTAGGCCTGACATAAGTTCCGTTTGGAAAATGTACACCATGGGGGGCGTGAAGGCCAAGTGAAAGATAAAATAACACTCCAAGTATACCGGGAAGAAGGGCGGAAGAAGCAAGCCAAAGGACTGATAAGATTGAAGCCGATTGACGAGGTGACTTCAGTTCGTCGGCCGGCCCCACTTCCCCCGTGAACTGCATATATGAACAGGTAAAAGGACTGAGTGTTGGTGAAGTTGAAAATATACCAATGTTAGGATATACCTGATCGCAGCACGCCTTGCTTCGGACTTGATATATATAGACCACTGTTGATGTGCCAAATTTGAAACGTTAATCGTCAACATATGTACCCACGAGGCTTGACTCCCGGATTGTAGGTAGGGAAGCAACAAAATGACACAATAGGGTGTGGCTGTGAATTGTCGACGACTGGGATCCCAATGGACAGGAGTTAGTGGTCACTGGGGGGACATCCAAAGCGTTGATTCGTAAGCTTCCTTAAATCTGTTTTGATTACCATCTGGTACTCAAAGCCTGAAACAGCCCACGTTTGTAAGGAAACCAGGTGCTAGCGGGGTCCGTCTCCGAGGTGAATCAAAAAGGGACACCAGGACGGCAGTCAATTGAGCGTATAGGCAATAAACATTTTCATCCCTGACATCTGTTAACTGTGTGGGATTATAAACAGCGTCCTTCAGACTCAAGGATGAGAAGTTTCGACAGTGAGCATGCCTACTGCTCAGCTTAGCCACTGCCGACAAGCACCAGCCAGCTAGTGCATGATAAGCGCGGCGAATACCCTCTCGCTGAAACTTCGATATCCTTCAGATTTCGAGCTTCAACACCATCCGCTCCCTTACTCTCTGGAAATAACAATTAATTCACGCGTGTCAAATCTCCTCCCAACTCTTACACAATATTGCCAATACCTCATCTCACGATCTTGAAATTCATGCTAGAAGCAAGCACGTAAGAAGTTATACATTGATAAAAAAAAAAGAAAGATTGCTAACATGACGAGACAAGATAGAAATAGAATCTGGTCAAAATTGAAAAAAAAAAAAAAAAAAAAAAAGTGAACCACCCTCAAAGTAAGTTACCGAGCCTTTTAACTTCTCCGTTAAACGTTCAAATAGACCAAAATCCAATTCGAAAGTTAGATCGAGAAATGATTGATGCACAGCGATTTTAGAATGATGTGGTACTCTGTTTTGTTGAACTTGAATAAGTTTTTTCCCTTGCAAGGGAGTTCGAGGGTAGGAACTGGCGCGAATGATAGAGAGCCCAGCAGTTGAGTGGTAAAGTGTCAAGACGTCAGGACGAGCGAGCAGGATGATTCCTCTCAGCAAGTACGATAGTACCAAGGTTGTACATGACCAGAAACCCGGTATTAAGGAAAGTGCGCAAGTCTGGCCATATCGTTCTAGGAAGGCCTGCATTGAGTGGTCCCGGAGGAGGCCCACTTTTGCCCCATCATCAAGGAGGGCTGTCAGTGAGGAGGTGATGTCAGGGCCGGGAGGACTAAAGTCTGGAAGACCCCTTCAAATTGATATTAATCTGGAAGCCTGCAAATTGAGGTTGTTTCCACACACAGGGTTAGCCAAAAGCCCTTTACTGAGACATCTGAACATGGATATCAGCCCTGAGGATCAAAAGGTCATGGACTAACAAGCAAATTACAACTCATACTCAGCTTTGAGAGTAAAAACAATGAAGTGTACTGACCAACTGAGTATTATTATTTCAGAATTGAATTCTACATGTAAAATAACATATAGTCACTCTTTACATCCATCACATCCTCTTATCTTTATGTACAATTATCAAGATTAATATCTCTAGGTCCTCCTGTACCTTTTGGGTTCCCAGAGGACCAGTGTTTGGGTTGTAGTGTAAAAATTCTAGTTCATATGTAACCACAGAATACTCAGTTTGTGAAGATGGTGTTATACATTTGACTGACTTGTTACTAGGCATAAAACATTATAGAACTTAATGTGATGATATCTAGAGTGATTATCAATGAGAGGGATGGGTTATATTTCCCCCTTCCTTGAGAATGTATTCATCCCTCTTGCTTGATTATACCCTCTCATAACTGGGTGGGAGGGAGGTATTTCAAAAAACTTGGAGCAATCAAGAGCCAGAAGAACAACTTATAACCCATTTCTTTGGATGGTATTGAGATATAGTAAGTTTTCTGAATGTATCAATCTGTGATAAGTATAATGATATACAAGGATAAAGATGATGAAGTGAAAACTGAATGATGGATGCAGTGGTGAAGACAAGGTGGTTTTGCATCGGATTGTACCTTATTGTCAGGGGGGAGCTTCTGTTGGGCTTCCTCCTGGCTAAGAAGGTTCTAGACTAAGGGCTGAATAAGCCTTAGATGAGTCTACACTGGAGTTCCCCAAGTGTAGACTACAGTTAATTGACCTCTAATAAGAGGGTTTGGATGAAGATCTTGGGACTTACTCCCTGAGAATGACCTGTCTTTGAAGCTGGGCAAACAGCTTCCTGCAGAATCTATCCTGACTATAGGCCTTGTTGGGAGTTCTATGAATCCTCAACTTTGCTCCTTCCTATAGAAGCTTATTGTTTACTCTAATCCTTGGTGAGATCTTGCTATCACCAAGGGGTCCTAGAGAGAGGTTGCAATCCTCCTATTGCTTGGTTGATTTGGACTTCTGTTACTAACACCTGATGGACCTTTGCACTATTGAGCTGATATATTCTATGGAAGATATCCTCAAGTGTGCTAGTGGTTCAATTTGTTGGTTGTGGTAGAAAGTGAGGAGAGAGGCTCACTGCTGAGCAGGAAAGGAGGGTTTATATACCTTTCAGGCTCTCTCCTCCTCACTCTTAGGATAT
>MU167239.1:94387-109343 GCA_015951145.1 Cronartium quercuum f. sp. fusiforme G11 | reverse complement strand
TTTTTTTTTTTCGATAAATTCTCCCTCTAGAAGTAAAACAAGAGTCAGTAAGATTTGTTAGATTTTTCTAATTCTTATAAGGCATATTTCTGAATCAAGTACTTAGATGCTTGAACATTTTATTTTTATTATCTTCATCCTGGATTCATCATTCCCTCCTGCACTGATTTGATATTTGCTTAAATCTCACCTAGAGTGATTGCCATGGCCAATAAGAGTCAGTGCAGAGAAATTCAATAATTCTTGATTTTTGTCAAAGCCTCATATGTTCAGATAAGGCTTGACTCATCATCTTTGTGAACATATTTACCTAGATTGCTATTCCATAGTAGCTAGTCCTAGATTTCACGGTTATTACACCCTTTCTTTTAGGGCTAGGCAAACAATGGAAGTCACATCAGAGAAAAATTTCAAATGCATCAAACTTATGTCTAGTGTTGGACAGTGCACTTATTTAATCATTTAACACAGTTTGATACTCTACCCAAAATATAAAAAGATTGACAACAGGATCCGAAATTTGATTTCAGACTATTCTTAAAGTCTTGAAAGTACGACAAGGGGATTGGATGAAAAAAACAACAACAGCGGAGATACAAAATCTAAAATCGATATGACCAGAAACAAACTTATAAAAGAATTTCAAAAAGACTAATTCCAAGTAAGGTTCCAATAAGTATTCAAATCCAATTCTAACTTATCAAATACTAAGATAGTTCCGTTCTTAGATTCGGATGGATTAATGGGACGGCCGTTTAGTTTAAAAAATCTCTGTGACTTATCTCCTTCTTCACTTCTCTTTACTCCTACCAAAGTGATACGCTCAAGTCTCTGGTTGATCTTGAACTCTTTCCTCTTTCTACCTGTCAGACTTCTGTTACCTGCCTCAAAGTCAAGCCATGCTGACTCTGGCGTATATGAGTGACCATCATCAACGTATATCTTCGCTGTAGCGGTTTCCTGTCGATCGAGTGTAACTAGCAATTCGAATGGCCCTTGTTGTGTCTCATAGGTTGTATAAGCTGGTACCAAGTGCATAAGGAGAATCGATCCTCCACTGTGAATTGATCGTAAAAAAAAAAAAAAAAATCAACTAGTCACCCAAAGAACCCAATCATATCCGCAGGATTATAAGCGGTAGACATGAACAAAGAAAAATTAATTGAAGACAGCTCAGGGGAACGACATCACTTACCGAATATGTAGATTGATGTGAGAAAGTGGGGCTGATAAAGTCACTTCCGAACCCGCTCCAACTGTGACAGGATCAAGTGTATACCAATCCCTCCAAGTTACTTTATCCCCCCCGGGAAGTTGTGCTGTGAAGTTCAAATCGAAGATGAAGTGGGGTTCAGTATTTTCCTAGTAGAACATGAGAACTTGGCAAAAATTGGAGTCAAAACATAATTTATCCTTACCTTTTAGGGTTGATGTATTGGGCTCTAATACAGGGGATACCAGGATTGAGTGACCGAACTTGAGGCAAGAAGATGAAGAATTAATCTAATCAACCGCCAACTATGTCTCTATATGTCAACATGAGACTCACCATGAACTGTTTATCATTTGAAACAAGACTTGGGTCGTCGGGAAATTCCCAAAATAGAGCCTTGATGGGTGGAGTTCCAGTTAATGAAGCTTTGGCCATTTCCGAATACTTTAAGCCGATCAGAAATTTCAAGAAAAAGATATGATAAGCATTCAATTTTACAAACGTTGAGAGTAAAGGAACAACGAAAAAAAAAAAAAAATGATAAACAAGAATTATCTTTCTTATTATAGTCTTTCGGCTTACAAAATAAGGCAAGAGTTTATATCGGATATGTATTGCTGTCCTACTCGCTTGCGCAACGCTCGGCCAAACATATGGCTCTTGACTAATGGCCTCTAGCGTGTTATGATTCCGATAAAACGGATAGAATGCACTGAGCATCATCCATCGATTACAGAGCTCTTCGTTTGAATTTCCCTCGAAGCCACAGGTATCAGGCCCTACCTATCAAATCCAAGATCTTAGCCAAACCCCAATTGCCTATCGTTGAAAGAGAATCGGGGGGCTGAAACTAGCTTACCATGGGGATACCAAATGCTTGAAACTGTAGAACACCTTGAATTGAATACCGCATTGATTTCCAAGTGCTGTAATTATCGCCTGGAGTAAACAGATTCCAAAGTTAATAGGAAGTGTAAATAGGTTTCTTTTTCATTATTTGATGTATCTAAGACGATGAGGGGGCAGAGAGAGGAGCTTACCGAGCCAATGAGCTGTCTTTCTACCTCCACTGGCAAAGGTGCTCCGAGAAACAATGAATGGTCTCCTATTGGGATGAACTTCAAGTAAGGCCTTGTGGGTAGCAATCGCTTCCATGTGACCCTGTTCAAAAGCAAAATATTAAACCAAAATTGTTAAACAAAAGTTTCTTTTAGAATAAACTCGAATCCCCGGGTATTGAAAAGAGAACAATCGATATACCCAGAGGTTATGGGTATGATAAACTTTGAGGCCATTTGCATGTGTTGCATTTACAGAGACTGTCTTAACGTTAAGCGCACCCTCGCCATTATGGATAGCATAGCCAGGAAGATTGAGATCCTGATCTGAAGCTTCAGAGGGTTTGGATTCCGGCACGGATTCGTTCATCGATGTTATGATATCCCTCTTTTGCATATGTAGTGAGGGTCTCCGGCCCTCGAGCCTGGCTTTTGCGCGAGAGGGAGAGGTGGCTGGGTTCCCAGAACGACCCGAAAAACTTGAATTATGACCTTCCGGGTGATCTTCCCTAAAACGTAACAAAGATTTAGTAAAGAGGTATTCTTGAAAAACTTTTGCCTTGACAGACTTCGAAAGCGTCGGATTCAAGGCTAAAACTTACACTGAATTCCCAATTTGTCCGGGAAGTACACTTCCTGGGTTGACATCGGACAAGAATGCATGACTTCCGCAGCTTCCCTCACAGAATGACGAAGGCTCATTCATATCAAGCTAACAAGAAGAAAACAGTATAAATCAGCATGGTCTTGTGCTTCGAGAAATACCGTAGGGTGAGCTGGAAACAACGTACCCATATTCTTTGGTGAAGTTTACAGAATGCAATATTCATATGATCCAGAAGGCCAGATACGAGCTAAGATTAGTGAATGACTCCATAGTGAGGAGCTTCAATGGGAAAAAAAGAGAGAGAATGTTTTGAGCTTACCCATCAAAATCAACTTGCGTTTCACTAAAGTTTCGAAATGCTTCAGTCCACCACTTTTGGGTATTATTTGCAAACCAATCTGGAAATACAGTATAACCTGGCCAAACTTTTCCAATATACTCTGAGACGTTTACCATCATAGTGTGTAGGAGGAAAGTTGAAAACGAGATACACAGTTCCTTCAACACAACTTTCCTGAGCAGGAGTGCTCAATCAAGCTTATGTAAATTGATATGACCAACCTGAACCATCTGGATTGTGTAGGAAAGTGTTAAGAGCTGCTCCGCGACTGTAGACATCATATATATCTGTCTGATTTTTGGGATCGACCTTGTGGATACCGGCGTCAACTGAGGTTTAAAGAGGGCAATTTTATACAAAGATACCAGAAGAGACGTTTGAAGAGTTGAATAATGTCCAAAAGCACTATTATCAGTTGACCACAGGTTTTGTGCAGTGAGGAACTTTAGAAGATTTTGTTGTCCTAAGTGAGAAAGAGATTCAAGGTACGCAACTGATGGGGATATAGTACTGATGATTTGTATGAAGCTCAGAAATAAATTCCTTCATCTCGTTCACCGGAAAGCGGTTGGATTTATCAGAAGCCAACTCGAAGTTCTGAAATAGATCGGACATCATCGGGCAAAATGCCATGGATTATAGTGAGCTTTTAATCCAAAAGTCATCAACATTATTAAATCGCAGAAACATGAATCACCCGATAATCTAACATATAGTCAATCTGTGATGAACCAAGGAAGAGATAAAAAAATAATTCATATAAGCCGTACGGCTGATAAGATCCCCCCACCACCAAAAAAAAAAAAAAAATCAAAAAAAAAGGTAGACATACATCATTCCATTGTACCTCGAGTGGGATGTTCGCTTGGCGCATCTTTCTAACCTGGAGGATTACGAGTCGCACGCTCGTCATGTAAGAGTGATGAGCTCAAAATTTGGGATACCTTCTACTTGCCACTCACGTTCTCTCGAGTCTGCTCCAGCCTGCAAGCAAAATGATTTTTTTTCCGAAATTTTGGTTTAGTAAACTCACGGCCTGTACAAATGGCCAACTTGAAAAAAAAAAAAAAAGACAACTCAACGTTTTGTAACCCCATCTCAGGAGGTGAAATCCAAATGCCCAGTATGGCGAAAGCTGTGGCAAGCCCACAAGTTGAACTTGAGGTTCAGGATAGAGCAAAAGCATATTCATGAAGACAGAGGTACCCAAAGCCAACAGTTACTTGGACTGCTAATCAAATGACACTCTGGAGAAAAATTCACAGACCATATTGCTCGATTGAAGCTGTTGGAGTGGGTCCAGCTAATTCCACCTCATCGAGGAGCAGATGTACCGTGATTTTTTTTTAAATTTTTTTTTTTTTTTCCATCAGCCTTCAAAGTAACTTGAGCCATTGCAAGACGCCCCAGGTATAGACTGACCAAAAAAATAAAAATCTAATGTGCCGCCTATCGCCCGGTACTCTATCATGCCTTTCCTCAAAAGGATATCCATTCCATGTGAGTTCTTGATGAACACCGCATGACTCTTGCTTCCGCTTGAGTGATTAGGTTTCCCCAACCGGTGTTCGTAATATACCGGATGGACGCCTGTATGTGTGTTCCAGAAGATAGGATTCAATTTAAGTGTGATAGAAATGAGGCCCCTCTGATCCGTGACGCAGGGATTTTTGACTACATGTGTATAGGCTTCTCATACTAAAAAGATGTTTAACAAAAAATTCGTAATTAACTCACCATACTCGTTTTCATTTACTGGATTTGGGGCGTCGCGAGTCCAAAAGGTTTGGGTGGTGTTCTAAAGGTTACAACCAGGAAAATGTATGTGAAGGTTAAAATCAGTTCACGCTCCCCTATCAAAAGTCAAAAATTTGTTACTCACGTAGGGATCTCGACGAAATCCAGAAGACGATATATATTCCCCCAATCCGTAGATGTTAGCATTTTCTGGAAGATGAGAAGAAATTTGAAGGTACTTTGAAGGGGTTTTTTTTTTTTTTTTTGAGAAGGGCAATCAAGATCAAAGTTAGTAGATATTGAATTGAAATTATGCGATCATGATTCCAGCATACCTGTTTTTCAAAGATTATAGGAAATTTACGAGTATCAAAAATAATCTCGCCCGATCCATCAGTACGACGAATCCAGAACTCGAAAGGACCATCATTTGAGTATTCAAAAGCAAGACCAGTGTGATCTTTTGCTGAGCTATTGAAATCAGTTGGTAATGGAAAGACCTCGATAGGGATCTGAAATTGTGCTTTTGCGGTGTCATAAATATGTACATGCAAGCGATTCTCGGTCTCGTAAACGACCTAATTCATTTCAAGTCAAAAAAATAATAATAACATGAGGAGGGAATGAAATATTGTGAAGATATAAATGAGCCAGTGCAAGCTACGTTCACTTAGGAGGCGTAGAATATAGCCTGTGATAGCTTTGTCACAGGCAAAGGAGAACGTACCTCGACTGTCAAGTCTACAATGTCTTCATCAAACGCATGACATCCGTCCCCAATTAAGGTCAACTTTCCTTTTAATCCGGACGTCGTATCAGATATAGTCTTTAGTTGATAGCCTATCATAACCAGTGTAAGCAAGTTGTAGTCAGCACCGCTATAAGAATCGGAATCCACCAACAATGAAATCGCTTTCTCGCGGCAGCATCATCATTTCCATGAGAACAACTATGAATTACCTAGGCACTTTTGAGATGGCGTAAGATGCAAGGCGTGCTGTTGAATTCCATTGGGCACGTTATCGGAGGATGGAACTGATCCAGACCGAAGAACGCTTCCGGTAAAAGTTGGATTCAAGAATGCCAACCACAAGCAGCTGAGTATCGCCACGCATTTGAAGAGTTTTTGGCAGGACGGCGAGTAAGTCTTCATCGCCGGTGTCAATGTCAAGTTGATGATAGGGACTCGAGTCCACCTAATGATAGTTGTGATGGTGGTCTGATTCCTTCCGAAACAAAAGAGAGTAACTCAAAAGGAGGGAAAGCTAACCGAGATTTGACTATGTATAATGAATGCACTCTGTTGACCAGACTATGGTTTATCAAGATCAGGACAGAGGTGGGGAAAAGAAAGAGAGAGAGAGAGAGAGAGAGAGGGAAATCTTGGATTGGCTGTAAGCTTTCTGTCGATCCGGATTTTCTGTGAGAGAATGTTCAGTTTAGCCCCACCTTAAGTGCTTATGTACCTTCAGAAGTGGGAATCCAATCTTTTACGTTCTCCCAGAAAAAAATGTCTTCTGTTAGGTATTTAGAGGAGGATCATATGACCTCAACAGCCTAGACCATTCGGCATTTTGCGGGCGAGGAAGCGAAATGCCTGGTTGAGTCTGACATGAGGACTTGTGAGGTGTACTGTAGATTCGACAAATGTTGTCACCGGCTCTTCACTGAAATTGGCTGGCCAGGACTATGGATCATAGAGGAAGGTAAGAGGAATACAATGAACAATACTGAATTGAAAACAACACTCCACAGCAATTCCATAATTGAATACCACCGTCGCAGACACGACAGAGGTACTTAGTGTTAAGGTCCATGCACACGATTCAGGAAACTTTACAAGATACAGACTTATAGACCGTTAGTACAGACCCTAAGGGCTTGAAAAATCCAACGGTCTGGACAACTGACCCAGTCAGACTCGACTCTGTCAAACCTGGATGATGAGGAAACATGACTGAACTCGACTGATTCCAGTTTGTCCCCAAAGTTTGTCTATCCTACAGTTTTTCTGAACCACTTCATCAGAAAACCTTTCATTCATTCAAATTTCTTTTCAGCATTCTTATCCAAATAAGAACTTTTAAACTTAATTATAACCTTCATTTCACTGAAAACAAATTATCTCATAATATTCTGGTTATCGGTTATCCCAAGTTTTTTTCGAATACCTCCCTCCCACCCTAGTTCAGTAAAAAACATGAAGAGAAACAGACTGAATGGGGATAATGTAACCCATCACTCTCATTGATAATATTTCATAAAATTTATCACATTCATCCCTACAGTCTTTTATGTTTAAGCAACAACTTCATCCATGTATACCATGAAACATTGTCCCAATGACATTTTACGGAAGTGAAATAGCAACTGAAATTGTTACACTACACCCCAAACACTGGTCTTCAGGGAACCATAAGGTTTAGGAAGACCCTGAGATTTTAATCTCGATAAGTGTACACAAAAGAATAGAGATCAAATGGCCTGAGACCTGCGGGGCTGAGGAGGGCTTAATTACTTAGAATGGTCGAAGGTCGGGGCCTCCTGAGTCAAAAAATCTGGAGTGGAGAACAGGTTTGATACTTACAGCTATTCCGAAAACAAATGTCCCTACCCCGAGTTTTGAAAACTGTTTTTTCATGATGGTTTCTGTTTCATTTCTTGAATCAGTTGACACGGGAGCTCACCTTAATCGTGCTATCTCGAAATTCCAGTCTAATTTGGTAAAACTTATTGCCTGTGGTTATGAAAAAAGAGTTTTAAAAACTCAGGGTAGGGACATTTGTTTTCGGAACAGCTGTACTTCCACCTTGGCATATCTCTACCTCTCAATTGAAACTTGATATTACTGTAATCCAGATACGTATCAATATTGTACGGTGTGGGGATGTAAACGGAATATGTCATGTGGTTTGTTATCACTGGGCAACACGTGCTCAATGTTTCACAAGTGTTTGGAGGACAGGTGACATTTTGTGTTAGAGTACGTAGCCCGGAATGGATGATCTAAGTTTTTGCTGATATTAAGCTAGAACCCAATGAAACCCTCCGATAGGTTGATGTTGATGCTCAAGGATGAGCCCAAACGCCAAGAAGTTTTGAAAAAGAAAAAAAAAACCGATGACAGAACCCATCCCTTCTTGAGCCAATTTTTATTATGATGAAAGCTAGCTTGACCATCTTATATATAAAAATTAACACTTTCAATAAATTCTTTCAGCCAAGTGATTTTTTGACTACTCGATCTTCTTTGTCTTGCTAAACAAGATTCATAACCCACATTGGCACTGTAAGATGTCTTAAAGTTGTTCGAGGTACCCCTAGGTACGTAACCGAAAATTTTCGCAACACCTTTACACACAATTTCATTAACATACAAAAGATATGCAGAGTATTGAAAGGCGAGCATGTAAATGCTTTCACCATAAAAATAAAAATCCGCCCAATTCACAGTTGTTTAAATGAATGATGAACAAGAGAGATTTCACCGGTAGGCACAGACGTGAGAAGATTGAGAGACCATCTAAAGACTTGTTACTGAGTTCTTTTACTTATTTCCTTTTTTTTTAAAAAAAAAATCAACTACTAAATGATGATTCCTTTTTTTTTTTTTTTTTTTTTTCCATACGTTGAACTTCAATAGAACGTTCAGATTTATCCAGTTCTGAGGATAAGATGAACACCACTATCGGTCGTAATGATTTCACTCATTTCACCTTCCTTCATTGAGAAAGTAGCGTCTTCAAATGGTTTTTGCATTTGACCTCGTTTAAATTGCCCAAGATCGCCTCCATGACTAGCTGAAGTACAATCGGAATGCTGAGAAGCGAGTTCGGCAAACTTGGAACTTAATTCGTCAGGTGGAAGAGCTTTTAAAACTTCTTGATGACCTTTTAAGATCTGTATGGCTTCTTCTAAAGAGCGAGTGATATTCGCCTGAAGATGTCAAGAGGTTCAACTAGTTGACATAGTCTGATAAGAGGGAACCGGTGAGATTGAACAAAGTGGTATGCTAACCTCTTTCCAGCTGGCAGGTCTACGACTTCCAGCGTGCTTGATAAGTAAATGACTGGCACGAACCCCATCGCTTACGCTAGCCGAAAGTGCACCACCCATTCCTTGCCCAGTCACTGCCCCATGAAGCAGTTCGGCGCCTGGAAGCTTCATGATGTCTGTAGTCGACATTCCCGGTGGTGAATCCCAAATTGACTGTTTGGTAACAGTCGAATAAAAGTACTGTGGTACAGAAATGTTTTGGTGTATAACACAGATCAGCTGGTAGAACTACATCTTACTGAAAAGCTCCATAAATGAATGGATATGGATGGGAACGATCTCACTTACAGGTCTTTGTCGTGATTGGGAGAATCGTACCTTTGAAGATTTAAGCAACAAGGATCCCAGAAGAGATTCTATCAGTCAATCAGCTTTTGGCAAAAGTTTCAAGTCTTCTCTTTAAGCCCCTAACTGCGCGTCTCCTTTTTTGATCTTAGGTTGAGGTAACTGATGGAGATAGTCTTCGCGTACAACGAAAAAAAAAAAATGCTTACTTCCCACTGGCTTTCGTTGGAAGCCATCTGATCGTCTCTAAATCTTATCACGAAGTCTTGCTTGGAACCACAATCAAGAGCCTTACGAGAGACTCGATAGATAGAAGCCGATGAATCGGGTTTCAAATGAGAATGGAAACGCCTATCCGACTGACGTGACGTCGATGCCTCCAATGTCGGTACTCTGAAGTACGTGCATCCCGAGCGAGAGTCTGACCCGGCCCGGACCGCACACCCCACTGTCAGGCTTTTCCAGCAGAGATTCTTTTTCAATGCAGCGATTGGTTTGAAGTTGCGCTCGCGCTTGGCCATAGGCCAGTGGCCCAAGCTAACACAAACAACGAAGCCTGACAGAAGCGAAGTCACAGACCACTTAATCCAGGTAGTAAATCTAAAATGTTTCAATCAAGTTCAACTTTTACATTTGTCGTTGTCTGACTGAAGATGTAGAGACAGTCTAGACCATGTCAAAAAAAAAAGAGAGAAACGTATGAAGAGTCTTGATCCTAACCTTGTTTGGGTATCTATGAGTGGAAGGTGGGGGGGGGGGCATTTATATTTAAAGAGTAAGGGAATCAGAGTTGTCAGACAGAAAAGGTTTCATAGCACCTGGCACAGCTGCACTTGATCAACAAATTTTAAAAGGGCATCAGTACCCCATCAACTCAAGTTTGGAAAAACCAAAGCACAATAGCTCAGCCATAGTAGGCATCTATTCAAGCTGCACAGCCACACCCTCCAAAAATCCACACCTGACCTATCTCTCCGAACTCTCACTCCCACATCAACCTGGCCTTCTTTTGTGATTCACAGTTTTTTCGTTTTTCCAATCAGCTACGTTAACAAACAATGCAAACTCATTTAACCCCACTCTTGGTATGTATACCTATTAAAGAGCTTTTTTTTTGGAAGAGGGGAGGAAGGGGTATTTGAGGATCTTATAGACCTAGACGAGCAGCATACTACCAAAAAACAAATATGAGGGTTATTTTTTTTTTTTTGAAAAGTCATGCAACCAGGACCCAAACATTTATCTCAGTTATCTCCTAATTCTCTTTGAAGAGATTGATGTCATAAGGGGAAATGACATGACGTACCTCGGGATACTTAGCCACAAAAGCCTCTTGAGCTTTAACCGCTACCTCAAATTGTAAGAATTGACTTAAACCCATTTCTGTCATCGCTACTTCAACTCCTTTACCGAACCATTCTGCTGCGCTGACCATATCATTTGATTGCAATTTAAATTGTGCTACTTGCTGAATCGCTCCCTCACAGCGATCATCGATAGCTAATGCCTCCTCACAAAGTGAGGTAGCGCGATCGTAATTTTGAAAGGCTGTTGCATGAACCATCGCCTTGTTAACGATCGGATGAACATTCCTGGGACCCGGACTGATAAAATGGGACCTTTCAGTCATTTCACACTGATGTCTCTTTGACTGAAATGTAGTTCCACTTACCGGTTCTTGTCGAGGTCGATGGCAAGGTCAAACTGGGTCATAGCCTCTTCGAACCGCTGCTCAGCAAATAGGAGCTCGCCGTAGTAGTTGTGAACTTCGGGTACGTCGGGGTGCGTTTGAAGATATCCCTCAAACATTTTCAAAGCCCGAGCCGCATCACCAGTCTTGTAGACCGCCACGGCAAGTTGAACGTGCGAGAAGACGAAGGAAGAGTCAAGCTCGATTGACTTTTCGTAATCAGCAATCGCGAGGTGATGTTGCTCAGTGACATTATAGACCTGAGCGCGGTGATAGTATATATCGGGGTCAGAAGGGTCGAGCGCGAGAGCAGCCTCAAAGTCCTCCATGGCTCGTTCTAGCGATCCCAGTTCGACATCCACGCTCGCCTTGCGTACCCAGGCCTGGATTAAACTAGGTAGGTGTGCCAAAGCCTCCTTAAAGGTCTCGAGCGCAAGCGCAGATTGACCCATTAGAAAAAGGAAGGTAGCCTTCATCATCAGTGCGTGCGCACGTAAGTCTGCCGTACTTGGACCCTGCTCCACCGCTTCCATGAAGAGTGTGCAAGCGTGCGGGTAGTCATACGCCGCGAGCGCGTCGTAGGCGAGATCGAGGGTGCGGTCGGCCTGAGAGGGCTCGGGGGGAAGTTCAGGCTTGGGCTCTAAAATAGATAACCAAGATCGGTGAAGATCAGTTGAGATCAAGAAACTGTAGCAAAACTGGGAGAAAGAAGGAAGGCGCGAACTGGATCGGAATGCATTGAGGTAAGCGCGGATAATCATTGATGATGGCAGTCTTGGGCCACGTTCCTGGATGCGATCGATGAAAGAAGGAAATCAGATGGGCAGCGCGTGATAAGATTGCTTGAATTGACATGAGACACAGACCTGTAATAGCCGCTTCGCCTTCTCGCTTGCATATCGCTTCATGACCCGATCGGCCGTGACACCCTTCGTGTCAGTCTTAAACTCGTCCAGAATCACACAAGCCGTGAAATCTATATAAAATGACTTATCAATGACTTTCACTTTTTTCGCCCAAAATGATGACGAAAAAAAGAGAAGTCTGACCGAAAAGTGCAAGTAAAAGATTTTCTTCTCCACCCAACAGTTCGCGCGCTGCAGCTCGTCTGTTCAAGGCCTTGATATAGTTTTTATCCAACCGGAGCGCATCCGTACAGTCCTTGATGACAGCCTCGGAATCATTCAGATGGGTGTAGCCTGTGACCCTCAACACACATATCATGAGCCACAAGACTGAGAGCAAGTATGTAAGAGGGAGGAGCATTTTTACAAGCTGCTCGATTACTATAATATACCGCCTTCTCCTCGCACTCGATTGCTTTGGAGTAGCACTCGATGGCCTCCTCAAATTGCCGGGCTTGATAGGCCTTGTTACCTTTTGTTTTCAGTGCAAAGGCGTAGCTTGCGCGCTTGGATTCCGAAAGAGCCTCGAGTTGGGCTTTTGTCAATGTCCGAGGATCTAACATAGACCGAGCAAAATTTTTTTTGTCAAAGCTGTGTTTGCTTTTATATATATATATATATATATATTAGATTATGAGTTAACCTTAACCGCTAACCTAGTTCGACATCATCAGCCCCGGAAGCAACCTGATCGGATCGGTCTGGTGCTCCATCGGTATCAGAATTTTGGACAACAGATGATCCTGGTGATTTTTTTCGATTCTTCTTGGTCTTCTTTCCGTCCTTCTTCTTCTTTTTTTCCTTATCTGGTGTCGATCGGCCAGATGAGGTGGAAGATGATGATGAAGTGAGGTAAATCGTACCCGCTGCGGCTGCGATGGCGATGGTTAGAGAGATGAGGAGAGCTCGGCGGTGAGTTTGGACAAGCTGGCCGACATGGGTGGTGAGTGGTGGTGAGGAGATCGAGGTGGTAGTGGTGGCCATGGATGAAGTGAGGGCTGACGGGTGACCTCGTGAAGGGTGTGAAAGTGACCGACAGAGATTTGTTGGACTTGAATTCCGGAAACACTGTAAATTAATCAATCTCAGTGTGTGCCGTACTGCTTACGGGTATGTATACAACATGTCACAGATGTGAACCACCATATGCTAATAGGTTACAACCCTTAAATTTTTCCTGTCTCCCTCTTTCACAATCAAATTTCTCTTCATGGCTTCAATTTTTTTCAACATCCTTCCTCGTCTTCGGCCTTCAAGCTCACCGTCAATCCGCTTCAAGTCCATCCCTTTATTTCGATCATCTCATTCAGTCTCATCAACACTCTCCGCCACCAATCTTGATCCGTACGTCTCCTGCATCAAATTGGTATTCTCACATAGTCTCACTAAACCTTGGGGCGTCTTTGGAACGGACAACAGCATCCCAGCCTCGCTCAGAAGATTCTCAAACCCTTCACCTTTCAAGAAGCCACGCAAGGTCCTAATTGTAAAGAAGCCCAATGATTTACGCGCTACTACCGTGCTCGAAAGTCTTCTCTCGTACGGGCATTTTCATCCTCTCTATTTACTTTGTTCTTAAACAGTCTCACTGACGTTCTTTGATCGGGATCGGGATCGGAATCAGGACAGCTTCATTCAAAACCAAGAGCCATTAGTGGAGCTTTTCGTTGATCATCCAGATACTAGGGCGCGAAGGTTCGTGAGGGGGGAACATATTGACCTTGTCATTGCTCTCGGTGGCGATGGCACCGTACTACATGTCGCCTCTCTTTTTCGGCAAGGGGAGTGTCCTGATATCCTGGGCTTCAACCTCGGCACCATTGGCTTTTTACTCCCTTTTCGTCAGCCTCCCTCTCACTTCGACACTTCTCCTTATCTCCGCTAATGCTGATCTTGGACTTCGGGTTTGCGCGTTAGCTGTTGAGGGCTGTGAGAAAGTCTTGAAGCAAGTCTTGGACGGAAAAGTGAAGAGGGAAGAGCGCATGCGACTCAGCTGTGTCTTCAGACCCAGCACACAGCATTCTCACCCACCGGACCAGAGCCAGACAGAGGCCGATCAGAGTACGTCATCGATCCTTGATACTTACTTAACCTTACCTTAGCTCATCATCTCAATCTATGTTTCTGTTTCAGTTGCCCTGAGCGCGGTGAACGAGGTAAGCTTGCACCGGAGTCAGCACCCACACATGACCCCTATCCACATCTCCATCGACGGTCAACACCTTACCACCGTCGTGGCCGACGGCCTAGTCGTCTCGACCCCCACTGGCTCCACAGCCTACTCATGCTCTGCCGGTGGTCCAATCGTCCATCCGGCTGTTGATGCCCTCCTCATCACGCCCATCTGCCCTCGTAGCCTCAGTTTTAGACCACTGGTCGTGCCCGCGGACGTGAGGGTAGAATTGACTGTGAGTGTCTTTTTTCTTCTTGGTTTCATTGCCAATAGTTCAGTTTTTGTTTTTCCTTGAACGTGACATTTTTTCCCCTTTCTCTTAGCTCGATTCCAAGGCTCGGGCAACAGCTGAACTTGCGCTCGATGGTATCTCTTCACGTATCTTTCATCCTGGTCAATCACTTCTTGTGGGAAGATCGGCATATCCTATCAGACTATTCTCGCCTGGGGATGGATGGATAGAGGACCTGAATGGGATGTTAAACTTTAATCGATCCTTTGCGTCCAAAACTAATGGAGAGATCTACTAAAAGCAAAATACCCATTTGACTCTCTGGATGTCGTAGGGGTAACCTTCGCTGATACTCTGTCAACTTCTGTAAATGCGGTGACCCCATTTCTTGAGGGGGGGGAGGGGATTAAAAGTCCGCTAATTCAAACTTGAATGACCATTTACAACTGGGGCTACCAAATGTACTTGTATTCTTAGCTCTGATTTTGTATTGCTGTATATCGTTCAGTTGCCTCTGGAAAGTTCTTTAAATACATTTGACTTATCTGGATTTGAGTGAGGGCAAACGTTATGGAAGATATGAGAAAGAATATAAACAATGAAGGTCAATAGTCAATTCTCTCAATCATCTATGATGTGTATGCTGTAATGTTTTTTTTT
>MU167239.1:74583-87780 GCA_015951145.1 Cronartium quercuum f. sp. fusiforme G11 | reverse complement strand
CAGCTTTAAAAATTCACAATCAAATTCCAATCAAATTCAACATACCAAAGAAAAAAAAAAAAAAAATTAAAAAAATTACATAAATTGATCAACTCTTTCACAATTGAAATAATTGACATGTAGCAGTTGTTGGGGCCTCTTACTATGAATGAGCATCAAAACTACTTTTTTTTTATTTAGGACATGAGATTGATTTATTTGAAATATATATATATCAACAGTTGAGAAGTTCTTTCTCATAAACCAGAAGTAAATATTAGTGCTAATTGGTATGTCTTTCCAAATCATTGAATTTTCAAATCTCTTTCAAATTTTTGTTATGATCAACTTACCAGGCCTTGTATCATAGAATTTTCCATACCATTCAATACTCAGGGTGAAGCTCTAACATCTGTAACAGTTTTGTCTCAATCACTCAACTGTTACTATCATACCATACAGTTTGATTGAAATGGTCTACTAGAGCTGAATCTTGTTTAATTCTTTGCCATAGCTTGTCATCCCTGTATTTGTTTTTGTTAAAAGGTTGAAATTGTAAAGAAAAAACATGGAAAAAAAGCAAGTTCCTCAGGAACAGTTGTGGATACTAGACTACTTATCCACAAAACAGTCATGAAAAAAAAAGGTGAAATAATTATACAGTCTAATCATCATCAAAATGCTTCCTTCAATGACTTAAACGACAATCAAAAGGACACCAAACTCTAAACTCTAAAAACCAAAATGAAGGGAAAAAAAAAATGCAATCAATTGATTGAATTTTAACCTTGTTGTCCAAGTTTTACACTACAATAAATAGTTCAAGTTCTGCAAGTACACTCTTATTCGCGTCCAATGATAATTAATGAACTATCCGCTTCTTCATCAATTTCATTAT
This sequence comes from Cronartium quercuum f. sp. fusiforme G11, assembly GCA_015951145.1. Lineage (NCBI taxonomy): Eukaryota > Fungi > Basidiomycota > Pucciniomycetes > Pucciniales > Coleosporiaceae > Cronartium > Cronartium quercuum. Next base: position 86,903 of record MU167239.1, on the reverse strand, counting down.
TCATTTCATAATCATTATTATCATTCACTTTCTCATGTTCCTCTTCCTCATTATCAATTCTACTGCCACCCACTTCACTCAATTCTTCATCTTCTTCATCTTCTTCTTCCGGATGATTTTGATTGATTATAGGATGTTGTTTTACCATCTCAGCTTCAAGTCTTAAAAAACACCATAACCAACGTCTGATGATCTCAAGTACTTCTAAAAGGAATCCAACTCTTTCATTAATATTAGTTCCAAAAACTCTGACAGACCAAGCCAATCTAAGTCCCAAGTTGAGAGTAATGATTAAAACATAAAGTGCCACGGGTTTAAAGAGAAGCTCAGGCCTAAGTAATCTATTAGCTAGTTTACCATGTTGTATAACTGGATGAACAGAAACTGGGATTGGAGGTTGTGATCTGAAGGGTTCTTGCTGATGAAAGGGCGTAGGTGCGATAGATAGATCGGGTGTGAGCGGTTGATAAGCATGACGAGAACGACGAGTAGAAGGTTTACGAGGGATTAAGTTTTGTTCAGTTGGAAGTGTTGAAGAACGAGCAGTAGATGAATTAGATGATGAAGACCAAGTGACAGGCCTTAATAATTCAAATGACCAATCATTTGTTACATCCCACCAAAATGAGTAAAATGAGTTAACGAGGGCAGAAATGAGCCAAAGTTGATAAATTATACCTCGACTAGCTAGTGTCGAGGGACTTTTGTTGATTATCTCAGGTGTTGGTTGAGAAACGAGGACTGATAGTCCGATCATTGGAAAGGCAGTGGCGTACTTGAGGGCGTTAAGTAGCGAACGACGCGGGTTTAGACTCGTACCAGAATAATATTCGGCTAAGCATTGACGAAGTCGAAATGCATAAGGTAAACTAATGTTGATATTGGTTCACGTCCAATTAAATTTAATCGATCGCGTTCAGTTTTAGCGTGATGAATAACATTCAAATAACCAAAGTCAAGAGAAGCAAATAGACGTCAATTGGCTTGATGATCGTGTACATTCTCGTCAAGTGATTATAAAATACCTGGTGATTGCTGGTACCATCAAGTCCTTAGAACATCCAATCTCGCTGATATCCGTAGCCAGTCCATTTACAGCCACGGTACCTAAGCAAAGTGATAACCAACTATCACCAATCACTTTTCCAAAGCTGGTCAACACATCTGCTAATAGCACGTCCGCCAAAACCGGTGGTTCATAAAGACCACCTATGATAATTCGTTTAAGAGCATGCCTGAATCGACGACGTTCAAGTCTAAAGCGGTTTTGAAATGGTGAACAATCTGAAATGAAAGGTAGAGGTGGACTTATGGTGAGTAAGATAACCAAAATAGCCCAAATGAGTGGTAAAGCTGATAGCCGAGAGACTTTTTCTGGATTTCCGCCATTTGTGATGATCCTAAAGGAGATCAAACCGATGAGTGTGAGTGAACCAACTGATAGGGCAGCATAATAAACAGGTGGATGAAGTTTTGAGGCGTGGGTGAGATTGAGTGAACGTTTGAATGAATGAACGGATGATAGACTACCGTGCTGAGGAGAGATACGTCGAAGGCGTTCGGGAGATAGGTAAAGTGGTCGAGGGAATGAGTTTGGATTAGTTGATTGAGTGTTTGGTAGAGGTAGGCCGTCTTCAGAGTCAGGTCTGATATCGAGTAGGAGATCGGATTGAACTGAAGATTGAGCTAACCAATGCAAGTTAGTAGCCCAACCTAGGAGACCTAATGAGATTAAGAATAGGATACGAAATGGTAATGGGAAGAGGAGTGAGAAGTGACCGGTGGGAAGTAAGTTGAGCATGGAGGATTGATAAAAACTAAATAAAATAAATGAGTTGTATCCTAAAAAAAGGAGAAAAGAAGAGAAGAGAAGAGAAGAGTAGGATGACTATCACTCCATGGAAGCGCACCTGCTTGCATCTTCCATGCCCGCACCAGCTATGATATAAGTCTGGTCTACCTTGGCCCGGGGCTGGAGTTGATAAATTCCTCAACGAATCAATGTGGCTCACTAGAACGTTTTAACATACATCATTCTCCAAGGTTTAGGGGTAGTGTTCTTCACTAATTTACTTGCTTTGATTTCTTTATATTTTAGTCTGTTAGTGATGATGAAGATGATCATGAGGGAATAAATCTCAAATTGCATTCATATTTCTCTATTTACTTGAATTTCAATCCAGAACATATAATCAATTGCGGGGTATGCATTATGTACATACAAGAACATTTTGAACATGCGGCATGTGTTTATTTTATAGTATCGAGGGTGATGATGATTGATCTTCCTTTGTATAAAAAAACACAAGTGTGAAGACTATAGCCTAGTCAAAAAACCTCAGTCATCGTGCATCCGCCGTGGTCAGCATGAGGGTCATTATGTCGATTGTTTGAATTGACATCCAAGACTTTCCACCAACAACTCACTCCTGCTTCTGATCTCCAGACATCCATCACATATTTTGCAATGCCTTCAAAGTTATGAGTAGCTAAACAGAGGATAGTAGGACCAGCGCCTGATAGGCAGATACCTACGAGACCAGGATGAGTTGTAGGTGTCATGGTACTAGTGAGAGTGGGTAAGGCGGGGATCTGAAGTGTTAAATGAGGTAAGTCCAAAATTCATATAAATTGCTAAACTATAAGGTCGCTTTGGCTGATCGAGATAACTTACGAGCGTTTTTCGATATGGTTGGTGAATGCGATCTTGCATGGCTTGATAGATTAGTTCAGGATCGACTGGTGAACGACCGAGGGCGGTAGTGAGGACAGCAAGTCGTTGAAAGTTAAAGACCTGCTCACTCAAAAAAAACAAGAATAAAATCCGGATCGTCGTTAATCAGGATCACCATTAAATAATCTGATCTATTCGAATGATTGATATTTGATTCTTTTTACATTCTGATTTATCAAAGAAAAATACCTTACCACATCTTTCCTCGTATACGTTTCCTTCAACACCTCTCGGGCTTTACTAGTCGAGACCTCAAACTCGGGTACAATTACCACGCATTTAACTTCTTCAGCCCAATCTAATCTTATGTAATGCCCAATCCCTTCAGGAGCCCTGGGTGGATCAGCGCCCCAATTTTCGTCTGCATCAGGTGGAAACTCAGGTAAGACCTCCGAGAGTGGGATTGAAGCCGCATCGAGATCAGCGGGTGATAATTCACGAAGATAAGATGCAACAAAACCACCAAGTAAGGCCGCAGTGACATTATCAGGGTGTCGTTCGACCATGAGAGCGTAATCGAGTTTACGTCCTATGCTCAACTTAAGTTCACCTAGAGCGTTTGCAAGTTCAACACCGGCTACGACAGCTGCACCTGAAGAACCGAGTCCACGTCCAAATGGGATCTCATTGATGACATGAATTGAGAGACCGGGAGGAAAGGACTTGATATCGTGCGATCGTAAAACGTACAGTGCCACACGAGTAGTAAGATTTTGGTAAGGGTCCTTGGGTGCCTCAGATGCCCCAAGACCGGTATAAGTTAACTTTGGTAATTTATCATTCGAGCTTAAATCGAGTTGAACCTCAAGGGTTAGGTAAAGTGATAAGGCGAGTCCGAGGACGTCAAATCCAGGTCCGATATTGGCTGAGGTGGATGGAACTCGAATCTCCCACTTTAAAAAAAAACGAAACAGAGCCCGATCAGGGTCAAACAAAAAGACAGGTAGAGCAATTCAAGGAGAAGGTATTTACTTACTCGACGGTTCTTCAGGTTTGGCCCGTGGCTTGGGTTGGAAGGGGACATGTTTGCTCAGTTGAGGCAGGTAAACTGGAGTGAGGTTATGGGATCCACTCAGTCCACTCGCTGGCGTACACCACGAAAACCTTTTTACATCCGGATTACGTACAAAAAAAGTACGCAGACGCAATAAATATACGTCGACTACGGGTGCATACAGTCATTTTTGATAGAACCCATTTGGCTGATAAGCCAAACTCTGGCCTAACCCATACTTTTTTGCGTCCATATTTCTCATGGGCAGGGGAAATGTTTGAGAAACCCGTGACTTGGTCCTAACCATTACAGTGATTCTTGGAATGAAGGTAACATTCTTGACAAAAGCAACTAGCATCGCCCCAATTGACTCAAAGGTGTTTAAAGCCACTGCCAATGTATGCTTACTGAGTCTGATCAACTCTTTCTAGTCTTTTAATCCTTTTAAAATGCTCAGACAAAGGTTAAATGGAGCTGCTTAAAGTTGGGAAATAAAACAGAGGCAACAGAGGAAAAGGATAAAACTTAAAGCCTTCTTGTTGTAAGTTTACTCAAGTCCACAGAACCAATTGGTAACTCTCCAAAATGCAAACATTCTTACAGGTCCTCACCTCTATAGAGACATCCATACAACCTCAATTGTGGCCAACATTCATCTGCTGAGCTCAAAACACCTTGATTGAGGTCTTGGCAGGTTTTGCAAGAACTTCTGATCTCCAAAGACCTTGATTGAGGTTTCCTCAGCTTTTGAGGCTTTGCTCATCCTTTGACTGATCATTGGATGGAATTACAATACACAGTAGAGGGAATGAACTCCCCAAGATCAGCATGTAAATATGCTTTTGTCCAGAGTCAGATTTTGGGTTTCAGAGTTGAACTGTTACATTCATTCCCAGAATCAATGTGACACATACTTTTGGGGGAAAACCAAGATAAGAAACCCATACTTTAGGTAGGGATATATTCTTGGGCAGTCAGATAAGGACCCTGGAATGTCTTAAAGGAGGTTCAGTAAGGATTCCAAGTGGCATTTCTAGAGTCAACCCATACTACTCAAAGTTTACTTCCCTTTTTTTTCCATAGATGAACTTTGATTGACCATACTAATTTTTGATACCCTCCTTACCAGTACAACTTTCCCATCTCATCACTTCAATCCATCAGACTCTGTCAAAATAGCAACCACTCCAAACTAGTGCAACTCCTTTAGTTTTTTTTTTTTTTTTTTTTTGCCAAAATGACCAGATTCCCAGCTTTCACCAGTTCTCCTTCACTCTTAAAGACTTCAACACTGGCTACTTTTTTTGCTGTGGATGAGTTCAAGGTCAGTCAGGTTCTTCGCTTTTTCGGTAACTTGTTTAGAGAGTCATTTGATTGTTCTGACATTATATGCTTCTGTTGACTCTTATCACCGGGATTGGAAACACAGATTGTCAAGACCAACGATGCATAAATCCAGAAATCGTTTGATACTCTTATAATTCTGTATGACCATCGCATGCCCTATGATCCTACCTTCGACTTCTATGCCTACTTGCCCGCCTCGGTCCTGTCCTGTCCTTGAGTCACGTTCCATTTTGAGGGTCCCAACGCTACTTGGCTCCATCCTTCAACGCATGACACCTCCCGCGTCCTCTTGCTTAAACCTGCAAGCTTGAATTTGTCTCACACTTTGCACCGGTGCCCATTCAACTTCACATCCTTCCTTGTTGAACTCGCTTCTCTTGGAACTTCCAGAGTGTTGCTGTTCCTGTACACAGACTAGGGCTTCTTGAGCTTGTTTGCAGCCGTATCAGTATGAAATTGGCCATGAAAAGCATTCAAGCTGTATTCAATGATCTGCGTCACTCCTTGCCTGGAGAGTGAAGGGTTCCAAAAAGGATGCATTTCAAATTCAGTAAGCTTCTTGTGGGTTGATTGACTCCCCAGTGCCCAGCTACAAAAGCAGAGGCCTCCTGCCCGTCCTCCAACTCAAGGCCTTTCCATGATTCATGTGAGCATCTTGCTTCTGTCTGGCAAGACACCTCACTACAATCAACAATGATGATGAAGGGCACAAAGGCCAGGAAGAGAATATGGGTTCCTTTACTATCCCAAATGCCCAGGACTACTTTCTGCAAGCCAGATGGACACTGGACTTATCTAGAGCTAAACTAGATATTGTCAGCCCCTGAGTACTTCAGAAGTACCATGGAGCTGCAAATGTTAATATAACTATATTCTTATCACACCTCATAGCTCAGTTTTGAGAGCTGTAATTAAGAATCCACTGTAAAACTGAATTAAAAATGTTTATTACAGCATGATTACATATAGAGTAACCTGCTGTAAACCTTAAACTCAAACTGTAATAACATACAAGATGTTATGTACTAATAATAACAAGACATAGTAAACTTTTCCCTTGTAATGAGTGTATGCTAATAAAGGATAGCAGATAAGAATATAAAAGATGGACCTGACCTCCTCTACAGGAGGAGGAGAATCTGCATCATAAAATTAACCTTCAAACTGTCTGAATAGCTATAAAAGATATTCTGGACTTTCTATATTTTTAAGAGAACTCATAGTCAATTCCTATTATAAAATAGTCTGTTGATTCATTCTCCTCTTCAGAAAGTCATCATCTTTTTGTATTCATCAGTTTCTTTATTTCTGTGGCCTGAAAAGGTGCAAAGCTAGAGCCTTTCCTCACTACTTGCTATTTGCTCTTGCTGAGGGGTTCTCAAGAGTGAAATAGTAAGTAGAGGATAAATCCTGAGGCTGGGATTGTCCACTGAAAGTGCAAGAAAAGGATTTGCATTGGCCATCACTGGACTGCCAGACATCTAGTTTAGTTCTAGATAAGTCCAGTGCCCATCTGGCTTGCAGGTGTTAGTCCTGGGCATTTGGGATAGTCTATGGACCCATTTTCCTTTCTGGTCTTTTTGCCCATAATTGTTTCCGTCACTTTTTAGTGAGGCAACTTGCCTGACAGAAGCAAGGTGCTCACAGATATCTGGCAAGTCCAGTGATGACCAGTGCAAATCCTTACCTTGCACTATCTAGTGGTCAATCAAGCCTCAATTCTTATCCTCTACTTATTACCTCAACTCTTGAGAACCCTTCAGCAAGAGTTAGATAATAAGCAGTGAAGAAAGGTTCTAGCTTTGCACCTGGGATGACCAAGACAAATAAGACAACTGATGAATATGAAAGATATGAGCTTTCTAGAAGTGAAAATAAATCGGAGGCTACTCTTATTGCAAAAATGCACATAAGACACAAATTTCATTGATTAAGAGAAGAAGGTTTATAAGTAGAATAAAAAAGAAATCCTTATACAATAGCATAAAATACAATCAAATACTCAAAAATATTGGTGTATAAGACTTTCTTAGTCAGTTTCCAAGCTTGTGAGGGCTAAAGTAGCACAAAAGGTTTTTACAGGTGTTATCTACAACTTTCATCTTTGGACTTCTTAGCTGGGTTGGTCACAGCAGGTTCTATAAAATAGTATAGGTATTCTAACAATGTCAAAATGTGAAAAATGTCAAACTACAGTGGTGCACATAGGAGGACCTGTATTATATGCTTGTATCCAGAAGGCCCCAACTATTCCTCCAAACCCCTCTCACAATCATCTTACTCTTTCCCTACATGAAAACAGCAGGGAAAGAGTAAGCCTCCACTTCACTTGATTCCAGTTTTCCTTTCTATCTGTTTCTTTCTTGTTTCTGCCATGTCTGCCTCACCTGATCATGTCTTGCCTGGACTCTGCTCTCTAGAATCCTGTTCTACTCTCTTAAGATCCCCAGGCTAACTTCAATTCACACTTGAATCCAGGTCAGTTATTGTATCATAGGTCCTGGTTTAGAGAGTTATTCACTCATATCGGACTCAATTTTATCAGTGGAATTCTGCGAAAAATGGGTGCATTTTTGTATTGTGTATGGAATAAATGTTAGAGGGGTGGTGTTATTGCTTGAAATAGAAAGGAAGTACTGTTATAGAGAGAGATGAGGCACTCTGGTGGTTCAATGACATCATATGAAAGTCTTTGATGGATTTTTGTGTGAGTTTTAATCAGGGCAAATAGGAGAATTCCATATTGTTCATTTGTTTATCATTAAGTGAATGAGGTGAAGAAGTTACATTGATGCTTAGATGTATTAAAATAAGTTATAGAGAAGAAGGGGGAAAATATGATCTTGAGGGTCTTGTCATTGGGGCATAAAAACTAAAGGCTTGACATCATTTTGAAGGCAAGAAGGCATTTTTACAAACTTTGGGTGCAATGAGGCATTAATAAAGAAAGGTACTGATGAACAAAGTCTGGAAACTTATTGAAGAAAAGATTAGGTGGTTTTACTTGTCATTTGAGACTCTAGTTTGGTTTTCTGGCTTGTGAGTGTGTTTGTTGTATGTATGTGCTGAATGAGGAATAGGTGGATTTTTGTGTTTTTCTTATTTGTAAGTTTGCTGGGCAAGTTAATTGAGAGTTTGTGAAGTAGTCCCTTGTTTTTCATCACTTTTCCTGTTTGTGGTGAAGACACCAAGGTGTTCTCTAGTTGTTTCTGCTGTGTATATAAGCCAGCCAGGTGTTTTTTCCCTAATTTTTGCTTATTGAGTCTGTCAGACCTGATTTAAAATATATTAGCCTATATTTGTAGTCCATCTGATCAATAATATGTGTCCTGTTAGTGTTTTAGAGTCTTATTGTCTGTGAAATTCAATCCTGTTAGTGTTCTGTTAGTGTTAGAGTGATTTTTAGTCTTATAATTCTTAGCTTATAAGGCTAGATTCCAAGATTTTTGTGTTTTGAAGCCTTATTGCTCTGTCTGTGCATTGTTTGAGTCTTACTAGTCTTAATGATCAATAACGTTTCACTAGGATATTTCCTGTAGTCTTAGGACTTGAAAACAGAGAGAGTTGTTTGTAAGCAGTGAAAGCATTTTAGTGTTACTAACCCTTATATACATATTTTTCGAGTATATTTATTGTTTTTCCTTCCTTCCAAGCTCTTTCATCAGCTTAGCACTGTTGGAGTTCCACAACATGAGGAAAAGACCCATAAAAAACCTGGGGAATATGAAGATGAAATTCACTGACATCATTAACAGTAATTTTTGATTTCATGACTCAAACACAACCCCTGTTCACTGGTAACTGGAATGCCAGGGTATTCAGTTGACCTTCATGGTCTCTCCAAGAAATTTCAATCCACCATCAAATCCAAAATGGGTGGGGGAGAAGCATTAGTGGCATAAACTACAGTAACTGCATGGGGTGTGTTGAGTGGTGTAACTGCAATTCCAGATTAATTCTGCAGCAGGTTCCCTGACCTTCATCTGAATGGTAAATTCAATTCTATGATATTTGTCACTGTATCAATTCCATCAGCACAAGCATATCAAAATAATGCTTCTACCATACCCCCAGTCTTCATATATCTCTCACCCCTACACGTAAACTTCCCAGTCTCTTTTCTCATCTGCGAAAAGAGACTGTGAGTAACCCCAACTTTCTAATTTTCTCTCTATCTCAACATATCAAATCTGACCCATGTAATCTTCCCATATATCATTGTTTTTGTTTCTCATGATAAAAAGCTTTATCTATTTCACAGATCACAAGCCTAATTTTCACATCTTGTCCAATATTCATATCTCCAACCTATATTTAGGTCAGCACATTATTTAGGGCAAGAGTGGAGAACAGAGCCTCCCTTACTCACCCATATAAACTATCTCAGGACTGCTTCTATCCGTGTTTCAAAACACTCACAATATTCCTATGCAAGATACACTGGGTTCTGTGGTCATCTTCTATACATTTAGTGTCTAGTCTCCAACCAAGCTTTCTGGAATTTTCTTACCCCTAAAATGGTTCCAAACTATTTGACAGTAGTTAAAACTCTGAATACATTTAACTCTTGAGAACTGCTGTTTAGAGTTACCAGGAATTTACAGAAACACATTTGACTGTACTTGAATCTTGGACCTTCTCAAGTCTTTAATTGGATGGCTTTGAATGATTCATCTGATTCTTGGACCTGCTTGGGTCTTCAAAAATATAGCCTTGGGCAGGTGGGGGATTCAGCTGAATCTTGGACCTGCCTGAGTCCAGCACTGATGATTGCATCATACTTGACCTAGGATTCTACAACCCACTGATGTTCTATGGCAAAAAGAAGGCAGTTCTGGATGCACAAGCAGCAGGAGAAAATGGTTTCATTGTCATTGATCTTCCACCTGAAGATCTCTCACCTAGTAATGTATTTCTTTTACCTCATTTTTTTTCCTGCAGACCCAAACACACCAATCCATTCTCAATAGTAACCCATTCTGAATCAAACTGTTCAACTTATCACATCACATCCAACTATTGATCACATCACTTCAATCTATTGAGTCACTTATATTCAATTGTCAGGTCACTCATATCGAAACTTCAATTGTTTTTGATATTTATTATAGGATCAAGTTGTTATTTGATATTTTAAATTGTTTAAACTTTGAGACCATTTATGTATTTATACAGCCTTGATATTGTTAGAACCATTCATACTATTTGTTTATATTGAATAAAATGAAGTTTTTTTTTTCTTTGTTTTGATTCATTTATAATCCAACATCAGTCATATATACATTTAATCATTTATAACTTTCAAAATCATTCTTTTATTATTAAATTGTTTTAACACTTATAAAATCAGCAAAGTGTTTATAGATTTAAAAAATGTTTTGTTTTTACAAAATTGAATCATTTATATTTCAAAATAGTTTTATAATTTTTCAAAATCAAAATTATTTGTTTCAAATTTTTTTAAGTCCCAAATTTTCATAAGTAATTTATCAAATAGATTTAATTTACTCTTTTTTTTTTTTTCTTTTTAATTCATTTACTCTTATAAATAGCTTCACTCTATTATTTATATTATTGAAGTGCTGAATCATTTCAAGTAAACTATTCAATGAAAAATGAAGTACTCAATTAAACTAAACTTTTCAGTGATTTCAAATCAAACTAGCACCAGTATGCAAGTCCATCCCATTTTAGTGATTCCTTATCTCTTTATTTATTCTGTATCCTTGTTTGGTTTTATTACCAGGTAAGGCCTACAAGTTTCCTTTATTTTATTTTTTTAAAAGTTGCTTCCTTCTTTATTTTATCCTTTTACTGCTGCTAACATTTTAATTTATCTCTCTCTTCTTTTTTTTTTTTTTTTTTTTTTTTTTTTTTTTTTTTTTTTTTTTTTTTTTTTTTTTTTTTTTTACTTGTCTTTTAGATTATTTCCTATTCTTTATTTATTTATTTCTTTTTGTTTCCCTAAAAGTCATGTTTTGAGAGCTGACCAAGAAGGAAATGACAATCATGCTTGAAGACCATCTTTCAGTGAGCCTCCTTGTTCTTTGATGGGAGAGCTTTTAAATTGACTAAACCATTCTGTTAAATAGATACCAGGGTTTTTAAGCACTCTTCACCACTCACCCAACTTGCCACTGTCCCAATACCAGCTTGACCTATATCACTCCCTCCTTCAGTCTCTTATTGATCTCCCTTTAGTTGTCAGACTCTGTACTACAAACCTAGGGACATATGTCCAACCAAAAGATACAATGAGTATGAATTCAAAAATAAATAACAAGAAGAGGACACTGACTTGCACATTATAGAGATACTGACTTTGAGGTTAATCAAGGATGCTATCAGTGAGAAGATCACTATTAGCAGGAGATGCAACAAAGGCCACACAACTTAAATCATTATGTCAATCTTGCTTGGGTCCAATAGTATTCCAACTTGAGATCATGAGCATCGGAAGAGCAGGAATAGGTGAAGGTGGTCTGATCTGATCTGGAATAAGGATCTGAGACTGATGATGAGGCCACAAGGCTTGGGGAAAACTTTTGATATTCACTTGACAATAAAAGGTGCCATACACAGCTTACCACCAAATACTGTCAATATACCCCAAGATAGAGGGAAGAAAAAAATCTCATAGATACTCCTACCCTGCACCTCTATCATTCTTTCCTCATCTGTGGAAAGAATTGTGAGTACTGCCAACTTTTTTTCATCAATAAATATCACTCAGATTGATTCTAATAAATCAAGTTTTTCCTCTCATTCAGATATCCATTTCTGAACAGATCATGAGCACAATAGCTCACTTATCCCTCCTTCAATTTTTTCTTACCATTCCAACTTCAGGTACATATCTGTCATAACTCTCATTGCATCCATAGTTCAAACCTCAATGATTTCTCTATCACCTCTTTTTCTTTTCCTTTCTTTAGGTTAGCATCCATACCTTATACCCAACTATATCATCAGGTACACAGTGTTCTCAAACATCTTCAGAAGGCCCAAGACATTATTCTCTAGTGAAGCCAATCAGATATTGTTCATTAGCTTAGTCTTGGCTAGTGGTTCCAGATTCAGCTAGCTGAATCCTGAACCTGCCTGAAGGCCATATATTCCAGAACTTGGGCCAGGTTTTCAAGATCTTAGGCTGAATCTCTATTCTAAGATTCATTTTCTGTACATCCACCTTACCACAGCCATGTAATTGGAAAGTTCAAAAACTTTAAAATCAAAACTTGTTCA
>MU167239.1:29762-43590 GCA_015951145.1 Cronartium quercuum f. sp. fusiforme G11 | reverse complement strand
GTTGTTGTGGACAGGGGTGTCACCAGGATGTCACGACTGCGGCACAGTCACCAGTAGGGGTTTAAACCCGGAACGGAGGGACTTCCACCTCATCATTGTTGAAGTCCACCTCCGTCCCGGATCCCGAAGTTCCGACGCTGACATCCGGAGCATACGTACTCGCTACTATACATTAAAGTTTTTAATTTTCAAAAAAAAAAAGATCAATACCCCTCACTGTCAACACTGGCTTTTTTGACTGTCGAGTTGTTTTGTGCTACTCTACCTGGTAAGTACTGTAGTTTCGAAAAATGTTGTCACCGGCTCTTCACTGAGATTGGCTGGCCACGCGTGGGCCATCAGTGAAGAGCCGGTGACAACATTTATCGAAACTACTGTACCTCTGTGACAGATTGGTTTCGAGGCTTTGACAGTAGCCTCTTGCATACCTAGTATAACACCATACCGTAGGCGCGGGGCTGAAGCAGCAAGACCTAAGTGACATAATCGTGACATACCATACTGCGTTCAGCGATCAAGTCACGTATGGGTTTGAGAAGGTGCTGATGAAAGCAGAGAATCTATATTCGAGATGTATGTACCCTCAGCGCTCTCGATTGACTGGCACCACTCAGCGTAGACATAACAGTTCGCTCTATCGCTGATCTCGGATTGTTTGAAAACCTTCGCCTATAACCCTGCGTTCCAAGCTCCTCTTCCTATCAATCCAACTTCGGCCCTCGCGTATCCACCCGCCGAACCATGCCTCAGGTGGACCCGGACCATGATCAGCGCGACTTCAACAAAGGCGCAAGTGGTAAGAGACCCCGGGAGGTAGAGGAAGAGGAGGACGAGGAAGTACGAGATATATTTGATGATGATGAGGAAGAGGAAGAAGATGAAGAAGATGAAGATGAGGTTTGTCAAAGTCCCCTACGGATTCTATCTACGCGCCCTCTGATTTTTGATTCCGGCACGTCTAGGAAGAAGACGATCGAGGAAAGGCCAAGGTACGTTGACCGAGCAGATCCATGTGTACACCTGTGCTGACATGTATGTCTGCTTGACCAAACTCAGAAACGCCGCAAGAGTCGTAGAAATCAGTATATTGATGATTTAGCCGACGTGGATGATGAAGACGAGGAGGAGGAAGAGGAAGAAGACGGCTTGGGTGGCCCTGAAGATGTTTGTAATCGATCGCATGTCCTCCCCACTACCCAGATTTATCCAATGGCTCACCAGCTCCTCTTTCGCGCCTTTGCGCCTCTATCTGCATGCTAGGATTTCATCGATCGTAATGAGATTCCTGAGGCCGGTCGATCAACCCGTCGAAATCTTCTACAGAGTATCTCGGGTGAAGGCGATTTCGGCATGGATGCTGGACATCGAGGACTGGACATGAGCAGACAAGCGAGGGAGGATGCCGATTTGGGGCAGATTGCGGCTGAGTACCTCCCCCGCCATCGACCTTTCCTATCAAACAATTTCACAACCACGATCGTTAATCAGCCTCTTACCTGTCTCCGATCAGCTTCCGAGAAAGATATGGCAGGCAATCACGAGCAGCAGCTCGAGACATGGGTGAACACATTCCTAAAAACATGCTCATGCCAAGTGTAGAGGATCCTAGTATATGGGCCGTCAAATGCAAAGTAAGTGCAGCGAACAAATTGATCATTTTTTCTTTGCACCTGGACGGTCCGCTCATCTTTTTATCCCCCCTTCTAGCCCGGACGCGAAAAGGAACTAGTTTCAGCGATTTTTCGCAAATTTGAAGTGCACTACAAAACACCACAAGCCCTCCGGATTATTTCTGCGTTCTTTCGAGATTCGCTGAAAGGCTATATCTATGTCGAAGCAAGACTCGAGACTGACGTACGGGACGCGGTGCAAGGCTTCGTCGGAGTGTACCGTACAGAATTTCGGATGGTGCCCATCGAAGAGATGCCCGACTTGCTACGCACCAAAAAGCGCGAAACGCCAATCGTTCAAGGTGGCTGGGTGAGGATTAAACGAGGCAAATATGCTGGTGACTTGGCTCAGATAAATGAAATCATGGAGAATGCCGACGAGGTCGGTCTCAGATTTGTTCCTCGAATCGATCTCAATCCGAAGGAGGAAGGCATGCAAGTTGGACCGGATGGCAAGAAACGTAAGAAGGGAAGCACCACTAGTGGCGGAATAGCTTTCAGACCGCCTCAGAAATTTTTCAACGCTGAAGAGGTTCGGAAGGCTTACAAGCCATCTGACGTCACTCGGACCGCCCGAGGTGGCTTTATGTTTCACGGCGACTTTTTTAAGGAAGGATACATTGAGAAAGATATGCGGATCTCGGCCCTCGAGGTTGTGGACGTAAACCCAACTATCGATGAAGTGGCGAGATTCGTAGGGGATCCCTCCGACACGGGGGAATCTAACCGGGACTTGAACCTGACGCAGATTGCCGAACTTGCTAAGAAAGCTAGCGTGATTGTTTTGCAGCCGGGGGATCATATCGAGGTATTTGAGGGTGATCAGAAAGGGATTCAAGGCACAGTATATTCAATTGCAAACGACATCGTGACAATGGACCCGTCGCCACTTCTACATCCCGAACTCAAGGGCGCCCAGATCGAAATCCCGGCACGTTCTTTGAGAAAGAACTTCAAGCCGGGTGATCACGTGAAAGTGATGGCGGGCCAGAACGTGGACGAAACGGGCTTGGTAATCCGCGTGAGGGAGGAAGTGGTGACGTTCCTGAGTGATCTTAGTTGTAAAGAAGTCGAAGTTTTCGCTCGTGATCTTCGTGTCGCTGCTGAAGTTGGTAGCGGGGCCAATACATTTGGACAGTTTGAACTATACGATCTTGTTCAGCTTGAGTGAGCATTGACCCCTAGTCATCCTGCACACCGCATCGCAAGCAGCAAATTGGTGTTTCCTCACTCATCAACTTCCCTTACGTTTAGTCCTCAAACAACCGGCGTGATCTTCAAAATCGAGCGTGATACATTCAAGGTCATCGATCAAAATGGCAACACACGCATAGTGAAACCCAATCAAATCAGTACGAAGAAAGACTCAAGACACGCGATCGCCACCGATGCAGATGGGTACGAAATTGCTGTCAATGATCAGATGAAAGAGAAATCTGTTGGAGTCAATTTTATGTTCAATTTGAATATCAATTCTCCTTTAGTTTTTCCTAACCATGTCAGCTGATGCTGACGGTTTTTTTTTGGCAGGGGCGGACCGATGGCCGGCGCGGACGAGTGCTGCATATCTACCGTTCCATGTATGCGTTCCTACATAGTCACGATAGTATCGAGAATGGCGGGGTATTTGTTACCAATGCTCGGAACCTGGTCTCCGTCGCGCCCAAGGGCGGTAGCAAGAAGGATTTAGGCTCACTGGATCTGACAAAGATGAACCCTGAGATGGCCGGCAGGCCGCCTGTGGGTGGTGCCGCCCCAGTTGCGGGTGGACTCGGTCAACGGTTCAAGCGAGACGAAGATATCGGAAAGCTGTGTTATATCATCCAGGGCCCTCACAAAGGCTTACAAGGTATTATCAAGGATATCAATGGCTTACTTGCCCGGGTAGAGCTACATACCAACAATAAAACACTGACGGTGGAGAAAACGAAACTAGGAGCCAAAGGGTACGTTCACAGTAATTCACGTTGCGCCCAGTGTTTGATTCAAAGTTACTTGCGGAAACGTCTGATCGTTCGTTTTTATCACAGCCGCGATGGAAAAGTTCGCCCTTTAGAAGAGCTGGCCCGCGAGAACTTTGCACAAGGCGGTCGGCCGGGTGGATTTGCCACCGATGGACGTGCTTCTTACGGTGGTTCAGGAAGTAATGCTGGCCGGTTGGGATCTCAATCTGTACATGGTGGATTTGGAGGCGCCACACCAGCTTGGGGAGCCTCTGGCAGTCGAACCTCCAATCCCTATGATGGGTCGCGCACATCCTACGGTGGTGATGGGGGAAGAACTTCGAACCCCTATGCCGATCCCGGGTCTCGGACGCCTGCTGTCAACACTTCAGGGGCGTGGGATCCTAGCTCCAAAACCGAACTCACTTCTGGTTACGGTAACACAAACTCTTGGGACGCAAATAACTCTGTTATTAGCGCCGCATCACCATCTCACAGAGCCGAAGCCAACACGCCCCTCGATCCTTGGGGGCCGAGGACACCTGCTCAAGCCCCGACGCCGAGATTGGACAACTATTCCAAAGGAACACCAAGTGCGATGTCGGTATTAGATCCGAGGAGAGGGGATCGTTCAGAACGACGCGAGGACGGTTCAATGTCCAGTTGGGGCAACGCTACGGGCTCGACACCGTTCGTGGCACCCACACCGACAGCCTACGCTAGTCGAGCTGGTACTACCGCCCCCACGCCCAACATGCCGACGCCAGGTGGGGTGACGCCGTACGGAGGGGCGCCGACGCCTGCAGCCTTTTCCTCTGCACCCACACCGGGAGGGTACGGCAATGCACCGACGCCGGCTCCTTATGGTGCACCCACTCCCGCAGCTTACGGATCCGCCCCGACGCCGTATGGATCGGTGCCATCTTATGCTGCTAGTCCTGCAGGACCCTATACGCATGGTACCAATGCCGCTACTCCTTACACGGCCGCTACACCAGGCGCGGGGCTTACGCAACAGTCCGCTTCGACACATATATCCGCACCTCATGGTGGCCTGCCTGACAACTGGCCTCACTCAGGTATTGAAGTGGTGATTGTCCGGCCGCGCGACAAGCCTTCTTTCAACGGTGGACGCTACGACCACCAACACGCCATTGTAGTGGGAGCGTTGAGTGCTGCGCGGAATGCGACGTATAGCTTGAAGGCGCTCGAACCAAGTATGCACCTTCCCCCGGTGCCAGTCGAATTCCTCGAGCCTGTCCCGCCTCGAGCCCCGGGTGAGCCTGTGGTGATACTCAATGGGGCCTACCGTACTAAACGGGGTACGACTATCAGTCGGGATGGATCAGATTGGATGGTTCAACTTGAAACAGGCGAGCAAACGATAGTGGATGTTTCACATTTGGCAATCAACAAGACTGGATGACGAAAAAAAAAAAAAAAAAGATTGATTACTCAGAACCTCATCATGTTGCACTCCTATAAAGACTCTGAATTGTATGCTTTTTCTAAATATTTGGTCGAGTATCATGTTATAGTTCAAATATCCTTTGTTGATATATAGCAGATAAACATGTTAGTCCTTGAGTCTGAGTATCTTTTTGGTCCCAGTGTTTCTCTTCTCGATGTTGTATTCTTCGAAAGAGGGGCAAGGTGGGAACGCGAGCTGATTTGTATACGGTTTCCTGCGGGGAAACTGATGCTCAACGCTGGTAGCTACACAAGGAAAGAATTCAGACTTTCTTGACTTCCTCACCACCATACCTCATACGGCATCATAATCAGTGTGTGGTTGTTGTTGATGGTGAGTATGTTTTGATGAATGGGGTTTGAAGGGTGATTGAGCTCTTGCTCGGAAGTGGAGGTTTTGTATTTCAATCAGTGGGAAAAAAATCCCGGTACTCTAAAAGTACGTGCCGTGGCACTCTTGTGCATAACGCTTTTTATGGGTGGTGGGGTGCGATATAAAGGCCATGTAGTACTACTGGTGCATGTAGCCGATAGGAGTCTGGAGATTGCAAAACGCGGAGAAAGGGCAGCCTTATATAGGCGTGACCTCCCCCCCTATGACCACAGCCTCTAGCAGACTGTAGTGACATGCAACAAGTGATGGAGAAGAGCAATAAGACCTCTTCTCATACAAAGAGAGGAAAGATACAATAGTCTTTTTCTCATATGCAAGATGACCTTGTGAGAGAAAGAGTTCACAGCTCGTGAAAGAGGGATTGATATCTGTAGTCTATAGGATGTTGAAAATAAAATCTTCAATGAGTGCTTTTGGGATACGAGTATCAATACTTGTTATAAATGATATTGTGGCAATATGTTTATAGTACCACAGCCAGGCCCCGGTACACCCACATGGGCCGCCGCGCCAGCCATTCGGATCCCGAGTTTTGTAAACTAATTGAAACCTAATCTTTAACCTATGTCCAAAAGTACCTGAGCTGTCGTAGAATGGTGCGGTTACACTGGCAGTAAACCAAAACTGAATTTGAGCCCTAAGATGATGACAATCGCTACGGACCGGCCAGGATGGAGGGCAGGGTGTAGCAGCACTAGGAGGTGCCCCCACGTGCATTGCAAGTTGCCAAAAATCTCACTCGAATTCTCAATCGTGAGTGACCCCGCTTAGTTTAACACCCCTCTACCTTGGATTCTCGCCCCCCGCATACTTCAACTGCAACTGCCCACGCTAGGGATTCGTTCGACAAAGTTAACTTTCGGCCAATTATATTTTCCTCTTAGACGCGAGATGGCTCCCCGAGAAAAGAAGGAACGAAAGACTAGGTCGGCTTTGTCGGATGTGGTGACTCGTGAATACACCATTCACCTCCATAAGCATGTCCACGGCCTCGGATTCAAGAAGGTAGGCTCTTGAGTCCCTTCATCGCCAAACTCGAAGATCGAGACCCCCTGACTCGATTGTCCAACCTTGCTCTCTCAACGTGTGCTGCTACTCTAGAGGGCCCCACGAGCTGTCAAGGCCGTGACCGAATTCGCTCGTAAGGCAATGGGCACCCAGGATGTTCGAATTGACCCGAGTCTCAACGCTGCGATCTGGAACAATGGTATCCGAAATGTGCCCAGGCGGATCCGTGTCCGGCTCGCTCGTACGCTCCTGACACCTTTATTTTCTCTCCTGACCGCAATTTTTGCAGGGATGACCAGGAGATGGGATGCTTACGGTTGTTCTGATTGGCACAGGTCAACGACATGATGACGAGGACTCGAAAGAAAAGCTGTACACTTTGGCTACTTTTGTTGCTGTGGATGAGTTCAAGGTCAGTTAGGTTTTTCGCTTTTTCGGTGACCTGTTTAGAGAATCATTTGATTATTCTGACATTATATGCTTCTGTTGACTCTTATCACAGGGATTGGAAACACAGATTGTCGAGACCAACGATGCATAAATCCAGAAATCGTTTGATACTCTTATAATTCTGTATGACCATCGCATGCCCTATGATCCTACTTTCGACTTCTATGCCTACTTGCCCGCCTCCGCCCTGTCCTGTCCTTGAGTCACGTTCCATTTTGAGGGTCCCAACGCTACTTGGCTCCATCCTTCAACGCATGACACCTCCCGCGTCCTCTTGCTTAAACCTGCAAGCTTGAAGTTGTCTCACACTTTGCACCGGTGCCAATTTAACTTCACATCCTTCCTTGTTGAACTCGCTTCTCTTGGAACTTCCAGAGTGTTGCTGTTCCTGTACACAGACTAGGGCTTCTTGAGCTTGTTTGCAGCCATATCAGTATGAAATTGGCCATGAAAAGCATTTAAGCTGTATTCATTGATCTGCGTCACTCCTTGCCTGGAGAGTGAAGGGTTCCAGAAAGGATGCATTTTAAATTCAGTAAGCTTCTTGTGGGTCGATTGGCTCCCCAGTGCCAAGCTACAAAAGCAGAGGCCTCCCGCCCGTCTTCCAACTCAAGGCCTTTCCATGATTCATGTGAGCATCTTGCTTCTGTCTGGCAAGACACCTCACTAAAATTAATAATGATGATGAAGGGCACAAATGCCAGGAAGAGAAAAATGGGTTCCTTTACTATCCCAAATGCCCAGGACTACTCTCTGCAAGCCAGATGGACACTGGACTTATCCAGAGCTAAACTAGATATCTGGCAAGTCCAGTGATGACCAGTGCAAATCCTTACCTTGCACTATCTAGTGGCCAATCAAGCCTCAGTTTTTATGCTCTACTTATTATCTCAACTCTTGAGAACCCTTCAGCAAGAGTTAGATGATAAGCAGTGAGGAAAGGTTCTAGCTTTGCACCTGGGATGACCAAGAAAAATAAGACAACTGATGAATATGAAAGATATGAGCTTTCTAGAAGTGAGAATAAATCAACATGCTACTCTTATAGTAGATGGTGACTAAGATTTTTTCTGAAGATAGAAAGCCTATAATATCTTTTTGGTTATTCAGATGGTTGAAGTTAGTTCTAATGATGCAGATTCTCCTCCTCCTGTAGAGGGGGTCAGATCCATCTTTTATATTCTTACCCTTCATCCTTTATGAGCATACACTCATTACAAGGCAAAAGTTTACTATGTCTTGCTGTTACTAGTACATAACCTCTTGTATGTTACTACAGTTTGAGTTTATGGTTTACAGCAAGTTTGTCAGCCCTTGAGTCTACTCCTAGAACTCTGGGATAAGTCAAGCACCAACAACTTCCCTACTCACCTAGTCTATGAAGAAGCCCACCAACAAGGTTCAGACTCAACTCTTAGCTAAAGCACCAACAACTTAGCTAAAACCCTCAGGCAAGACCACCAACAAAGTCCCCTGTTACTTAGATCCACTGATTGGACTAAGTCTTGAACCTACAACAAGTTCTCATAAGTCTAATTTCCACCTTGTGGCTTATCAAGGTGTGAATTTTCCTATAACCTTTTCATTCAGCCTCTATCTTAACCTTGAGTCAGAAGCTGACAAGGTTACTATACATGTACTCAAGCTGTAATATACAACTTCAATTTAGTTTTACAGTGAAGTCTTAGTTACAGCTCTCAAAACTGAGCTATGAGGTGTAGTAAGAGTTTATTCATATTGACCTTTGCAGCTCCATGGTACTTCTCAAGTACTCAGGGGCTGACAATTCAGAACTCTTGCACTGGTTTGTACTTCTGACTGGCCTTCTAACTGTGAGTTTGAAGTGTCACTGTATCTAACTATACATTTTGTTTACTGTAAAGTCAAACAGGAGAAAAATACACATGAATTGGCAATAAACACACTATTCTTTACTTGGTTTGCAAGCTAGTATCCTATCAACACTAACTCACATTCATTTTGTAGGGTCAAAGCTCAAGCTGCTGGCTTGCCTTCAAGTCCTTTAGACCACCAATTGAGGTTTATAAAGGGAAATGGGAACTCAAGATTGTGGGGGGGGAATTACTTTTGACAGTTAACTGAGGACCTCTAGGACACAATGTTTTCCCCTGAAAAGTATCTTAGGGCCATCAGCTTGTCTCATGGAGCAGCCCAAAGCATCCCAATCTTGCTGTCAAAGATGTAAAGAATGAGAAGTGCCCTGGTATGAGCAGGTTTGTGAGTCTGTGAGCAGAGGTTTGAGGTCTAGACAGTGAGTGGGCTTGAGACAGACCTGTGATGGCACAGGTGAGGAGTGAGTGAAAGAAAAATAAAAGAGACAAAATTAATCTGACCAGGAGACAGCATCAGAAAGTGAGTACAGCAGTCAAATGAGATGAGAAGAGGAATAAAAATTGTTGGAATGAACTTACTCTGATTCAATTTCAATGAGGGAAAGAGAATCAGAGTAGTTTGCTGGAGACATGTCTATATGTCAGTTCTGCCCAGAGGCCATGTCTCCTTCACACACTTGACACTAGTGAAACAGACAAAACAAGATGAAACATGATAATGAAAATATGAAACATAACAAAGAAAATTGAGGCTTGTTTTGGCATCAGACATGGAGGGTTTGAAAGATTGTCATGGCACTCTAGTGTATGTCTCTGATACTGTTTCAAGATCTAGTGCCTTATCTTGACAAAAGATACAAGCTGAAAGGCCATCAAAGCCCCTTTTTACAGGTCACTGGCAGGCCAGGGCATTGAGCTACTTCCAAGCTTTCTCCAAGAAAAATCCATCCTGTTTTGGACCAGCATCCATTGTGTGGCCTGAAAGACCAGTGAAAAGAACAGGTAGATTAATTGAATTTGAGCTGCATATGTCCACACTGAAATCATGAAGAAGGTCTGGAAGTTTCAGGAGCCATATAGAAAAATTCAGAAATTAAGCCTAAATATCCTTCTGAATGCCTTCCAAGGATTTCCCTCTTCAGCTGAAAAACACAACCTGGGAGCCTTTGAGATGTCAGGATCAATCAGCAAGAAGTGGATTTGCTTGAAATCACTAATCAATTCAATTAAATGCCCAAAAGGCTATCTCCATTATCTATATGAGGCAGGGGTTTGTGAGACATTGACATGTAGTGGGTGAAGAGGAACAAAATCCTGAGCAGGAACTCATGTCTCCAATTGCTCCATTGGGAATATCTTTGAGAGGTTCTTGTACTCAGATGAATGAGACCCAGGAGGACCAATAGCTGTGTGAATAAGGAGAGAAATATGTTGAGTGAGGGGGACAGAGGAAAATCTGGACCAGGAAGATAGGTATTTTTATAGACAAGCTGGTGTGTGGTGTTCCCCTCATTTCACAAAACATGAGAGGTAGTAAAAATAATAAGTCACACCATCAATACTGTGCAATATCTCCATATGTCTAGTACAAATAGTACAAATCTTAGTGGCTCAATATCACCTCATCCTCCTGGTTCCTTCATAAACCAGTGATACAGTGTCCTCAAAGCTCTTTTCTCCTCTTCCTCATGAGTATTAGGTGCTGGTCCTCACTGTTGGTACTATGTTTCCCACATTCATCTCTATCCACAGATGTTTCTGGTACCATGTTTACCATGCTCATCCCTATCCACAGATTTCTCTGTAGTTACCTATCTCTTTACACTGCAGCAGTCTGTGCTCACATAGTATATAGTGTAAAGGTTTTAATCAATTTTACAAGTTTGCCAGTAGGTACTGCCTGGTATGAGCAGGCAGTTTGCTCTGTGAGCTAAAGTAATGAGAGGATGAAGTGAGGTTGAGGGCAAAGGCTCAAAAAAGAGACTGACCTGTAATCATGAGCACAGAGAGTGATCAAGCAGTAGAAAAGAAATGAGAAAAAAATTTAAGAGACAGATAATCAGACAGCACTTTCATCAGAACCAATGGAATAAAAAATAAAGACCACTTACTCTGATTCAATTTTCTTTTGATGGAGAAAAAGAATCAGAGTAGGATACAAAGGTCAACTCTTAGAACAGACACAAAAGAAATTTTGCCCCAACCAATCACTAATCACTTCAGTCCATATGAATCTAACTTCATCATCTCTGAGGAAAATGTAATAACTTCATCATCCCTAGAGAAAATGTATAAACTTCACTCTGTAAGTGTCACTCTTCTATAAATAATTTATCTCCTCTACAAATAAATTTCCTCCTTCTGACATAAGATGTGTATCTTTTTTAAAACCTTTTTCAGGCATCAAGAGTTTGATGTCTACTATTACTATCATATCTTGTCAGGGGGATGCTTCTTTGTGGCAACCCACCTGGCTATTTCAGGCTGGGTGTGAGGTTGAATTGAGCTTAGGCCCAGGAAGAGCAACAGGCAAGTCTTCACTTGGTACCACCAAGTATAGACTACAGCTAGTTGACCTCTAATGAGAGGATTTAAGACTCTAGTTGATTTACAAGGGTCCTCCCTTGGTAGAGTGCCTTGTCTTATAACTGGGCAAAACAGCTATCTGCAAGAGCCAACTCTAGAAAAATACAGACTTCAGCTGAAGGTGACAGCTCTTGCTCCTTCCTGTATTGGTGTTCTTTGTCTCTAACCCTTGGTGAGTCTTCACAGTCAAGGGATCCTGGAGGTGAAGGTTGACCAAACCTTTTCAAGTGATTGATGACCTTTCTTTTAAGTACACCTGTTGAACCTTGCACTATTGAGAAGATACTTTTATATATAAGTTATTCTCAATGCATTGTGCTAGTGGTTCTGATTTGGTGTGTGTGGTAAAAGGTGAGGAGAGAGAACAACTCCTGGGCAGGAGGGAAGAGTTTATATACCTTTCAGGCTCCCTCCTCCTCACTCTTAGGATATGGGCTGCCTTGTGGTTCCAGCTCATGGTATTACAAGGCCATATGGGCCAATCTGTGGTTGGTTACTGTCATGGCAGGGCCTGCTAGTTGGCTCCTGTCATAAGTATATATTATGCTTATGACTCTTGAAACTGAGCCTGAGGTGTGGTTCAATTGTTACACTTCTTATTACATATGTAATACATATGTTACTCTATGTTTCTACATGTGTACATCACTTATGACACATGTAATACATCTGCTACACTATGTTTGCTATACCTATTCTTCCTGGTTACCATGTATGTACCTATCTGGTTCCAGTCTGTGGGACTGCTGTGCAGTCCTCAGGGCTGACATATCTCAACATATAGCTTCTCACTCTCCAGAGCCATTGATCTTTTTTCTCAAGCTCTTTCTCTCTCTTGATCCAGACCCACTACCATTGTACTCTCTAATCTTCTATGATGCTCAAAATTACTGCAGTTGGCTCTCATTAAGGTTTTTTTATCTGTTTGTATGTAGTTCCTTGCCAAGTGATGATAAGCAATGTACTACTTGAGTTTGTTCTTTCTCTGGATCCAGACCCACTACCATTGTACTTTATGATCTGCTATGACACTCATACTTACTGTAGTTGGCTCTCTCATTACTGACTTTCTCTCATACTCTGGTATCTTATGTCCTCATGTACTACATCTGACAGGTCCATCTGTTCCATTTGCACCTGAGCAAATCTTGGGTAATTTCTCAATGTTTTCTCTTTCTTGTTGACTTTTGTTGTCAATCACTTTATTTTATATCATCACCTTCTTATTCTTAATCATCTTCTATATCATGAGTTTCTTGACCATTACCCACTGAGTCCACAGAAAATGCACCCAATGTGGGGAGCATACACATTTCTGCAGAAACTCACTTTTTTTTTCCCTTTTCCCCAAATTTTTTCCCACTAGACATGCTCACTAGTATCTGGTGAGCACCTCTCAGTGGCCTGACTGGGCCTAATACCTCAGTGATGCATACTCTGGGGTCAAAGCTGGGTCAAAGAAGGGATTTTTGCTGGAGAAACTTGGAAAGAAGTATGCTCCCCATGTCAGGCACATTTTCTGTGGACTTGGTGACCCTGGTAATCAGATCATGAACCAGCTTTGTCTGAAATTTCTATACTCTTTACTTGATTTGCCTTAGGTTTCTTGATCACTGAACTTGCATCTGATAAATGGTGATCATCAAGTTTACTTGATTGATCTCCATTGTTTAATTCCTTTTCACCTTTATAGTCACTATCTGATTCAGCTGATTTTTCTGGATGATATGAATCTTGATGATCTTCATCTGCTTGTTCTTGTTCATTTAATTCTAAATCCAATCATACCTCTGGTTAATCCCCTTCATCATCTTTCTCCCCCTCAGTGTCCTTATCATCTGATTGAGGTAATTGATTGTATTGATGCTTGATCCTTTGTTCTGGTTGATGACCATTTTGATAATGAATGTTTGATCCTGACTCAGAAAGCAAGGCTGCTGTGTGACAAGTTCAACTGAGTGAATCAAGTGGTTTAGCTGGTGGTGGCACTGATGGTTGATGAAGTGTTGGTTTAGGACAAGTTGAAGATAACATGGATTGAAGTTGTTAATTGACCTTGCTGCTGTGTGGCTGTGGCAAGGTTGACATAAACAAATAAATCTTGGAATAGAGATTCAGTCAAATCTTGAACCTAGCCTAAGTGTTGGAATGTTTGGACTTGTGCAGGTTCAGGATTCAGCTGAATTTTGGACCCACCCAAGGCCATGTATTCAAAGACTTGGGCAGGTCCAAGATTCAAGTACAGCAAACATATTTCCATGATGTCCTGGTAGCTCTAAATAATTGTCCTCAACAATTCACTGCCAAGATATTTGTATCGGATGGGCCTATCCGATGTTCTATCACCCCAAGATATGCAATGCAGTATCAGTAGGATTAGGTGCGATGGAATTACTATCGGTATCTAATGCTCTGACACCATATTGCAGTGTAATTCCATCGCACCTAATCCTA
>MU167238.1:485547-498475 GCA_015951145.1 Cronartium quercuum f. sp. fusiforme G11 | reverse complement strand
GTAATCGCAAGTCACGTAAGTTTCTCTCTCCTTCTCTCTCTCTTCTCTCTCTCTTCGCTCGTCGGAGGTCAGTCAGGTCAGGAACGTAGAGTTGACCAGACTGTCCTCCGGCGGGCGGTCACGGAAGTCTATCAGGTTCAGTTAACCTAACCCTGGTTTGGGTTTTGGCTAAGCTGTGTACCCTATAGATGTCGTAACAAACCCAAATACGCCGCCGTGGTGTATGTGGCTCCTGCAACTTCCAGACCTTCTGCCTGGTTCCAGCTTGACTTTAGTTCCATTTAATCCACCTATTGGCTTCACTGGTTTTCCAGACCACACAATGAATGACAGTTTGTAGACAGACTAATATTTCTTGGAGAAAGCTGGGAACTTGCTGGATGCCCTGGGTGGCCAGTGACCAGTAAACAGGCGCTGTCAGTATGTTCAAAGTAAGACGCAGTGGAATCCTCAATTCTCAATCATGTTTAAGCTGATCCATCCTCTCTCCTTACCTCCTCTTTCATTCTCTTCTTTCCATCAATTGAATATTGACAAAATCTGCAGCTTGGTTTCCCTATACTTGACCACAAACAAATCCTCACGTAGTCATCGAACGAGTATTTCGAGATGCGTGCAAGTTTGTTTTTACTCTTGACCTTCATCTCGATTGTATATGGAATAGATGGTTACAATCAATGGTGCGGGAAGTGAGTTTCCTTTATGATCTACCCAGCCATAGTTCCTTGCTTGCCTTACAAGCTGATCGATGATGTTGTATGCTCATTTCTTCGGTCCCCAGAAATTATGAAGCCGGTTCACCAGCTATAGCTCCATCGGGCGCATTCATCGAACCTCCGGCTGGGTCCTTCGATCTGAGATGTACTCCGACCATACAGCCCTACTTATCTACCGACGACCTCTCCAGCGCTTCACTCATGCTAGATTACTCGGATCGGTCTGCTAAAATTGAGGTAGTGAATCCGAGTACACAGCGGTCAATACTGAAAAACGGACCCGCTATCTCTGGGAAGGTTCTATTCAAGCTCGCAGATCTGGGTCCACCCAGAATTGAACCATACGTCCTGGAGTGTCGGGTCTCAAATCCTATCAAATGCTTGACCACTCAGTTTACAGTATCGTTTCTTCATCCAAATCCAACCGTTTCGGGTAGCGTGGTACGAAAGAATGCAGAGTCTGGAATGTTGGAAGTTCCGGGGGCGGAAGGCTCACTGAGGCCCTTTTTCCCGTTCGGGTATGTCCAATTTACCACATTTTACGTCTTGTTGTTAGTTGAACTGAACGGCCAGTGTTGTCAGCTTTTACGACAGTTAGCTACTGTGCTTTTTTTCATTATTATTAAGGAATTTTGCCGCTCACTTCGAGGATGTCGGATCTTATCCCCATACTTCTTTCTTGGTCCCGCATGTCACAGGCTACGATAATTATCTGGCGCTGCCCAATGCCACATCCGTCATTCGAGATTTTCAGCGCCTTGGAAGTGAGTTCAAATTTTCAGAGTCAGGAACTAATGAAGACAAAGAAAAGGAATGGCAGAAATCATTTTATCAATTTCCTCACCGCGATTAATGTTTTTTTTTTTTCCTCACCAATAGTAAATACCGCCCATCCGATTCCTGGTCTTCCATATTTCACTAATCGCACAGAGCTTCAAATCCTTTTCACATCTCTTCAAGAAGCTGGAATCTGGGTTCAATATGACGCCATGAACTCCTACACCAATCGCACTCAGTACGTGTGTTCGGTGGCACCTATGCTGCTTAACAAACTTGAAATATTTGGCTTGTGGTATGAGTGGCGGTCTCTTGACCCATAATGTGCTGTCGGGATGATTGGTTAGGCTAGATACGCAGCTGAATATGACTACCGAACAACCGAATCTTTTAGTATACTACACCGCCGATGAGTTTAGTTTTTTTTCTCCCTTTTCCAATGCGTCTACTAAATTCAGATCATGACCTTCAATCAATCATTTGGGCCTGCTGACAATTTTTTTTTGTGTTCGGTCACATTTCAGGCCTGACGGAGGTCAAGTTTCACCAGTTCCGGCGCAAGTCACTCGATATCTTCATAAACGTGATCCGTACCATCCGGTTTCCTTGGTATGCTAGTCTTTCAAGATGAACTGCATCGCACAAGCAAGAACATAATTCAAGACCTTGGAAACTCATCCTGAGATCCCCCTTCGCTCCCTTGTCTCCCTGAATGGCTACTTTCTACTGTGGACTGGTTTACCTTATTCACTCGGCATCTCCAGGTCTTGAATTGCCAAGATTACTATTTCAAAGAATTTACCACCGATCTGGATATTGTTATGACCGGTCAGTCTCCTTATAGGTGTCATGTGCATGTTTGCTGTCGGATTTCAACCACCTGAACCTCGTGGCTCGGTCACATATCAACAACGGGCCTTTAGATCCTTACCCAATCGGGCTCAAGTCAACCACGCAAGTCCTCATGTTATATTCTTATCTTCTTCAAAATGGTTGAGGCCTCTTTGATCAAAGAGCGTACTTGCTATATGTCTTTTTATTTATTTATTTTACAAAATCTAACCCTGAATTTCATCTTTATATACCCTGCTACAGTTTCTCGTCACGATGGGGTACACCATGCAATACCACTTACGGAGATTGTGGTTGTGATAAGTGAGTAGTTGGTCATGGTTTATTGGAAATAGGATGGGACTGATTTCTGACTAAGAAGATGGGATGCATGAGGTCCGATCAGCTGTAAGGGGCACCTCACCGACCTTTCTGATCGCATGAATCGATTCAAGTGGCGTCGACGGGCACTAGGCAGAGACCGAACCTTGATGATCTGGGGCGTCCCTCAAGCTTTCAACGATTCAAGTTATTGGACACGATTCCCCACTGGACAGGAGTTCTTGACCAGCTGTACCATCTATGTGATCGAAGGTGCAGTTGGATTGATGGCCTGGGTTGAGCCGGACGCGACAACCGAGGTTGGTGTTTTCCGATGAGTACATCAGCTCCCAACGTGGTCTTGAGCTTTATCGTACAATTCAGTTGTCTTGACATATTTATCCTTGGCTACAAAATATTGCCGAACACGCCACGAATATGCTTTTGACTGCTTTCTTCTTGATTTTGACTTCTTTTCAGATCGAAGAGGCCTGTGGGCAGTTTGGTAGAGCTCTGCCAACGATGACGCCTTATTTGGCGACACCACAGGAGCCAATCGAAGTTCACAATGGGGCTCCCTCAAACCCAGCCTTGGCACGCCTCTGGTTGGCACCTGACAAGCGATCAATGCTTCTGATGGCCGCAAATGCGATGGACGGCAATCCTGGCGAGTGGTCGGTGAGACTACCAGCGTCGCTAGAAAATGTTTACATCAAATCCCAGCGTATCCTCTTCTCATCGGCAGTCGTTTCTCAGCCCCATCTCCAATCTGAAGCGACGGGACAAACAGTATTGGGCAGCCTGGGTGGGTTGGGATGTGGCGCCTGGATTCTCGAGGTCGCATGAATAAGTAGGCTTGTTATTGGAGTCCGACCACTTGACTTGCCAACCCTTGTTGATGCGGTTTAGTTTTTCTTCTTTTTCTTTTCCTTCTGAGATATGCTCACCTTTTGTATCAAAGTGTCGGCCTACATATAGGAGGTTGTTCTTTCACCCTTCACGTTGATTTCAAGTTCTTTGGATGGTTGAAAAATGACTTGCCCATGGTTGTGCAGGTGACTTCTGGTTGCTAGCCATTTGCAATACCAGCATACACCTGTTTCCCTATAGGGAAACTGAATCTCCAAAATTGTGGATCAGTGCTGAGTGAAGTCTTTATTTTTTATTTTTCACAAGATTATACAGACTTGAGTTTTAATTGACAGTTCTTACCTTGAATACAGGGAATGAGCACTAAAAGAGTTATAGCTTCGAGGTGCTGTTGACGTAGGGTCAGTGCTAAGCAGCGCGCGGCGCTAGTGATGAGCAAAGGGAACAGTACCTGCTCGGATGCAAAGGTACGAAGTGTGACGAGATAAAAAGAAGCGTGATGAGATAAGGAAGCAGTACCTGCACGGTGGCAGAGGTACGAAGCAAGACAAGAGGGATAAAAGTAGCTCCTCAGAGGCAGAGCTACTGATGCCGCAGTGGTCAGTACAGTGTAGCACTGGGTTCGAGTGAGAACAAGAGAAGTAAAGGTACCTGCTCAGAGGCAGAGGTACAGTGACGTGACATGTAAGGTTCGTGAGGAGCGATGACAAAAGTGTGTCGTGCCTCCTGATGCGTCACCTGCGTCCTGGATGCGGGTAGCTTGACGGCAACCAGAGTTTGGCTGAGATCTGAAGTTTGTCGTAGTTGACCGTGAAGGTAGTCAGCTGAGACCTGTGCTTCCTTCCGTAGCATTATTCCATTTGCTGTTCGGCTCTGGGCAGGATACAGCCGACCAAATGACAATGTTCAAAAGAATTTTTATGACCTCAAGCTTGTGTGAGTTACTGATTCACCATCTCTGTACACGCAATATGTTTTCTGACCCAACTTTTGTGATCAAAGACGAGGTCTTACCTAGCTATTTCATGCCAGCTCTCTCTGCGATTAGCCTTCCTTGTTTGGTATTACCCAAAGAACAGATAGTAACCAATCTCTTTGGTGGAGCCCAACCATTGGAAGGACTCGGTTTTTTCGAACTATCACTTGATTGGTTTCTAATTGGTGCGATCTGCTCTACTCTCAGGAGTTTTTCATCGTTCCACTGAGAAAATACTAAGCATTCTATCATGTGCTTATGCGGTCGGTCCTCAGGCTCAGGTGGTCCATTGTACACGCCTTTCATTGCACAGGTGAGAGCCCCCAGAACAATACCTGAATTAAATGGATTTATTGACCCCAGTCCGTTCCGCACAGATTCATCATATCTTTGGGGTTTTTGTCCGCTGCCCTCATCTTTTCGTTTGCTTATAGTCATTCATGGTTTGGTGAGTACCTATCTGTAACAAATGATGGCCTCGGGATTCGAAATTGACCTTTTATACCAAATTGTGATCAGACGGTGGCATACAGCAGAAAGTTCCTTTCCTATCGGTGGCTCTGCACCAGAAGAACGGCAGTTTCTATCTGGTTAACCTTATAGTTAATCAAGATGGATCACCCAATTTGGAAGCAATAGAAACTCATGGGCTACCCTGTTTCAGTTCATCATACGTTGTAGCTCAAATCTTTGGTTCTCTCGCATCGTCCTCGGCAGTCACTCATGTAACTCTTCACAACTGGGACTTGTTGAGTTCCATGTTTCTTCAAAACAAATCAAAACCTGCACTTGACCCTCATCGGACAGTCTGTAAAAATTATCGAGATTTTCCGAGATGGTGAGTGAATTTTTATCACCCAAACACCTTAGCTAAACAAGTGCACATCGGCATCGAGCCTTGGCCTCAGCTTTGATCCTTTGTTCGCTTTAAAACTTCTCCAGGGGATTTGCTCTCCTCAGTCTATTTTCAATTGGCCTACATCCTGTCCATATGAAGGTGACTCATCAATGAGAGCACACAGTGTCATGTTTGAAATCACCTCAGAATCCCTCTCAAATCCAGTGCCTTAGTGTCTGGGGGTGGTGGCCCAAGGGCTCAAGCCCACCCTTGTTACTCATGTCCATTCAATATAAGTCACTGATCCATGTTCATCATGACGTCAGCTCATGAACATCAGTACAATTTTGAACTGTGCAGTGATACACAGGCATACAGTACACACCTTTCAGCGCATGGTGCATTGAGCAAAAGAAAAGGAAGTTACTTTGCATAAAGGGCAGGCTCATGTGCTGGCTCTGGGTGAAAAAAGGAGAACAATCAGAGAACTAAAAAAGTTCTTCATCTGCTCTCATCAACAAGTCACCTTGATATGGACAGGGTGCTAGGTCTTGTAGCCTCAATCTGGAGTAATTCTGGGCTCCCCCCCCCCTGATTTAGTTTAGGTAACCCTTGGATACACAAGCCATGAGAAAGGAAGCCACCTGCATGATGTGAGTGTATCTGCTTGGGGCCTATCACAGACCTTTCAAGCCACCTTTCACTTTGGGGTGGGGATGTCAATTGTTTGGACCCCACCACCCAACAACTCAGCTGGCCTGGTCAATTCAAAAGGGTCCTCTGAACCTTGGTCCTCCTGGCTCTGACATCACCTCCTTGCTGGTGGGCCTCCTTTTGATATCACCACCAACATGCTCCTACCCAGTTCCCTACTCAGTTCACTGGGCTTGTTGGCCCTTCTCACCCTCACAGTTGGCTCATGTGAGCTGCTTATAAGTCATGTGCATCAAGCTGAAGACCTCCATTGGGCTCTCTATGGCCAATACCTGATTCCACCTTCAATGCATGATTGGGCAATTCACATCCTCACCTGGGACCCCCCATCTTGTTAACTAGTGACCCATTTCTATCCACACAAGTTGGTGGAGCTCCACTCCCATCTGGAGTGGGCCTCCTCCAAGACCACTCAATGCAGGTTGGGGGTTCATAAGGTGCAAAAAAGATGGCCTGTTGGAATTAGACATCAACACAGAAACAAGTTGAAGCAGATGAAAATTTCAAGGAAAAACAGGAAAGGACCAGCCAGGCACAGCCTGGTGGTCATGTCACCAAACTGCACAGCCATGGCACACTAATCCCACAGCTCTTGCCAGGTTGTGCTGAATCAGTGAAAGGTTAGCCAAACCAAACATTTTAGGACAGGTTCAACCCACAAACTTCTTTGAAATAGAAGCTGGGGGTGAGACCAAGCCTGTATCATGCTCAGCATCAACCTTTAAAGCTCCCAGTCTGGTCAGGAGCATGAGGATACAATGCTGCTTGTATCAGTTTTGAAATGACCATACAAGCAGTGTTGTATGTCAAGCAATTGGCAAGAGGATTTCCTGCATGAGTAAGAAATCCTCATGTGTATGTGCTTAAAACCTGGGTTGATGCAGGTTTTTGACACCTTTCATCATCTCAAACCTGACTTTAGTTCAGTATTGAGGCCTAAACTAAATCTTGCAAATAGTTACCTACAACCATATGGCCAGGTTTGTGCACTCTCCCTATTAACTACTTTCTGCTTCAGGTTTGGGTAGGTCTGTAATGTTTTCACCAAATGGTTTATTTGGAAATGTTGAGGTGTTGAACTTGATTCCTCTTGCTAAAATTACCTCAGTGCTTCAACAGTAGTGCAATCCATGGGGATGCTAAAAGTGAGAAGTCAAATCTGAGCATTGTAAAGCACATAATTTCTTGAGATTGAGATGTTGTGGAAATAAACAGGATCTCAAACTGGGACAATACATGCATATTCCACCAGTGAGCCTTGGATTTGAAATATACAGATTCAAAGTTCCCTGGAATTGCACAGTGTGGGATTGCTTGACTTTGTCTTGAACTGATGATGAAAAAGATTTATAATAACTGCTGGCTAACATGACTGAATCTGTCAGCCTCTAGTGCTTCTGCAAGATACTTTGCAGTGTCTCAACAATAGAAGGTGAACTAAAAAGAAATGATGATCAAAGATATTTGGAGTCTTATTATACTAACAGGTAAATTTGTTGAGAGTTGAGTTCCAGTTGAATTTAGATGGTAGTGTAATACAAAGTTATTGGTTAAATATTTGATGTGGAAACAAGAAGGGAAAAAGCCAGGGCTTATATAACCACTCTGGCCAGATTTGAACACAGGGAAAACATACATGAGAGATTTACAACACACAGAAACAGATGTTCTGAAACACTTGACTACAAAGGGATATTTGTAATTTCCCCTTTGGGATTGATCATGCATTCTACACATGTGAACCCCTGAAAACTGAATCATACATTGTCAAAGACCTTAACCTTCTCATACATCACCTTTCCATCTCCAAGCCAGATGAGATACTCCCACATGCCCAAGTGGGTGTATCTCATTCTAGATTAATGGTAGCCCCATGGTGCCCTCAGCCATCACTGCCAGCAAAAATTACTCAGACAAGGCTGTCCGAGGTGTTCTCAGACAGTGAAGTCCGAGTTGATCTTGGACCATGGTTGACTGAGATTTTCTCATCTCAGTCAGCGGTAGTCCGAGCACACCGAGATTTTCTCATCTCAGTCAGCGGTAGTCTGAGCACACCAAGATGAGAAAATCTTGGTCAACTGTGGTCTGAGATCAACTCGGACTTCACTGTCTGAGAACACCTTGGACAGCCTTGTCCAAGTAATTTTTGCTGGTGGTGCATGGAACCAACCAGAACTGGCTTGGTGACTTCTAGTCACATGATCCTGTCTTGGTCCCTGTCAAGTACTCATCTTACAAGAAAGACTGTGACATGGGATAAGAAGATAATAAATGTTTAAATAGAAACAGATTTGGAATGAGACTAATGAATTAAAAGAAACTAAAAATTTCCTCCATGCTCCCCATATGGTTATAAGCATAGGTCATGGTTATAACCTTTTATCACAATGTACATATGTATGTGTAGCTTGTTAGCTATGGGTTATCATGGGTTTTTCCATGATGTGCCCTGGCTGACAGAATCACCTTCACCCATTTGACCTGATGACTTGAGGTAAGTGACCATTGTCTTGAATTTGCTTTGAAATCTGAAATAAGCACTATAAGCTGTAATTCCTCCATTCTTCTTCATTTCTGAACATAATAAGAACACATCTTCTAATGTATATGAGGGTTCTAATCCAGCACCCCATAATTGCTTCATTTCATTTTTTAAGATGACCCATCTTTTTCTTTTGTAACCATCCATGCTTTCAATTAAAGTCTTTGTGTCTTTGTCAGGAATAAAGAATTTAACTTGAATACACATGTCTAAATCTGAAGCTCCATCAATAAAAGCAGCATCTTCAAAATATTAAATGAATCTGTCAATATCATCTCCAACTTTCAATACCAATCCCTTATCCATGGGCTTAATTTTAACAGGCTTGGTTTCTTCTAATGAAGTTGATGATCTTTCTCTGTAAGTTGAGCTTTTATTGTCATCATAATCTTCTTTGAACTTGATGTCACTTCCTTGATTAATCTTTTCTTCTTTTTCTTCTTGTTCTTCTTCCTCTAATTCATCTTCTTCTTCTTCACCATCAAAATGCACTCCTTTCTTTTCTAATTTTTCATGAGCTTCTCTCTTTTCTCTTCTTTGTGAATCTCTGAAAAAAGTTTTCATTAACATAAGATTTTGAGGGGCTAAGCTTCCCACTAATTTTTCAATTACTTCAGTTCCTATTTCTGGTTCATTTTCATCTCCAGGTACACTTGATTCAAGTGTACTAGTTGAGGGAAAGTAATCTTGATTGTTTGAACCCAACATATTATATAATTTTGGGTTTTTGAATTGGATTTCTTGTCTTAATAATGATTTTAAAGACTTGTAAATTTAATAATTGATCCTTGATGTAATTATTAAATTTCATGAAATTATTGTTCTTAAATGATTGCTTTAATTCTTGAAATAAATATAAGACTTGAATTAATGAAATTGATCTTGAATAACTGATGAATTTCACTTGTTCAATAATTTAAATGATTCTTGTAACAGATATTTGAATAATATAATTTGAATTCAATTTTTAACCTTGATAACACTTTTCTTTGAAAAAATTGAGTTATCTTGATGTATAATGCTTGAGTAAATAATTTTGAGGTGATTTAAGATTAAAAGTGATCATGATAATGATAAAGCACACTGAATTGACTTGAATGATAATTTTGAACTTGATTTCTTGAGTTCTTGATTTTTAAATTGACTTTATAAGACTTTCACCACTTTAAAACTTGATTTTTGTCAAAATTTTGAAGCTATAAAAGATCCTTGAAAGCTCAGTTGTAAGAGCAAAACAAAAAAGTCAGAGGTGAGTATCTGATTCCGGGGACAAGATGTGGAACTCCCAATTTGGTGGGCAGAGCTTGAGCAGGAACTTTGATTCAACAACACAAAAATAAGGGGGAATGCTGCTCTAAGGGGTGGAATTATGCTTCAACAGATGTTATACAGGTCTTACCCTGGCTAAAAGATAAAGTGGTGATTGACAACCACAAAAACAATGAAGACAACAAACTCTACCAGAGCCTTTAAGAACTGGGGATCTAACCCACTCAAATATTCTACTTGTAATACCAAAAATCACAAAGAATAAGGTCAAAAGACACTTATAAGATCACACAACACAAATAAAATACTTTCTTAAATTTCCACAAAACACTACAATCTCTAAAACACTGAGAAGGGATCTAATTATGAATACTTAATGAGTCTTTAACACTTATAAGGGGTTCACCAATAATAATCAAGGACTTAGATGCAGAAAACACTTGAAATCCCCCCTTCCTTCTTATACACAATCCTCCTAAAACCAAAGAGCACACAACTAGGCTTAACCATGAGCCTGAGAACCAAAAAAAAGTGAAAACCAGTGTCCATCCCTCTTTACAAGTAATTAACTCCACAGCACATCTTCAAATGAAAAGAAAATCCACAAAAATCCACCTATTCCTCATTCAGCACATACAATGAACACACTCACAAGCTAAAAAAATACAGTAAATCCCCAAAAATACAAGAAAAACCTCCCCATCTGATGCACATTAAATTTTTAGGTCAACATTGGGACCCCTATCTTCTGATTTGTCTCCTTCTTACCTACAACTATTATTAGTACATCATTGCCTCAATGTAACTCCTTTGCATAGCTCACCTAATGATAACTATTTGTAGTCATGTAATTCTTTGTATTTACCCTGGATAAACCACATGAAAATCCTTCAATATCCCTCATATGACATCATAACCCAACATGTGCACCTCTCCTCTCTCTAAACCAATACTTCCCCTCTTTCTCAACCCATAACACCACTACCTCAACCTTTATTCCATACCCTTACAAACAATACACCTATTTTGACATTCTAATGCTATTTGACTACCTCTACTGTACTGTAGCTGTTACTGTGACCAACCCAGCTGATAAGTCTAATAATGAAAGTTGTAGAACAAGCTTCTACAAACATCTTGAGCTACTGTAGTATTCATAAAATTCAAAATTGAATGAATAAGTCTTATACACCAATAATTTTGAGTAGTTTAATGCTTATTTTCTTATTGTACAAGGGTTTCTTTTTATTTTACTTATAAACCTTCTTTTTTGCATTAATCAAAGTTGTTTTGTAATATGATTTTGTGTACTTTCTGTTTTTGTTTTGTACTACTAGGTTAACTTCAATATTGACTGAGCTATAAAACCTGTAAATGTCAGCCCCTGAGTACTTGAGAAGTACCTGTAAGGGAGTCCTCAGCTAGACTCCCACACTATTGAGGACTAGGGCACAGTGTTGAGGAAGGCTCCTCGAAGAGATTCTAAAAACACCCATGTGATTACTAGCCCAAGAGAACCCCCACAAATGGAGCAGTCAGAATCTCAAGGGCTAAGTGCACAGACCCTTCTTCTTCCCCTATCTATCTGCTTCATGCTTCTACTTCTTATGCTTATACTGCTGTCTGTAAGGCTACTGCCTTACAGTACAATGGAGCTGAAAATTTTAATATGAATATATTCTTACTGCACCTCATAGCTCAGTTTTGAGAGCTGTAACTGAGAATTCACTGTAAAGCTGAATTAAAGTTGTGTATCACAGTATGAGTACATGTAGAGTAACCTGCTGTAAACCATGAACTCAACTGTAATAACATACAAGAGGATATAGTAAACTCTTGCCTTATAATGAGTGTATTCTCATAAAGGATTGAGGGTAAGGATATAAAAGATGGATCTGACCTCCTCTACAGGAGGAGGGGAATCTGAGTCATAAAAATAACCTTCAAACTGTCTGAATACTATAAAAGATATTATAGACTTTCTATATTTTAGAGAACTCATCATCAGTTACTATTATAAAATAGTTTGTTGATTCATTCTCATCTCAGAAAGTCATCATCTTTTTGTATTCATCAGTTTCCTTATTTCTGTGGTCTGTCAAGGTGCAAAGCTAGAGCCTTTCTTCACTAATTGCTATTTACTCTTGCTGAAGGGTTCTCAAGAGTGAAATAGTAAGTAGAGGATAAATCCTGAGGCCGGGATTGGCCACTAGACAGTGCAAGGAAAGGATCTGCATTGGACATCACTGGACTTGCCAGACATCTAGTGTAGCTCTAGATAAGTCCAGTGCCCATCTGGCTTGCAGGTGTTAGTCCTGGGCATTTGGGGTAGTACAAGAACCCATTTTTCCTTCTTGGCCTTTGTGCCCATAGTCATCTTGTCAGTTTTAGTGAGGATTCTTGCCTGACAGAAGCAGGACTCTCACAGTAAACTTGAAATAATGGATTTTTGATAATTTCCATGGTAATAAAAGACCTTTATTGAGGAACAAGTATGTTTGTGACCATGTATAACATTCTATCAATGTTCTGGGAAAGGAATAATGCCACAATAGAAGTCCCTTTTTCCACCTTTTATCAATAATTGTAACACTTTTTCACCTTTAAAACCCCTCTTACTTGCATTCCACCTCTACCAATACCCTATATTATTGTATATTTATATGTAATAATGTCTTCTAATGTATCTTCTTGCCATTTACATGCACAACACTGGCCCATTGGAAACCCCATCTAAGATGGATGAAGACAGGATGGGCTGGTCAGAAGAGACAAGCGATATAGTTACATCTATAGGCATATGCTTATAGTGTTGATCTATGTAACATTTTCTCTGTCCTGTAATCCTATATCTCATACCCATATCTCAACACTCCCCCTCAGGACAAGACAATGTCCAACCTCTCTAACATCCCCAGTTGTCATCATGTGGCACTGCCAAGATATTTGTATCGGATGGGCCTATCCAATGTTCTATCACCCCAAGATATGCGATGCAGTGTCAGTAGGATTAGGTGCAATGGAATTACACTGCAATATGGTGTCAGAGCATTAGATACCAATAGTAATTCCAT
>MU167238.1:456724-466889 GCA_015951145.1 Cronartium quercuum f. sp. fusiforme G11 | reverse complement strand
AAAGTTGTTCGACGTGTGCACTTGGCCAAAAATTGTCCAGATAGAGATAGAAACCCGAAGTTTGAAAGAAAAAAAAATGCGACACTTGTTGTGTGGTTTTTTCAATCTTTCTCATAATGACCATGAAGCTGGTTGATGAGTTTGAGCAGGATTGAGAGAAAAGTGAGCAATGAGTTCGAGGTGGGTTAAGAATGAAACAGTTCTGTAGGTGACGCTGCACAAAGGCTGCTGACGCTGCACAAGGGCCGCTGACGCTGCAAAATGTTACAGTACTGTACAGCGGTCACACTCTTACGTCCGCGCGACGTAACATTGTTACGTCAGCACCTTGCCTGTGGTGTGAGTGATGTGAGTCTTCACAGACTGGATTACCACGCAATGTTTGTTACATAATTGAAAATTTCCGTAGAAGGTACGACAGAGGTAATGAAAGTCCATGCACACGAGTCCATAGTACATACATGACAGGGACAAGTGGGCCACTTAACCTAGACCCCAAAACAGGTTTGACCAAACCAGTCCCACTGGAAAATAGACAGTTATATCCATGGTTAGAAACAAACCAACAGCCCTTAAACTAAAAGGGTCTGGTTAAGCAACCACCAAAGAGTTGGAAAAAGAAAGGAATGATTCTTATAATCATGTAACCCGGACAATCCCCACCTTGTCCCCCTAGTCCTTCATCTCTACAATTTTCATCATTTCATCATATACTTTCATCTTCCTTATCTCCATTATATCCAAACTTATCATAACCTTAAAATTTTATCTTTAGATAAAATGAACTATCTCAACATTTTACTTTATTACTGGTTATGTTAAGTTTTTCAAAAACCTCCCTCCCACCCATCTAGAATGAACAGAAAGTAGGTGATGGGGGAAAAATATAACCCATCACCTTGATTGATGAAACTATCAGGTGTTAAAAACTCTAACAGTCTCTTATTACGTCTAGTAACAACACCAGGTATGTATCATGGAAGTCCAATTTACCCGAGTTTGTTACATTACACCCCGCACACTGGTCTTCTGGGAACCATAAGGTTTAGGAAGACCCAGAGATCATAATCTCGATAAGTGTACATAAGATAAGAGATGAAATGGACTAGGCCAAATTGAGGAAGATTGAAACAAGAACAAGGAATTCGTGATCATGACTACTCTAAGCTCATACCTTATTTAGGTGTCGTGTCTCCTGATGCGTCACCTGCGTCCTGAATGCGGGAAGGTTGACGGCAACCAGAGTTTGGCTGAGACCTGAAGTTGGTCATAGTTGACCGTGAAGGTAGTCAGCTGAGACCTGGAGTTGGTCTTGGCTATCTGCGTAGAGCGTTGGTTTCAAGGATTGAGGAGTAGGCTTGTGTAGGGAAGGTAGTAATTCTCTAAGATAAGCTAGCGATATTTATACTCCACAACTTCAGAGCTTCAGTTGCCCTATAGGGAAAAGGCTGCGTGTTTGCACTGTTGAAGTCGGGGCCCCTTTGAAATCCTATGGGATCTTCTTAAACAAGGTGTATGCCTTCGTTCACCCACAACAAAGCTGCCTAGCCATTCCAATGCAGGAAGTGCGAGACAAATTACCGTGTAGCGTCCAAATGTTTGAAGTCATAATGCCTACGTATAATCCGAAGATGTCAGTATAGCTGATTAGAACCATCATTTGCTCACTGGAAAACTTGAGAATGAATTCCGGTATGAGCCAAACTGAAGATCCATCCAGAGAGAAAAAACAAACCTTGCTTATTGCGCCTTGCATGGTCATCGTGCACTCACACCTGACTTTTCTCGCCATCTTTTGGATTCTGGTATCTCGGAACCAGAAAGTAGCTGATTTCTTCTCTTCTTGTTCGCTCGGTCACCCTCCTTTGTGTCACGGGTTCACGTGTTTCATCGTACACACCCTTTTCCAAAACCTGCTCGGCCAGCCGAGTTCGCAGACGTGAACTGCACACCGCAATTAACTGACTCAGGTGAAGCTGTCCGAAGAAATAGGACATGTTTCGGGAAACGGCTGGTGTCTTGCTTGGGCTTCGTCGATAATTTGTTTGCGCGAAAGTGTTTTGTTTTTGTTCTGCGATGCCAAGCTATCTGCGCTTATCCGCAGTTTTGCTATGCTTGGTCGAGATATTTATCAGCTGAAACCGAGATGGGCTGGCGTGTAAGACAACACTTCTCCTGGCTTTTGCACCTCTCAATCTTTTATGTTAGGAAGTAGCTCCTAAGGCGCCCTTTACTGCTTTTTTTAAGATATGTCTGTGGCCACCATATTTGTTGAAGAAGACAAACCGACAAAGGCTCAGATGTCGCGCAGTGATGACGCGAGATCGACTCGATCAACTTCCATCTCATCAGATCATCTTTCCAATCCAAATCAATCCCCATGCGCTTCAAATTTTCCAAACCACCCAGCTCCCTGTGATGGAGAGATGGAGAAAAATGCGACAAGACCGACAGTCGCGGAAGAACCTCGCTTGATTGTGGAAGAAGCCCTCCTT
Organism: Cronartium quercuum f. sp. fusiforme G11; assembly: GCA_015951145.1. Lineage (NCBI taxonomy): Eukaryota > Fungi > Basidiomycota > Pucciniomycetes > Pucciniales > Coleosporiaceae > Cronartium > Cronartium quercuum. Next base: position 464,394 of record MU167238.1, on the reverse strand, counting down.
TTCCCACTGGATGACGACGAAAGTATACCTGTTATGACCTTCAGAGCTCTATGCGTTGGTATCTTAGAGGCTTTGTTAGGAGCGACCATGACACAGGTACCCAGGTTTCTCCCCTTACATCAACTTTCCATTCAAACAGATACTTACACGCTCTTGAATCAATTAATTTTTTCAGTTATTTTTCTTCAAGCCGGTTCATATGAAGATCCAACCATTGTTTTTTCAAGTGGGTGAAATCAGTTTTGGAGCCTTTGATGACAGAAAAAGATTTGACCTTCTATTTTTTAGATCACTACATTCCTCCTTGGTCGAGCACTAGCACTGATACCGGGGCCGAAGTGGTGGAATCCGGGGCCTTTCAATATCGTGAGTACCCTTAGCTCGTTTGTAGCGACTTGTGGATTTCATTGAGTTGTGAACGGAGTCTGAATTGCCCAATACCTTCCTCCCCCAAAAACGTAGAAAGAAACAACTATAGCTTCCGTGATATCTACATCTGCCAGTGTTGGAGCGTATGCTGTAGAGGTTGAGTCTGAAGTTCCCGTTCCATCCTTTACCCGGCGAAAAAAGTTCATTGCTTGGAGTATTGAGAATTCTCTACAAATTCTACTACCTTGTTGCAGATGCTGTCAGCTGAGGAGTTGTATTTTGACCGACATCATTCCTTTCTTACTTCTTTTGCTATATTATTAAGTTCCCAAATGATAGGTGTGAATTCCATGTCTCATTCTGCAATTTGGTCCCTCCGTATTTCAACTGACTCTTTCGTGAATTTACTAAATTCACCCACTCATAGGTTATGGATGGGCAGGGTCAGCCATCTGATGTGTCTCTCAATTACTCATCGACAACTTTGCATGTCATTAGTATAGGTTTCTGACAATATTGACTACATGCAGTCTTTTGCAGCCCATATTGGTTTATCCGGCTGCCATTGTGTTCCCGTGAGTGACCAATTTACCAGTCGTTTCTGAATTTCTGTGGGTCTTTTTGAGGCAAAGGACTCTTGACACTTTTGGTCCTCTCAAAGGGATATGCTTCCTTCCGTAGCATTATTCCATTCGCTGTTCGGCTCTGGGAAGGATACAGCCGACCAAATGACAATGTTCAAAAGAATTTTTATGACCACGAGCTTGTGTGAGTTACTGATTCACCATCTCTGTACACGCAATATGTTTTCTGACCCAACTTTTGTGATCAAAGACGAGGTCTTACCTAGCTATTTCATGCCAGCTCTCTCTGCGATTAGCCTTCCTTGTTTGGTATTACCCAAAGAACAGATAGTAACCAATCTCTTTGGTGGAGCCCAACCATTGGAAGGACTCGGTTTTTTCGAACTATCACTTGATTGGTTTCTAATTGGTGCGATCCGCTCTACTCTCAGGAGTCTTTCATCGTTCCACTGAGAAAATACTAAGCATTCTATCATGTGCTTATGCGGTCGGTCCTCAGGCTCAGGTGGTCCATTGTACACGCCTTTCATTGCACAGGTGAGAGCCCCCAGAACAATACCTGAATTAAATGGATTTATTGACCCCAGTCCGTTCCGCACAGATTCATCATATCTTTGGAGTTTTTTCCGCTGCCCTCATCTTTTCGTTTGCTTATAGTCATTCATGGTTTGGTGAGTACCTATCTGTAACAAATGATGGCCTCGAGATTCGAAATTGACCTTTTATACCAAATTGTGATCAGACGGTGGCATACAGCAGAAATTTCCTTTCCTATCGGTGGCTCTGCACCAGAAGAACGGCAGTTTCTATCCGGTTAACCTTATAGTTAATCAAGATGGATCACCCAATTTGGAAGCAATAGAAACTCATGGGCTACCCTATTTCAGTTCATCATACGTTGTAGCTCAAATCTTTGGTTCTCTCGCATTGTCCTCGGCAGTCACTCATGTAACTCTTCACAACTGGGACTTGTTGAGTTCCATGTTTCGTCAAAACAAATCAAAACCTGCACTTGACCCTCATCGGATTGTCTGTAAAAAATATCGAGATTTTCCGAGATGGTGAGTGAATTTTTATCACCCAAACACCTTAGCTAAACAAGTGCATATCGGCATCGAGCCTTGGCCTCAACTTTGATCCTTTGTTCGCTTTGAACTTCTCCAGGGGATTTGCTCTCCTCAGTCTATTTTCAATTGGCCTAGGTCTTGGAGCCTCAATCTGGAGTAATTCCGGGCTCCCCCCTCTCGGATTTTTAGTCGCGATCCTGCTTTCAGCCGTTTTCACGTGAGTTTTTGTTAGTAAAATTTGGAACATAATGACTCCATTGTGAACACTGATAATTGAATTACGATTCTATTTTATCTTGAATGTAGCCTAGCTGTCGGATTTCTCAATGCAGTAGGTCATGGAATTGAATTAACGCGCGCTTCCCAGCTCATGAGTATGAGTAACGTGTAAATTATTTTCCAGATTACCGGATTTCACTTGCACTTCAGTGCCGTTGTGCAAATGCTAGGAGGCCTTCTGTTTCGTGGAAATGTGTTTGGAAACATGTACTTTACCACGTAAGTCATATCACGTTCTCTTTGCCGAAATGAGATATTAACTATTTTCTGCTTCAGGTTTGGGTAGGTCTGTGACGTTTTTATCAAATGGTTTATTTGGAGATGTTGAGGTGTTGAACTTGGTCCCTCTTGCTAAAATTACCTCAGTGCTTCAACAGTAGTGCAATCCGTGGGGATGCTAAAAGTGAGTAGTCAAATTTGAGCGTTGTAAAGCGCATAATTTCTCGAGATTGAGATGTTGTGACAATAAACAGGATCTCAAACTGGGACAATACATGCATATTCCACCGGTGAGCTTTGGATTTAAAAAATACAAATTCAAAGTTCCCTGGCGTCGCACAGTGTGGGGTTGTGATCTAACTTTTAGTCTTCAAAGATCTTTTTGGTGACATCACAGTGTCTTGGAACGTGAGCTGGTATTTTTGTTTTCAGTTCCTACGCCAACCAAAATTGAACTTGGGGGTTTCTTTTGTAGGGTTGTAGGAGTGACCGTCAATTTGATTGTGATGAGAACAATGTTACTCAATCAAAGAGAAGTTCTCTTATTACCAAACGGGAATGGGATTTTCTCGGGGTTTTCAGTTGCAGCTTTTGAAGCTCATTCCGTCAGGTCAGTTGATTGTTCTGTGAAGATAATTACACGTCACTAACATCCCATCAATATAGCTGGGGTGCATTCTCGTCGAAACTATTTCTTTATGACCAGAGATATGTGAGGTGCCATTCAATTTGTCCACTTGGAGTCTTTATGTCACCCGCGGGCTAAATTCAGTATAATTCTATCGGTCAAGTTTTGTATTCCTATGGCCATTGTTGTGGGGCTGTTACTTCCCATTCCTTTCTTTGTTGCAGGAAAGCTGTGGCCTAAAGGAAAATTTGATTTGGTCAATGTGCCCCTCCTGACTGGATCCATATCTACAGGATATTCAGGTGACTTGGTTTTCTCTCCTTCAATTGTTTGCAATAATCATACCAAGTTCTCAAAATAAATGGTGTAGGCGCCAATGCTGGAAGGTTTGTCAATATGGCGGTAGGCATGATGTCTCAGTTTTGGGCACGTAGGTACCATCCTCGGTTGTGAGTCCAGTCTACTTCTTGAAACCAACTTGAGTGAATGAAAGCTAATAACCTTTTATATATCAGATTTCGTAAATACAACTACATCTGCTCAGCGGTGCGTCGTTATACTTGAATTTCCATCAGACTCTCACACAGTGATTTCTGAACATCCGCGGTTGAAATAAGTAGGCACTAGATGGCGGCACTCAGGTTGCAATACTTGTGTTGTCTGTCCTCTTTCAGGGAACATTTGGTCTTCAGGTGAAATTTCCCAAGTAAGTACACCTACTATTTATCTACAGTACAGTATTTGAAAGTTATCATCAAATGATATGGGTGAACTGATCTCAAGGTAATTGACCCAAATGTGACTGAATAGCTACTTTTTGAATCCTGGTCCAAATACACCACATGACTACTGCCATATGCCTCGCAAAGGGCACAGGTGATGATTGAACACCTGGAAAAACTTGTGTGAGTGGCAAGGTTAAATTCTGGTTTTTTGGTGGGGAAAACTGCTAAAAACATAACCCATTATTTCAATACCTTGCGTATTGTAATATATCAGGGTGTAGAGCTAAGCTTATATTTCTCAATTAAGACACCCATTATTAATAGTAGCCAGAAAATTATGGAGTGGAGCCCAATATATTTAAACCTTGTGCTCAGGGTGCTGAAGCTCAATTGAGCTACCAATGAGAACTAAAATTGTACTCTTTTGGAATGTAAAGTTTGATTATGAAAACCATGAGTGTGAGGGTGAAGCTGCTGTAGGCTGAACCCTTACTTAAGGTTGAAAAGGTTGTTTATAGAATGGAGGGTTTATTCCCCAAGAATTCCAATTCATAGCAGTATTGGAGAGGCAGTTACACTGAGAGTCCACTGGGTGAGCAATAGAACCAGTCTGACTGACTTCTCAGGTAGGGGATGAGTCCCAATTTAGGGCTTCACTCAGCTGGCACTAAGACACTTTAGCTCTCTTCCTTAACTAGCTTCCTCTTTAGAACCACAAAGATAAGAGAAAGAAGCTATCTAGTTTAAGGTGCAGTGAGGGCAAGGTAGTGTGAACCTTGGAACTAATACAGAAGTCAAGGAAAAGATACAAGTGCTGAGACTTTTCTTAACTAGTAGACTACTCACCACACCTTTGATAAGGTGAATGAATTCCTGTCTACTCTTTATAAGAGGAGAGCCTTAAGAGCATTGTAAGTGTATCTTCTAGCTTGGTTGGTGTGTGTTAATAGTTGAGGGGAAGGCATTCTTGCTGAGCAAGGAGGGAGGGTTTATATACCCTCATGGTTGTCCTTTCCCTCAATTGAGGTCTTTGGGCTGGCTTGTGGTTCTCCTTATGTTATTACAGGATTACTTTGTCAGCTTGTGGTTGGTTACACTTGTGGCAGGGCTATGTGCAGGCTCCTTGTCAACCCTGAGGCCTGTCCAACAGTCCCAAAGGTTGTCAAGAGACAATTACATATGTAATTACAACTGTAACAACAAGTGTAAATGAGAAAAGCCAAATGTAATAAGGATACATGTCAACCCTGAGGCCTGTCCAACCATCCCAAAGGTTTTCAAAAGACAATTACATATGAGACTTAGATATTATATATGTAATTACAACTGTAACAACAAGTGTAATAAGAATAAACCTATACTAATTACATCTCAGGCTCAGTCTCAAGAGTCATAAGCATAATATACTTATGACAGGAGCCAGTTAAACAAACCCTGTCATTAGAGTAAATAACCACAAGCTGGCCTATGTGGCCCTGTAGTAACATAAGCTGGAACTACAAGCTAGCCCATAGTCTAAAAGTGAGGAAAAGGTAACCTGAGAGGTATATAAACCCCCTCCCTTCAGCTCAGGAGTAGTCCCCTCTCCTTACCTTTTACCACAACCACCTAAACAACCCAATAGCACCTGATTGAGGATACTTCTAATAAAGTCATCTGCTCAATAGTGCAAAGGGTCATAGGTGTGAGTAATTAGAGGTCAAAATGACCAGGTTGGTAACCTTAGAGTCTTGCAGACTCCTTGTTAGTGAGGATTAACAAGGATAGAGATAAACCCACCAAGACAGGAGTTAGGGCACCCTGTTTCAGAGGAGGATTGGAGCTAAACAGCTGTAGTGCTCAACTGTGCTCTCCTTTAGCACCTAGTACCTAAACATAGAGACTCAGCTCTCACAAACCCTATCTTTAGGGGTCATCTAACTGTAGTCCACCCTTGGGTGTGACCAGTGTAGACTAAAGTTTAAGCCAGGAAGAGGCCTAACAGGAGCCACTCCCTGACACTCCTGTCATAAGTCTACTATGCTTATGACTCTTGAAACTGAGCCTGACTTGTAGTTACTAGTGTTACATGCTTGAAATCATATGTTACACTTCTTTATTTATATGTAATATTTATGTTACACATGATTACTATATGTAATCATAACATGTGTAGTCTGTGGGACTTCTGGGAATTCCTTAATACTTCTCAGGTTCTAATGTTTATTGTCATTTTGTAGGCCATGGTACTCTTCATGTACTCAGGGCTGACAATGAGAGCAATTCCAAATGTCAAAACATGATGATTAGACTTTTGACTTGATGGCTAACTCAGCAGTTATAAAAATAGAGAGAACTTCTGAGTATCATCAAGTTAGGTCTTGTGATTAAAGAGAAAAACAATGTATATAGCGCAGCAGTTACATGAACTACTTATTATCCAGAATCACAATACATACTGACAGATAGTGTCAATGAAATTGAAGTCTATAAACTGTTGGAATTACCTAATCCTATTACCATTTCAAAACCATCACAATGTGGTGTTTCAGCTTAGTGGGACATGTTGTATTTGTGTTGGTTCTTTTAGATGTGATTTGGGATGGACCCTTGTCCATTTTGGGAAGTAACACATGAGTAATTATGGAGTTGTGTCCTTTTTGGTATTGTAGCATGTCAGGAAAAACTGTGGGTTAGGTAGTAGCTGTAGTACTAGTGCCTGTAGTGTCAACAGGGGTGTTTTGTCATTTTTCTTTCTGCTTGCTCTTATATACTCTGTACTCTACCTCTGGTACTGATTCTTTTCCTCACCAAAAAGAATCAGTAAGTCCATTTATTTCTTCATTAATTTTTCTCTCTCTTAGCATATCTCTTTCTACAACTTATTTTTCCTTTTGTGTTCAGTCTGTTATATTCATCACTCAGGTCTGTTCTTCAGTTGTCTCATGACTGGCACTACACCAGCCTAGATGTGTTATCTGACCTTGTAGCCCAAAGGTCTGCACACCTTTCATCTTGTTTCTTTTCTTTTTCTTTCTTGTCTTCTCTTGTTTCTTTTTTGCCACTACTCACCTCTGAGTAGATTTGTTCCATCAGTCTCTGACTGTTTCACCCTGACCTGTAATTCTCAGGTGTGTAGTGTTATTTCTTGTTGCAGTTGCAGTTGTTTGTTTAGTACTTGTGATTAGTTACTCACCAAAAAGAATCATCTGTTATCTTCATCACTCAGGTCTGTTCTTCAGTTGTCTTGTGACTGGCACTACACCAGCCTAGACATTTTATCTGACCTTGTAGCCCAAAGGGCTGTTCTCTACCCTCTGAGTACATCTGTTCCATCAGTCTCTGACTGTTTCACCCTGACCAGTTATTCTCAGGTCTGTTCTTTATTTGTCTTGTGACTGGCACTACACCAGCCTAGACATGTTATCTGACCTTGTAGCCCAAAGGTCTTTCTGTTTGTAGATTTCTACATAAACGTCATCTGAGATCTTTGCTTCTGTCTGACAAGAGACTTCACTGATGAAGGGATTAGAATGAGTAGGTAATAAGGCCAATATTGGTTTGGTGGGTTCTTATGAAGCCCAACTGCCTAGGCACCGCCAAGAAAATTGCATCGCATAGAGGCATGCTATGTCACATAGCAGGCCAAGATGCGATGCAATAGGTCTATTTTCCAAGGTAGGGACCTTGAAAAATGGTCCATAGCACTGCCAAGATATTTGTATCGGATGGGCCTATCCGATGTTCTATCACCCCAAGATATGCGATGCAGTGTCAGTAGGATTAGGTGCGATGGAATTACTATTGGTATCTAATGCTC
>MU167238.1:438856-452072 GCA_015951145.1 Cronartium quercuum f. sp. fusiforme G11 | reverse complement strand
TCCTTTTGAATATTGTAATCGGCAAGAGTTCGACCGTCTTCCAATTGCTTCCCGGCAAAGATCAAACGCTGCTGGTCTGGGGGAATACCTTCCTTGTCCTGAATCTTAGCCTTGACGTTATCGATTGTGTCGGAGGACTCAACTTCGAGAGTGATGGTTTTGCCGGTGAGACTACGGATAGTCGAATAAGGGTCAGTAGATTGTGGGATAGAGCAAGGTGTGAGATAAGATAGACGCACGTCTTGACAAAAATTTGCATGATGATGAAAGGTTGAAGTAAGGGTGAAGAAAGAGTAAAGGGTACAAAGAAAGATACAATAGATGAAAATGAGAACAAGTGATGGATGAGATGTAGGAATGAGACGGGGTGATGGTGATGGTGGTGGTGTGGAAGGAAAGGAAGGGGAGGGTCACTTCTGACAGCTTTAGGTCCGGTCTGATATAGCCATGGCCGGACAGTGAACAGACATTACAATACAGGGAGGCAGTGCAGTGCGCAGCACCCGAGATCGATCAGAATGTTCAGTAGCATATCTCTCTCGCTGCAAGCATCAGATCTCACCGCTGGGTTGTCAAGTCTGGGAAAAAAATTCCAGTAGAAAATAGAAAGTTTCCATGGCTGCGGTGTGAGTGGTGTGATGGCGTCATAACCGGTTGGTCACATGCCCCATTTAGGTGCCCCGACCGGTCATCCGAACCCCGGCTCGTTTATACCCGATCCTGACAAAACCATTCAACATCTTTTCTCCAATCGGACTTGAGCACAAACAAGTTTTACGAACGCGGCAAAAATATCCGATTTGAGTCACCAAACAGCGCTTTCATTTGCTGATCAGTTAGTTTGATACCGTTGGGTCTCAGGTAAATGGGATCAAGCTTTGTATGCACACTACTTTTAAAATTTGGATGGCTCTGGGTGGTTCCCTACATATCCAAATCTCTTTGCCCCTAGGAGGCATATGTGCACAACATCCTCACAAAGGGCATCGAGTTGAGACATGAGCCCTACCTTTAATGAGATAGATGCTATCGAGGTGTCGCTGTGATATTGGTCAAAGTTTTTTGAGTTTTCGACCCAAACTTCTACCACCAATTTTCATTTTCTGAAACAGGAGCGTTGATGATCGTAGAAATACCTCAACGGAAGCGAGTAAGTACGCCACATGATTGCAGTCGACAACTCTGAACTAGCTTCTGTATGATTTTCCCAGAGCCCACATCAGCTATTCTTGTCACCATTTGAATTGAGTGGTGGACAGGTCAAAGTAGGGGTCTTAGATTTTTGCCGTCAACTCTTAGTGAGTGTTCTTGAAGATCATTCGGCAATCCAATGTTTCAGGCCCCAGAAATCAAACAAATTTGAATCCTATCAGGTTTGAAGGTATATATATGGACGACTAATCTGATAGGCCATACTCCCAAGAGTGTGTCTAGGGATGTGCGTAGCAAGGAAAAGAAAGTATATGCGGAAGATAGTGTGAAAGCATCAGGGTAATGGTTTCAATCGTGTGGTCAATGCTGCCCCTATCAATATCAAGCCTCGCAATCAATCAACGTTTGGGATTGCTAGTAAACCCAAGGGACTGATCCTGAGGAGTTTCTCCTCAGGTGGTGATATCAATGAACATAAAGTCGTGCGTAAGGAAATAAAATAGCCTGGTTTCATTCCAATCTCTGGGTCATCTAGCTGTTGGGTGGTGACACATGCACGAAATCTTCAATGCGGTTAATTGCCCCACCCGTTAAAGCTAGGGTGACATTTCCATTCTGGTAATGATAAACAAGTGAAGCAAATGAAGACCAAGCGATCAACAAAATGAAGTCACAAGTAGAAATTTCATCATTGACTTGTTTATGAGGAAGATGAGAAATGAACAACACAGATGATAAGAAGCTGCACGTTACAATGAAGCATTGTCCTCACATAGGAAAGCTAGCACCAGAGATGATTGAGAAAGAGACAAAGGAGATACAGGTAAAAGAAGGAACAAAGAAAGAGCGTAGACAACCGGTTTACAAAACCTTGAATGAGAATCCAACTCCAGCACCAGCGCCGATTCAAAGACCAATTCTACCGCCAACCCCGAGCCCAGAACCAAGAATACCGTGACCATGGATGAGCGTAGATCCATCAAGTGCGAGCAGGCCCTTGAGGTTAAGACCGACTGCGGCAAAGGCTTTGAAGTTGAGATTGAGACCGCTGATGACGCTTTGGACATCAATGCCAATAGACACAGCAACGCCAAAGAGACGCTGGTAGTTGATGATGAACTTTTGGAAGAGGGCTGGGAAAGAAAAAAAATCCAGATGTGAATGAGCAAAACTGGAAATAAAAGATGACAGATATGTTGGCGTTCACTAACATCCAAAGTGGTGGAATTGTGTGTTCCAGCGGGATTGACAGACAAGAATCAACCTTTGTGTGAAGTAAGTATAGAAGACAAATATGCTCTGGAATTGAGACTGAAATGATTGCAAGGTTAGGATGAGCACAAGAAAAAAAAAAGGGTGTATATATTTGGAAAATAACGATAAAAGAGAGCACTAACAACAAAGGCTGTTCCTTGGATGCTTCGGAAGGAATTGATGGAGGTAGTTTTTTGGCAGACAAAGTCAAAACTATCACAGAATTTATTAAACTGATTGAAAGCTGTACCAAACTCGACTTGAGGTTGTTGAAAGGATCCGAGGAAACTATTGCATTGTGATTCAAAACCTGAAAAGCCGGAAATGATCTGACCAAAGCCTCCGGCGCCGCCAGAGCCCCAAGTCTTAGTAGCTACGCCAGACTTAGTATTTCTAAAGAATCGACAAATGATGATTCAATGCTTATGATCAACTTTGACCGCGATTTGACATGACTTACTCTGCTTGTTTGACTGGACAGGCATAGATCGTGGCTGGAGGAACAGACAAAAACATGATGAGTCAACAAGCGACTGAGATATGGAGGTGAGCTCATACTCACTGGCGGCGTAGACGGCCATAACAAAGCTCAAAGTAAAATGCATGATGAATAGTTTAAGAAAATTGGGTGGTTAATAAAGACCGTGTGGCAACTTGTTTGGCCGAGTGAGACAGAAGTAAAGGAGGTATCCAAAAGATCGTAAGATTCGTTAGCTTGAACTGTGAGATGATGTCGGAGGATGAAGAAAGAGACGGAGGATTTGGAGGTGGGCTCTACTTATAGCCCTTCGCGCCCGCAAAGGACGCTCGTGCTTCCTTCCACCGCCGAGTCTTGGGTTCTCTTAGCGTCACTTCGGATTGGAAATCAGTCTTAAGAGAGTGCAGATAATCGACGTTGACACTGAAGAAGACTGCGGCGGTCATCAAAAACGGTCACGTTTAGCACATCCGGCTCGCAGTCCTTGGCAAGTTTGCTGACAAGGTGCCGTTGTCGTCATCACCGAAGTTTCGAAAGGTATCGCTTTGAATGTCCAAGATTTTCCTTCCCTACCTCTCGACTCTTGACATCAAGTGTTGGTGCAAGTAATATTGGGTCAAGACCAGGGGTTAAAATTCTTTTCGTTTGCCACTGTGCACCCCAGTGAAAAAAATGTCCGCCATTCGGACCTTTGCAGGAGCACCGAAGCCCTAAGCTGGCAGTCGAGTAAATCATTTACACTCCTCGGTTTCCAATCTACAAGACTATCCGTCATTTTCCCTCTCCTGACACGCCTGGGCGCTAAAGCTCCTTGATTTCGCCTGCAGGAGATGCTGGTACTCTTCTCCTACTTAGCCCTATAGCCTATGTATGTTCTGATGCTGACATGGATCACTTTACATCAATCCAGTTTCTGATTACATTGATGCTGCATTGTAGGAGCTTTTGAGATGTGCACAAGTTGTGGGGAAATATATCCTGGTGCCACAGCACTTCCATCACAATTAGCTCGCATGCTGTCCTGCGAGTTAATTTTGCAGGAAAAATGCGAGATTGCCACCGAGGCAACCTACCATAGCATGCGGGTTACATTGGCCAAAACCTTCCATTTGTCCTGCAAGGATACCTTGCAGGAAAGCATGCAAGGCGAATATGCTGGTAGTGCAGTTGTGAAGTCAATTTTGTTTAATGGCTCAAGGAATGGTTACATCACAAATTGGTATTATGGCTGTGACCAGTTCAACCATCCTAGTGCTGATGCCACAGTTGTGGAGTTGGTAGCAGTTAATCGATCAAAAAAGCTATTGCAGCACACATTCAGGGAAATCAATACTTGGCTGGCACTGGCGGAAACGGAAAAAAGGTTTTATGGTGATGGATTAAACACCTTTGAAAGGTACAAACACAACAGGAACTAATGATTGTTCCCTTTTTGAAGACGCTTGTCAGGGATGCTCAAAATGCAATGAAAAGGTGGAATGATCTGGTGTTCAAAAAAAAAAATGACAATGTCATTGAATGAGGAATAAAAGGAAGCAAGACTGTAGCCTTATATAGGGAAGCACCAGATGCACTGCCAACATCTTTACCTTCCATTCTTTGATATCACCATTTCTGTCATCCATGCTCCCAAAGGGTGAGCAGGGGGATTGAGCATTTAGTTTCAACTTTGTTGTGATTTTTTTTTTTTTTTCCCATTTAGTTGGCTCAGCAGTCCCAAATTTGAATTACTTGGCTCTGCTCAGAATTCCTCAAAAATTCCTGAACCAATATAAGTCAGCTGGTATTTAGGCTAAACTTGGTTTGGAGCTGATTTACACAGGTCTGAGCTCACCCTATCCAGTACCCGTGTTGGTTTCCATCCTTCAGTACCCATCTGTCTTTTCCTTCCTGGCCCACAGGATAGTGCCTGGTCAGGCTTTGACCAATTGCGCTTCTTCCAGCAGCTCAACCTGGTATATGTTCACCCTGTTGGACTACATTCCTATCCCTACTGATCTAGAACTGCTAGCAAAAAGTGCACCCCTAGCGAACCCTATTCCTAGTTAGTAGTCATCCTTTCAGTCTCACTTCACCTACTCCATCTTCTACTATAACAACATTGATTACTTCAATCAACTCAAACTGAAGCAATTCAAAGAATTCAAAACAACATCATCGAGTCCAGAGCGAGACACCAGTATATTGGCTTATCTGAAGAATTTAATTGGTGAAATATTCCTAAATCAACCTCTAGCCAAAGAAGCAGGTGTAGAGAAATCAGAAGACGAAAGGCTTTTCGGAACACAATTTGATAGAAGTGAAAGAAAAGCTACTAAAAGGTTATGGCTTGGGTACTGTTGACGTGGTCTCATACTACACATAGTTCGAATGTGTGAAAAAGGAGACAGTACCTGCTCAGTGGCAGAGGTACGAATCAAGACGAGAGAAAACACAGCGTAGTGGTGAGATGAGGAAAAGAAAACAAGCATCGCACACAAGCGTGAGTTACTTAAACTCGTCAAATGAGAAAACCCGAATACAATCATACGAACCGTGCAGGGCCTGTTTAGAATGGAAAAGAATGAAAAGGAATCAAAAGAGTAATAGGAAGAACATAGTGAACAGGTTTGGTTAAGCCATGAAGGATTTCATGGAGTACCTGGTGGCTTGTTCAACAAGGCACGGACTCCTTAAGTGTGATGAGGTGAATTCTTCAGAGGCAAAAGTACAGTAGTTTCGTTGAATATTGTCACCGGCTCTTCACTGATGGCCCGCGCGCGGCCAGCCAATCTCAGTGAAGAGCCGGTGACAACATTCAACGAAACCACTGTACTGAAGTGTTGAGCCGGGTTAATCCAACTACTAACGGATGTGGAAGTGAAGCTTTGGCCAGTGTAGTGTCATGGGTTCATGTCCTGTGAATAATCTGAGAAAGCTGTCTTGCATGTAGCCCTTTGGAGAAGGATGATGGTAATGAAGAAGGTGTGATTGAAGCTCAGCACTTTGTAGAACATGTACAAGACTTTAGTGAACCAGTTCAAAGTGGAACTCATAAACGGTAGACTTGTATATAAAAATATTGAAACGGTAGTCAATATTGTTATTGGTGGATCTGAACTCGGACCTGTGATAGTCACTGAAGATTTAGCTCATTGTGCGGGTCAACAACATCCGACCATATCTTACTTTTGTAGTAATATCAATGGATCTCATCTTCCTGAAATCCTAAGAAAAGGTAACCCAGAAACCACTTTGTACAGTGTTGCTGATAAGACTTGTACTACTCAAGAGACCATAACTAATACTACGAGCACAAAGATTTGATTCTTGTCTATGCCTAAGAATGTATGTTTATCTCAACTTTGATTTTCAAGAAGCTTCAAATCCCAATGCTTTTTGTCTCACTTCTTTTTTTCTTTGCAGTCTAATATCGAACAGAAATCACATGTTGCAGAAAACAAAAACGGTTTTACCAAATGATATTAAAGCTGTGACAGAGGTCAGAATTGCTAAAGAATACGTGTTTAGGTTCTGGGATTGGTTTAGTGGTTGATACCCTCTTTGGAGTGCTAGTGGTTTAACTATAGCACTTTACATTATTTGACCAATTTTGAGTTATTCTTGGATGTTGTGGAAATCCTAATGTGCTGAGCAAAGGCAGAGCTTAAGAGGGAATGTACAATGGAAAAAATGAAGATGGGATGCCTCTCTAAGATACAATACAATTCTCCAACAGATCTTTTCACAGATCTTACCTTGGCTTAAGGAAACTTGATCAAGTTATCACAAAATTGTTGATTAAGAAACACTCTGAAAAAATTATAGCCTTTATTAGGGCTCTAATCTAAGACATGGAACAAGTTGTAATACCATAGTTTTGCAAAATGAGTCACATGCTATGAACAATTCAATTCAAATTAGCAATATCTCTCAACAAATGAGAAAGGCAAAAGTCCTGGTTGTCCCACAACTCATAAGACTTTAACTACCTATTATGAGAGGGCCCTGCTTTATTGGAGTCACATTAAAAGCCACAGAACAAGAGAGAGAGAGAGAGAGAGCCTGACTCCATATATCCATCTTTACAACTTGCAACACACATAAAAAAATCCTCTAATTCCCCAAATCACCTTCCCTACAAAATGAACCACCCTCAAATGACCATTAAAATGTTCAATGACATCACAATCATGCCAAGAGAGAGAAAGAGATATGAATCCACATATTTTCACCTACTCACATGCAATGTCAGCCACGAGGCCTGCTTAACAGTTCCATAGGCAGTCACTGAGGTAATCAGATACAGTACAGAAGTAAGTATGTTATCACAAGAGTAACAAAGTAGTGTGCATATGAAGGTACAAAGGTAAGAATAAAGTATACACATTAGAAAATGTGTAATAAGAAGGCCACTTGTACCAATTACATCTCAACATCAGTATCAAGACTTATAAGCAGGCCATTCTTGTTATGAGGCCTGTCAAATGATCCTTATAATAAGAACTACCTTAATAACTATAAGCTGAACAAATGATAAGATAACAGCCTTAGGTGACACAACTTGGACCACAGTCCAATAGTGAGAACCAGGACTTACGGAAAGGTATATAAACCTGTTTATCCTTGCTCAGCAAGGAAGAAGCTTCTCACCTTTTACCACAATCACCTGAAAAGAACCCAACTAGCACACCTTTGAGGATACTTATATAAAGTCATTTGCTCAATAGTACTAAGGGTTATAGGTGTGAGTAACTAGAGGTCACCATTCAAGTTGGTAACCTTAGAGTCTTGCAGACTCCTTTTCAGAGAAGACTAACAAACATGGAGAAAAATCACCAAGACAGGAACCAGAGCACCCTGTCTCATAGAAGGATTGAAGTCAAACAGTTGTAGTGTGCAACTGTGCTCTTCTTCAGAACCTAGTACCAGGGCATCGAGACCCAGTCCTACTAAATCCTCTCCTTAGGGGTCATTTAGCTGTGGTCTACACTTGAGTGTATCAAGGGTAGACTGAATTCCAAGCCAGATAGTAGCCCAACAGACACCACTCCCTGACACTCAAACACAGCATAGAACATATTTAGAACACCTCTATAGACTCAAAGATTCTTCACACATGAGTCCAAATTAACAATTAATATCACCAAAAACTTCTAAACACCTCTATTTTAGCAGGTACTACCTGAAATCCATCTTCAGATACCTCATTTTCACACATTTTCTTTCCCAATCTTCACATCCACAATTCTCTGTCAGTTTTGATGTCTGATGTCAAGACAGTTTGATTGTTTTTTTATCTCTTTCCTACCTACAATGATTACTAATCCATCTAAGCCCTGATTTCACTTTTACACATGCTGCACATTCTGTAGGTCCCACATTTGCATGTAATAAATCTTTCAGGGATTTTTTTTTTTTTTTTGTGAATTATGGAAGATGAGCAGAAATCAAGTAGAATTAATTATTAGTACCCATATGGTAAATGAAAATGTCTGAATTGTTTTCAAAGACCTGGTGTGTGTGTGTGTGTGTGCATAGGATAAGTAAGTGTGTGCTACTCAAAACCCTTGCCTACAAGAGATCCATTAGGAAAGAAAAAAAAAAAAAAAATTCAAAACAAACCTCTCTTCTTTTATCTCATTAATCAATAACCCTATTTTTTTTTTTTTTTTTTTTTTTTTTCTTCTTCTTATTTCTGAATTTGTTTTAAACACAGGACGTTTCATACACTTCGCTTGTTATGCCAAATCCAAAGATGCTGATCCTAATACCGCTACCCGCAGCTCTGTCTAATGTAGAGTGAAAAGACACCTTCTAACATAGGTATGGAAACATCCGTTACTAGTAAGGACTGATTTGTAGAATCAGTACACCCTTGCGTTTCACGGTTCTTAGTTACCTGGGGAACAATCTTACTTCCCACCTTAGATTGGGGGTTAAGTTTGATTGTTCCAGGGGGGGGGGGAATACAGTAACTTTGAAACAAACCTCTGTTACGACCCTTCTCTTTCCTTAAATTGGAAGACGCTTGGGAGAGGAAACAAGTTGGCATGGGTTAAGGTTATCTCTGATATCGAACAATAGAAGCCTTCACGATCTAAGAGAAACTTGGGGCAAATATACAAGTGGTAGAAAGTAGCTCATCTGAAGAAGAGGCTATTTCGTGATTGTATTTCATTTTGTAGGCTTTTTCTATAAGTGTTACATGTTTATAAACAAACAATGCACTGTGAAAGATTTTTTTTTCCATCCCAGAGTTCTTAAAGTTTATCAATATTTGTTGGATTGTGTGTCTTTTTGATAACCAATATATATTTCCTTTACGTAAGTCCGTTTGATTTTTTTTTTTTTTTTCAAAAAAAAAAAACAAAAAAAAGATAGCTCTCAAAACTGAGCTATGAGGTGTAGTAAGAATATACTTGTATTACCATCTGCAGCTCCATGGTACTTCTCAAGTACTAAGGGGCTGACACCGAGGTCTTGGTATTCCTGGATAATAGATTTAAAAAAAAAGACCAGTTAAGGATTATGATCAACTTTGACCAAAACATGATGTGACTTACTGCAGTTGTTTGAGTAGGGAGGCATAGATCATGGCTGATGTAAGAGAAAAAAAACAAGATGAAGAGTCAACAAGACAATTAAAAGGTAATAAGTAACTGAGATATGAAGGAAAGCTTTATACTGACCGGCGGCGCAGATGGTTATAACGAAGCTGAGAGTTTATAGGACGTATGATGAGAATAGTTTGATTGTTCGGAGTGAGATGGAAGTGTTGAATGATAGGTTGTCAGACTGATTATTTATTTAGATTGAAGTGTGAGATGAAGAAAGAGAAAGTCGATTTGAATGTGTTTTCGTGACATCCGCCTCGCACTCGTTGGCCATTTGCCCAACAGAACCCGTGGTGATCATTACTCGAACTCGGTCCTCGAGTTTTACTCAACTCAAGGAAATCTCGAGATTGTGCCACGTTTTGGGATGACACGCCTGAGATTTTGTTTCTGATGTTCAAGTTCTGAGTTGAAATAAATATGAGAACGTTCGAGGATTGTGTTCGGCTAACAGAACTCTGGGTTTTTTTCAACTCGAAACCGATTTTTGGATGATGGCGCGCGATTGATGATTGGCTAGACAGAGGTTGTGATGATTGGTCCGATCGAACAGAGAAAAGTCTGATGGCGAGATCGAATCACACCAAACCTAAACCCAATTGGGAAAGGCTGAACCACCTGAGCTTGACAACCAACTAGTTGATGATAATGAAGGCATGAGAAAAAGTACTTATTCAAATACTTTGACTCATCCAACACTCTCTTTTTTTTCTTTTTTTCTTTTTTTCTTTTTTTTTCTTTTTTCTTTTTTTTTCTTTTTTCCATCTCTTCTCACTTTCCATTCCACTCTCACATACTTTATCACCAATCCGACGCTCAAGTAGGTGTGATCGATCGATCAGTCGGGTTAGTATCTCACTTTCTTTCCTCTCTCTCTCTCTCTCTCTCTCTCTCTACCTTTGACTCTGTCTTGATCACCCCTCAAGAGGTACAAGTCTTGACCATCCTCGATCGACCCCACGCAGCATCGTGAATGGTTTTTATTTTTTGTAAACAACCTTTATCAATTAGATCTTTCAATACATCTCACCCTACCCACACACTGCAGCCGAAGGCTGTCCGCTGCTTGCTCGAGCGGAGAAAGACCCCCCCCCCCCAAGGCGAAAATCCAAGTCCTGAACTGCGCCCGTGTCGTAGAATTACAAAACGGGCTTCGATGGCCAGAGTCCAACTCGATTTACACCCACAGCAAGAATTTCCCAGGAGTGATTCCTTCGAGTGTCTTCTTGGTAGCAATGCATTTGCGCGCCCAGTTCGAGTTTGAGTTCGAGTTCGAGTTCGATTCGAGTATTTTGTATCTTATATCAATTTCATACTGTCTCAGGCTGTATATGTCCATCTCTCTAATTTCAAATTCTGGTCACCGCTACCAATTTTATACTCACCTTCATCTCGATCAAACCTCCGCTCCGAATCTAGTCTACTTCTCTCTTTCCTTACCCTTACCTTTACCCTTACCCCTTACCTCTTACCTCTTACCCCTCACCCCCTCCCTCACACATTTCTCCTTTGCTTTTATCCCCTTCCAACTTGCTCTCTCGTCTTCGTTCCTACAATCATTTTAGCCGACGTTGCTGGGTTGTGTGTGTGTGTGTGCGGTGCAACTGTACTAATCGTTCACTTTCCTTTTTTGATAGTCTCTCCTTTGACGGGTCTTCCCTTGTTCTCTCTGACACACCGTTTTGTGCCTACATCCACACAACCACCTACATCTCTCTCTCTCTCTCCCTCCAATCCACCCTACGATCATCTCCTTTCTCTCCGCGGACATGGTCAAGCTCTCACTACCTTTCCAGTTCTTTGCACTTGGACTCATCGGGTTGACCAGCGGGGCGTCTTATTCACCTTCACTCGACATCAATGATTTTAACGCACTTCAAGCAGCGACTACGGCTGCGCTCAAGAACCTAATGTCATACTACGTACCCAACTCAGTCAGTAACTCATCATCTTATTTGTCCTTCGATTCATTTCTTGGATCCAAGAAACGCTACAACTCATGCGCATCGATCTGACTGTTCGCTTCAACCCATTGTAGGCAGGTTCCCTCAGCCAAGTTCAAACACCGTGGCACGAATCTATGATGATGTGGTGGATGCATATGGATTATGCCAAATACACGGGTGATATTCAATTCCTCGATATCGTCACTGGTGCACTCGTCAACACCACCTACGGTAAAGAAGCGTAGGTTCATGCTCACATTAATCCATTTCGAACCGAAAGCCATCTGATCATGTTCAACGACATCTAGTGACTTCCTCGGTGGTTCGATGGCTAGCTTGGCCGAGACATTGATGGGCAAATGGAATGATGACATTCTGTGGGGTTCTCTAGTGAGTCACCTCAATTTCCAAATTCGGACTTTGGTCGTCTGCCATATACTAAATCTTCACTCCACCCCTTTCCAGGCAAGTGCGGCACTTTTGTGAATCTACCGCGTTCCTTCTGTCCATGTCACTGATGTGACATGTAACTCTGATTTCAGCTGTCAGTGGTGCGGAAATCTTTGGTCCACGGACTGACATGCCCGGAGGAGGTCCATGGATCGAGGTTGCCCACAAAACATATGACCAGACATATGAACAGTGGGACAATGAGTGTGGCGGTGGTATCTACTGGGTTTGCCTCACTCTACTCTACTGCTCTCTTGGTCTCATCCAGCTCAAGTCCTTGGTTGTTGTTGTTGTTTTTTTTTTTGCTCTCAGTCGCGCGACCGCAATGGTAAATCAGCACCCTACAAGTCACTTATCACACAACTCCAATTCACGATGGCCGGCGCCCGAATCTTTTTGCAAACTCAGAACAACACAGCACTCGAACTCACGAAAAAAACTATGGACTGGGTCTTTAGCTCCGGTCTTGGTAACAAGCAAACTGGCATGTTATACGATGGAATGAATGCAGGAGCTTGTGGGCAGTTTACAAGCCATCTCTGGAGTTACAACTACGGCCAGCTTCTTGGTTCATTGGTTTGGTTGCACAAAGCAACTGGAGAGCAGAGCTACCTAGACCTCGTCGGACCCTTCTATTCGTATGCCGACGCTACCTTCTCCGGTCAGAACAACTCTGGTATCATTACCGAAATTTGTGAACCCAACGCAAAGTGTAACAGAGATCAACAAGGCTTTAAAGCGATCTACGTTCGAAACCTGGCCTATGTCTATCGAGGAGTGTCCGATCAAAAGATTAAGGACTCGATCAAGAAAAACATTGATACGTCCCTTAATGCGATGATTTCAAACTCTTGTGACAAAGATTGGAACTGTGGTGGAAATTGGACCACCGATACTCAACCTGTTAAATATGTTCGGAGCCAGCACGTTAGTGCATCATTACTCGTGGCTGCTCTCGGTGTTCATAGTAATCCGGGCGATGACGGGCTGTTGCCTAAGCTCTCGGCTGGTACACTGACCGACACGACCAACGGGGCGGCAGGTTTGTCTGGCGGCGGAACGAAGAACACGGGCAGTGTGTCAAGCAAGCCGCTAGGCGCAGCGACAGGGCTCGATCCTCGGGCTTACCAGATCGCGGTAATCGTTGCGTTGGCGTTCTCGATCACTTTGCTCTACATGTGATCTCTTCGATTTTGCAGCCTCATTTATCAGTGTAGTGTACATACGATTTTCGAACTCGGAACCGAACTCTCAATTCATATGCTCAAGAACTAGTTTTTTTTTTTTTTTTTTTTTTCAACAGATTCTTTATAAATTTTTCAATTTTTTAACCTATGTAA
>MU167238.1:409502-433087 GCA_015951145.1 Cronartium quercuum f. sp. fusiforme G11 | reverse complement strand
ATCGCACCTAATCCTACTGACACTGCATCGCATATCTTGGGGTGATAGAACATCAGATAGGCCCATCCGATACAAATATCTTGGCAGTGTATGTTGGTAAAAGGTTGGGGGAATGGACCAACTCCTGGCCTGAAGGGAGAATTTATATATCCTGTTCTCAGGCCTGTCCCTCACTATTAGGCTAAGGGCCCACTTGTGGTTGCTTGGGCAACCCTTGGTCAACTTGTGGTTGATTACTTATTACAGTTTTGTGTATCCATTCTTGTTATAAGTACATACTTAAGGCTTTTGATATTGAACCTGCACTGTGATTATTCATTATTACTTGTGTGTACATATATCTAATGTTGTTGTACTCTTATAATTACATATGTACTTTCATTAGTACTATATGTAATCTTATGTTACACTTGTATTTACATGTGTACTATTACAGTACTCTCTGTAACTGGTGTTTGACAGTCTGTGGGACTGCTGAGCAGTCCTCAGGGCTGACACCCTGAATATACAGAGGAAGACCACAGAAACTGATTTGTCTTGCATAGGAATGTCAGAAAACCTGCTGCCACATTAATCTTGCACTACAGTTGCACTACTCAAGAGGCTGCATGAAATTCATGCAGCCCATGTATCTCCCCCACCCACACTAAATTTGATGGTGGATTGATATTTCTCTGATACTTGCCTGAAGTCAAGAGGGCACACTGGGCTACCAGTGAGGAGTAAATGCAGGCAGTGGAGGCTGGTATCAGAAAGTGGTACAGTAAGAATGCCTTGCCTCAGGGAAAAACAGTTTTAAGGATTTAGACCTTTCCAACACCTGACACATCCCTCCCTACATACTATGAATTGTGCATGGAAAACAAGTTATCATCTTAGTGAATGTCAACTTGTTTAGAGTAGAAGAATTTTGAACAGATCATTTTCTTTGAAACAATTATACAAAGATTAATATCCAGCAAAAATGACAAAAGAGAAAGAAGAGCCAGGACAAGCTAAGAAAAAACATAACATGTCTATGAGTCATGCACAGAAAACAAGTTATCATTGTAGTGAATGTCAACTTCACTGCCAAGATATTTGTATCGGATGGGCCTATCCGATGTTCTATCACCCCAAGATATGCGATGCAGTGTCAGTAGGATTAGGTGCGATGGAATTACTATTGGTATCTAATGCTCTGACACCATATTGCAGTGTAATTCCATCGCACCTAATCCTACTGACACTGCATCGCATATCTCGGGGTGATAGAACATCGGATAGGCCCATCCGATACAAATATCTTGGCAGTGCTTGTTTAGAGTAGAAAAATTCTGAACAGATGAGGTTCGAAATCTTGTGCAGACTCATAGTGGTATTTATACAAGAGTGCCTAGAATGCTATGAGTAGAAAATACTGTTTAGGTGAGTGAGATAATGAACTAACTTAATGATGAGGTTACCTAGATGTCTACTTGAGAAGATTTTGTGAGCGTATGAAAATGAGAAAAGAGAAAAGAGAAAAGAAACAAATCCTCTTGGGTCCATTTACATGCTCAATATAGATTGAATTCCTGAAAGAAACATTTGCTATGATTTCATATCATAATTCCATATTACATGCAAATCATTCATCATGCAACACCACATAAACAACAGATACCATATACCATTATTACCATATGTACAGTGATCCAGCCCTGAATGATATGAGATATGTCATAAAATTACTACTTCAATGAGCATATTGACTAAGCCTTGAATTTGAAGGCAAGTCCAATTTTCCTTCACATCTCTTTCTTCTCTTTCTGGAGCTGAGTTACAATCTTCAGCTCCAGAATATAAATGATCTTTATTCATTCCTAAAAAGTTTACACTTGATCTTTATATATATATATATATAAATGTACAAATATATAAGGAGATGGGTATGCATGACCTGATACAAATTGGTCCAATGTGGGTGAGCAACTCTCTAACCCAGGACCTAGACCACACTCACTGACCTAGATTCGAGTGTGGGATACAATTAGCCTGAGCTACTTTTAGAGAATAGGAATAAATTCTTTCCCTGCTATTTTTAGCGTAGGGAAAGAGTGTTTGGATTTGGCGCTGGTCCTCTGATGAGGTGTTGGATGTTTGAATATAAGCATATAATACCTGATATCTCCTAATGCGTGCTTCACTGTAATTCGACGATTCTGCCATTTCAGGTGTCTGTGCCACCGCCAGCAAAAATTACTCGGACAAGGCTGTCCGAGGTGTTCTCGGACAGTGAAGTCCGAGTTGATCTCGGACTGTGGTTGACCGAGATTTTCTCATCTCGGTGTGCTCGGACTACTGCTGACTGAGATGAGAAAATCTCGGTCAACCACAGTCCGAGATCAACTCGGACTTCACTGTCCGAGAACACCTCGGACAGCCTTGTCCGAGTAATTTTTGCTGGCGGTGTGCTTGATCCTGTGCCAGCTGGGTACATACGAGGCAAATGAGCCCAGATGGTAGGGGGAGGGGTCATTGAAGGGACCAACATGCAAAACTCATGTCTCACACAACAGGTATCTTGAAACCCAATTACTTTATCACCTGGCCATTTCTGCATTCCAACACTGGGTGCACCATTGCCATGACAGAAAGGCTATGCTGACCAAGATTGATTCTGCAAATGGGCTTTTGATGAACTTGGACTTTGTGAATGAACAGTCAGTGCCACTCTCACAATGGTTGAAGCTTTGTTCCCACACTGGACCAAAAAATATCTCACACTCTCAGAATGTGGTCTCTTTCGCTACCAGTCTAAAGGTTACGAGACTTTGAGCAGGGACAGGTTCACATAAGCTATATGGACAGCAAGAAGGGAAGCTAAGGAAGTACCTGAGAGGTACAATGCAGAGAGAAGACAAATAAAGTGGATGAGGAAACAGGAAATACAACAGGGACTCATCCTTATATGTCTCATCTACTCATGACACCGGGATTGAAAGAAGGCCATCTTACAGGGTGAACGGGCCCAGCCATGCGGTCAGGCTGGGTGAACAGATTTTGTCTGGTGAACGGACCTGGTGGATGGGTCCTGTCGGGTGAACTAATCCTGAGTTATGTGAACCTTCATAACCAGGAGTCCCCGAGGAACCCTGTGTTCCCTCTATTCATGGTCCGTACTGCTCCACCCTTTAATTCACGGACCGGGCAAACGCATGAAAATTCTTCCAGGTCATGCAATACGATCTGCGTTGATTGGCGACCCATCCTTTCCTCGTCTCCCTTCTTCATCTCTCTCAAAAAACGCCAAGGGACAGCATGCCGTCGATACGATATGTACTGTACTCAACCACGTCGAACACGAGCCTTTTTTCTTACACCCCTTTCCATAAAAAAACTGCACGGAGAATTGGAACTCTCAGCGTGCTCCCAGTGTTCTCTGATACTTTGCCCGATGCGGACTCTGGGTGCGCGTACTTGGTTTTTTTAAGATTTTTGCTATATGTATTGTCTGTTGAGTGAACTCTCGCAAAAACAAGGGAGAGACGGCCGTGAATCTCAGTATCACGGCCAACTCTTCGGCTTCGCGAGCCGATGAAAACTGCGACTGCGCGTAGAGTCGGCGAAATAATAGGACCTTTGAAGGCTTTCGGGAACAACCAGACCTCAGGGTTGCTACAGGTCCTTGTCGAGTACACGGATTTGTACCCCGGTCGGTGTTTCGCGTAAAGGCTCTACAAGTCTCTACTTCCGAAATATTTTGACACTTGAGTAACCAAGGCTGACCAGAGCCTGATGTTTACGACTTGGTCAGTTTACACATCCTTAATTACAGATTGGTCAAGATAGGCGGTCTGGCGATGAAGCAAGTTTTGTTGAGCATTAACCGGTCCCCGAAAAGGTCATTCTTGAATTACAAGGAGTATCACAGGGAGTTTGGGTGTCGAGGATTGTCGCATTAAAGATACTGCTCGAGACTGGTGCCCAGCAACCGGAGTCATGTCAATTCCTCGGCAATGATCATGTTGGACGGGGATTTGGAGACGTAAAACTCTGCTCCCAAAACGGAAAGTCATTGTTCCTATATTCAGCCATCAGACAAGAAACCCAGTAAAAGAAATTTCTATGAATCTTTGTACGATTTCCTGTCTTGCACTGAATATTTCCATTTTTTCAAGCATTGTACTTATATCGCAAACCTTGTGCAGTACTCTTCTCACCTGAGCTTTAAACTTTTTATTTGATTCCACAAAATTCAACCGATAGTTTCTTCTGCGAAAACACATGGCCAAATCGAACCCCCCATCCCCTTCCCGCATCAAAAATGTGATACTAGCTTTTTTTTTTTCCATTTCCACAGTCACCTTTTACTCTGTCATATGCGTTTTGCTTAGCTACGCTGTACTTGATTTCATATCACCGCATCCCGGAATTTCATTTGCCCAAAATAAAGGTACGCATTGATATTTTCAACCTGCAATCAGAGGTTGCAGAGATGCAAGTCGGATTCGTCGTGTATCATTCCAATTTTACTCTCTGAGATTGACTTTTTTATTTTCACAGAGGACCTCTCCGATTTTCAAATAGTTCGAGACGAGGCACAAGCAACATTTTTTGCTCCTTTGGGTGATGCGAATTTTCAATCCAAGGGAGGACGTGTCCCAAACTCCGAAATACCTTGGGACCCATCCACAAACAAAGGTGCAAGAGCATTGCAGCTCCTTTCAAAGCGCAGGTTTCCCCTTATACGATCTCCAGACTTGCCAATGGGGTGGCAAGGTATGACACCACCACCAAATTTGACCTGGCCGTCACCTAGTGCAATCCAAGCTCACGCGGGTAACGTTTCTAAACCACTTCAAGGCGGCCAATTATACGGACACCCGAGTGGGACAGATGGTGGATCCACAGCGTACCCATGGAGTTCACTTCCGCGCCATACCTGGGACCCAGCATCAGCCAATTTCACGAGCACAAGTCTTCGAAGGATACAATGGCAAGGGTTTCAGGACAGAACACTCTGGGACACAGCACATATGATGGTAGTGACGAGGGAAAGGCAAGAGTGGGTCACTCGAGCTTTTAGCCACGCGTGGGAAGGTTACAAAAAATACGCATGGGGCTTTGATGAAGTAAAGCCATTGACGAATAGAGGTGTAAATACTTTCGCGGGCTGGGGCGCAACTATTATGCAGTGCTTGTGAGTGATCATTCAAGCTCATTTACATTGATCGGCCCATGTCTTTGAAAATCACCTGACTCGAACCGAATCATAAAGGGATACCTTGCTCATTATGAACATGACGAGAGAGTATAATGTGAGCATTTTTGTCCTGGGTTGACCCTGGAAGATCTTTCCTACTTTAAATCAACGAACTTGGAGCACTGATGAATACTCTTACCTTCCTAATACCGACTTGCGGACATAGTACGCAAGGACTCATGTGAGGGCCGTTGATTGGTCCAGTGCAGTTACAGTGGCTGTAACAGCTGATACAAAACATGCCGTGAGATCTTCTCCACCCCTCAATATTCTTGAATTGGTCGTTCGATGTATGTTTCCAGTGTAGCATTCCAGGCAGAGTACCTGATTCCCCGCTGATCTAGTATTTGATGCATTTGTCTCTGTAGATCTTGGAGCGTTGTTATCAGCATATGATTTATCAGGGGATCCTTTGATGTTATCCAAAGCTGAGGAGCTCGCGACTTGGATTCTACCCGCATTTGGAACCCAGACTGGAATTCCGATGGAAAATTATGTAATAGGATCGTGAGCCACTCACTGTCCACCATTAGCCTCACCACAACTTCTCAAGATGTAAGCTGAATTTTCTGACGAATGCAGGAACCCTGTCGGATCACCCACAGGTCCTACGCACTTGGCGGCAGCTTATGGATTCATATTAGAATTCACGAGGTTGTCCCAAGTCACCAGGAAAGATTATTACATCAACATTGTATGTCGGTTTAATTATGCGCTTGGTGAGGAGAGGATTGGGTATTGATACACACTCAATCCTATAGGCCCAACGAGCTTCGGAGTTTTTGAGCAGCGATAAATTCGATTCTACTACTAGACTTGGGACTCTTTTACCAAACAAGTTGGATCCCGAGAATACGAGAAACCTTGCGGGCGTTTACAATCTGGGGCACCAGTCCAAAACTTACTATGAGTATCTGGTAAGCTTGGTAGTGTGATTTTGATTTGAATAATGCGGCTCACTGATAGTTTTTTCATAGCTTAAACAGCAAATGCTACTGATAAGCAACACACCCGGTGCATACGATTCCTTTGCACTCGCTGTGGATTCCATGCATCAATTTTTGTCTCAAAAGATTCAACTTCAACCAAACAGTGAAGCACTGACAATTTTCGGAGAACAAGATAACACGGGGGGACAACCTGTTTACAAACCATCCCTGTCACAGGAGAGCTGCTCCTCTGCTGCGTTTATTGGCCTAGGTTCCAGAGTTTTGGGGCGGCAAAAAGATCTTGACAATGCTTTGCAGGTGTGTTCATGTCATGAGAAAAATTGCTTTCACAGGTTTTGTTGCTTGGCATTTCTCATATTATTGGATCTATACCAATATCACAGGTGTCTGACACATGTTTATGGGCATATGATGCAAACCCCACTGGACTTGCATCTGAAGCTCTCCTACTGGATCCATCCCAAAGTGATAGATGGGGACAGGTTGAAAGTGAAAGTAAGTTTTGTTCCAAACATTTTGATATTGATGACCCCAACTGGCACAGGCATAACAATCAAAATGGTTGTTTATCTATTGAAAGGTGGTCTCTGGTTCATATATGACACCGTTACCCACTTTCAACCACATCAGGCTGGGTTTGAATTGGATTTTGGTGTCACTTGTAGACCCAGTCCACACCTCCACCTATACTCTGGAAACAATCCAAAGATGGAATGTAGGATCTAGATGCACAAAAATTTACTAGTAATTATTACGCAATTTCCTAGATACAACATCAAACAGTCTTGCAGGTAAACCTATGCCAGGAGTGAAGATTGAGAAACCTCAATTTTTTGCAGGCCCAAACACCATTGAGTTAGTGGATTTGATTGTGAATGCTATCATGCCATTGTTTTAAAATGTCTGACATGAATTATTCTATCCTTACAGAGCGGTGTTTTACATGTGGAGATTGACAGGTGAAAGACGGTGGCAAGACAAAGGGTGGGAGATGTAAGTCATGCTATAACCATTCTCTGTGACTGCTACAGTATCAGCTCCTTCAAAGATCAATTTCAGAACACTCCAATGGAGGATGATAGCTCCCTTCTTCCAAGGCCTACCTGCTTCAATTTTGCACTGTTCAAGTACCTCTTGGATTGAATAATATGAAACATGTAGGCCTGCAGGGTGTATTTGGGATGTTATTGTGGCTATTAATACTTGACTGTTCAGACACAATCCTTTTTTATACCAAATTCTCCATAGCAAAATACTACCCAAAGAACATGTAAACTCATGCTTGGTTAATCTATGCTGATCTAAATTTTGTTTTTGTATCTAAAGGTTCACTAGTTGGGTGCAAGAATGTATTACGGACACAGGATTTGCTGAGCTGGAGAATGCAAGCTATTTGTCGGAGGCTGCTTTGAATGACTCTCAGGGCGCATATGTTCTGGCAGAAACGTAAGTGGCATGCCTTCTCACCACACAGGATTGATATAAAATAGTGTATTTCAACTTCAAGTGGACTGACAAAGCCTCAAAACTTTTTTTGACTACTCCACAACTTACATATCAAATGCTCATGCACCTAATGCTCTGATGATTTTGTTCTTGAATACAAAGTTTCAAATACTACTACCTTCTTTTTTCGGACCCCAATTACATCTCATTAGATGAATATGTCTTCAACACAGCATCTCATCCCTTCAGGATGCCCATCAACAGTTCTACAGCCAAAAGTTTGTGGGAAGGCCCTCAGGAAGCTATAGATTCGGAATTCAATCCACCCCCTGAAAATCAACTCAAAAGCCATCAGACATTAAATTTGGGGAACAATGGGAGTTGGGGGACAGCCTTGCAACAATGGTCTTGGACAGGCAAGTAGAAAGTGAGATAGAACACTGGACAGTTTTGATCAACTCCAACATCACCGTTTCTTTTTTTTTTTTTTTTCCTTTGACCCATAATTCCTCTTGATTCTTTCAATTTTTTTGCTTTTGGAGTTTGATGTTATTGATTCAAAGGTTGTAAATAGTCTACAACCTTCTGGCAGTGACATTACTGTAAATAAAAAGGCTTTTTGGACAATATCATTCTGGATTTCTTGAAAGAAAAGCCTTTCCTTCTGTACATTCATTTATAGCGATTCAAGCTTCTTTTTACATGAGACAGGTTTGTACTGTAGGAGAAGTGATCCAAGTTTTGCATTATTCATGTGTAAGGTTACATATACACTAGACATTACAGTACACGCTGTAACTGTCAGCATCGCACGCCTAAAATTTTCCAAGCTTGTCCCAAAAATTTAGCCTCAATTCCAGATCAGAGGCCGAGTTAAACGAGTTCCGACGAGACTATTTAAATAGTGCAAACCGACCTT
Source organism: Cronartium quercuum f. sp. fusiforme G11 (assembly GCA_015951145.1). Taxonomy (NCBI): domain Eukaryota; kingdom Fungi; phylum Basidiomycota; class Pucciniomycetes; order Pucciniales; family Coleosporiaceae; genus Cronartium; species Cronartium quercuum. The sequence continues at coordinate 424,545 of MU167238.1, read as the reverse complement.
TAATCCATACGCCATGGGGAAACGAGAAAAGAAGACGGGGAAGGGTCGTTTGGACAAGTATTATAAACTCGCGAAAGAACAAGGCTATCGAGCCCGATCCGCATACAAGCTCATTCAACTCAACAAGCGATACCAATTCCTAGAGTCGGCAAGATGTTGCATCGATCTTTGTGCGGCACCCGGAGGTTGGCTACAAGTTGCGGCCAAATGGATGCCACCAAACAGTATGTAGCTTTGCCCGCCCTCACCTTTGTTTACACTTCAAAGATTGAATTCTGATGTGGATTCCTTTGTTCATCGTTCATAGGTTTGATTCTTGGTGTCGATCTGGTGCCCATCAAGCCTATCCCAAAGGTGGTGACTGCTACAGAGGATATTCGAACGGACAGCTGCCGGAGATGGCTCCGAAGTGAACTTAAGGATTGGAAGGCGGATGTGTGAGTGCTATATGACGATTGTGACCTCTCATTCAACCTTGGGCTAACGCCCACTGTGTGCCAATCTCTTCCCGCAAAATCACTCCAGCGTGCTACATGATGGTGCACCAAATGTCGGTACCGCATGGGTTCAGGATGCTTTCAGCCAGGCCGAACTGGTCTTGCATTCACTTAAGCTCGCGACTGAGATGCTGGCGCCAGGTGGAATCTTCATCACCAAAGTGTTCAGATCCAAAGATTACAACTCTCTCCTTTACATTTTTAACCAACTCTTCAAAAAAGTTGAATCCACTAAACCGCCCTCCTCACGTAATGTTTCCGCTGAAATCTTCGTCGTCTGCCAAGACTTCCTTGCACCTAAAAAGATCGACCCCCGACTTCTCGACCCTGCGCACGTGTTTAAAGATCTGGACGTCGTCCGGGCTGTGGCCGAGGGTGAATCAGAGGGTACCAGTACCAAGCTGACGCCGAATGCTCAGAATGTTTTCAAACCCGAAAAAAAACACCGGGCCCGAGATGGTTACGAAGAGGGAGACTATACATTGCACAAATCTGTACCCGTTTTAGATCTCATCCGAGCCAGTGATCCGATCAAGATTCTGGGTGTGGCTAATATTATCACGTTTGGGAAAACGGATGAAGAAAAGGCGATCTTAAGGATGAAATGCACCACCAAGGAGATCAAGACGAACCTCGAAGATCTGAAGGTGTTGGGAAAAGGTGACTTTAAGAAGGTTTTAAAGTGGCGCACCCTTGTTAGAGAGATATTAGGACTCGAGACCAAGGAAGAGTCTAGCATGGGTGCGGCTAAGGATGCGGTTCAAGTCGAGCCTATCAACGAGGACGAAGAAATGGAACAAGAGGTATTTCAACCTTCTTTGTATCTCCCACACCGACATATACGTTGTCCTTTATTAGGCGTATAAACATGATGTCCCTTCTTTTTGTGTAGCTTCAACGTATCCAACAAGAGAACAACTTGCTACGGAAACGTGAACGAAGGCGCCTAAATGAGAAGCGAACGCGAGATCTTCAGCGAATGCAACTACAGATGACTACGCCAATGGATATTGGAATGGAGCGTGCAGACGATGAGATCTTTGGGCTGCAGGAGATTGACGCAGGCGGGATCGGATCAGATGATGGTCAAGGTGGTGACTCACACGACGAGCAAGCAGATACTGAGGACTCTGATTCCTTCGATGACGATGAAGATCTCTCAGAAGAAGAAATGAAATTGCAGATCCTGGAAGAAAGCCTGGGTGAAGCGTATGACCGGCATCAAGAGAATGTGTTAGACAAGGATGCGAAACGGAAAGCTCGCGAGGAAGCTCGCCTGCGTCGACATCAAGATGAAGGCGCACAGGAATGGACCGGTTTCCAAGACGATGATATGGTTGCGGACGACGAAAGCGTTCAGAGTGGTGATGATATCGAGATTGTTCGACAAAAGCGTGCACGGTTTGCAAAAACAGGCAAATTCGACGAGGACGAAGACAGCGATAGTGAGGGTGAAGATGTGACAGAACAAGCTGCCCGGATCATGTCCGCACGAGGTTCAGGCTCATCTGAGTTGATCGTCCAGCCGAAGCTGAAGCATCGCTTGTTGACAAACTTGGAAGAAAGAACCAACGATTCGGCCGATGTCAAGAAGCGGGCTACAGAGATGTGGTTTGACCAACCGGTCTTCAAAGATCTGGTGGGAGTCCACGACCAACTGAATCTGGACGATGAGGATGAGGATGAGCAAAGTGCAAATGGAGGACCGGATCGAAACGAGGCTTCAGATACGTCGTCAAATCAGTCTCAAGACCAGCATATGGAAGGCCAGAGTGAGGATGAAAGTGATGACGACTTTGAAATCGTCCCTCGCGAACCCATGAAACCAACGGTCTGGGATGAAGAAGACTCCGACCAGGACGAGAAGAATGCTCGGATAGTGAAGGGTACTGACCCATCTTAATCCATACCACAACTGTGCCTACATATGAAATCCTGATTTGTGATATCCTTTTACAGAAAAGGGCCTGTTGACTCCGGCAGCAATGCAGCTTGCCCTCGATCTTGTTAACCGACGAAAAACGAAAGATCAACTCGTAGATTCGGGCTTTAAACGAGACGCGTTCTTTGAGGAAAAGGACCATCTACCATCTTGGTTCCTGGATGACGAGATGCGACACTTTCGCGAGCACGTCCCTGTCACAAAGGAAGCGGTAAAAATCTTGCGAGACAAGATGCGAGCCTTGGACGCTAGACCTATCAAAAAGGTCGCTGAAGCCAAGGGACGCAAGAAGCTAAGGACGTTAAGAAGGATCGAGAAGATGCAAAACAAGGCAAATGTTGTAAACGCGTCCGCTGACTTGACCGAAAAGGAGAAATCGGGTGAGATTGAGAAATTGATGAGTCGGATGCGAAAGAACCCCAAAACAAAGAACGAGGTGAAGGTCGTAGTAGCCAAAGGTATGAACAGAGGCCAGAAAGGTAGACCGACCGGAGTCAAAGGCCGATACAAAGTACGTCCTTTGATGCAAGCTCTTCAGCAGTGCACCCTACAGTGCGTTGATGTGTTTTGCTTATTGGTGCAGATGGTTGATCCACGAGGCAGAAAAGAGCTTCGAGCCAAGAAACGACAAGAAAGGGAGGGCAAGAAGAAGCGCAAGTGATCAACTGCCTGCGTTCCTACCCAACGTCTGTTCACTGTTTTTTTCATTGGGCTACCAGAGTCAATGCATCAAAATGAGTTCCCAATGCGCGATAATATCCTACCTACCAACAACTCGCTACGCCGCAATAAACTCTTTTTCGCCTTGCCACTTGATTGGGACTTCAAAAATGTAAAATAAATATTTTCACACTCTCAATTCATCATCCAGTCTTTCTGTTTTTTTTTGTTTTTTTGTAGACCTTGTGAGTACGTTAGGTATCAGTTGGACCAAAGTATGCGAGAAAACTAGTCTACCTGGGCTGTTGCAAGTTATGAGGGCAAATAGTAGTCCGGCTTAAAAGGGGGAGACAAAGATTTTTGATGCAGTTTTCGACATTTGAGTTTGGGTACTGTTGAAAAGTTTATTGAAGCTCTGTCTGTTCACAAATGAGCTTTTCTCAAGCTCACTTGAGCTTCATTTGAAGTATCCAGAGGTTTTTGGTAGTTGAGGTGAAACGAAACAAGGGCACTCAGAAGCTCAAAATGAGCTTCTTCTTTCACAGTATCCGCAGGAAATGCCGATGACGTCAAGCGCTGATAAATCCCCTTTGTGACATAAAGGAGCTTTGTTGACGCTGGATATTGTACGCAGTCTCTGCGGACACTTTTTTTTCTTTTTTTTTTTAAAAAAAAAAAAAAAACAGGGGAAATTTGATCCACTGGCTCTCTCGTGTAGTTGGTAGGATATCAGATTGTTACAATGAGCTGTCAGTTGCCCGATGTCATGCAAATCAGCTCATACTTATGGTCCTAAGTGTCTGTTAGTTGGGGGTTGGCGGGATTCTGGGTAGAAGAGACTGAGACCAAAGATAACAGAATTGCATGATGCCTGCCAACAACCTTTATAGTTTTAACTTATGGTATCAAAAACTCATAATGTCTCAGTAGTTAGCCTTGTGCGAAGCAATTCACCAAGCGGTGTGAGTCTTACCAAGCCAATATGTGATATTGCAACTTGATATGTATCATAAAGGTTTCAATGCACAACACACCTGGGTTTAATAATTCAACTAATATCTTTGAATCTGATGAATCACGATGGTAGAAATTTAATAACATATTCAACTTTCCTATTCATCAGATTTTCCAGACTTTTTGCTAACTTGTCATTTTGATGCTCAGCTTATCCATGATAATAGCTATATATTTCATCACAAGACAGAAGAGGTTTATAAAGGTAAATGATAGAACTGAATCAGTACAATCATGTTTGCCTCTCTTCCATCAAGGTTCAATATCTCTGTACCCTCATATTTCAAATGAGGAGCAGTTCGCCATGGTGCGTTTTACTTTTGTTTCGCTCTATTTCCTGTCCCTTGCACAAAAAACTGAAATAAAAATAAAATTGGAAATTTATCTAAAAGCTTCTCAGTCACTCTTTGGAATATTCTTCAAATTCTGGTCTAACATCTTTTTTCCATGTGTTATAATTGTGGAACTCAAAAACTTCAGAATTAGATCCTGATTCAGGCAATTTTCTTTTTTGTGTTTGAAAAACAGCAATAGATACTTACTTCTGGCTACATGATCTTACTTCTGTGATCCAAAACTTGATCGGGCCACCCTTTGTTGAAATGCACAGCGTTAGCATTGGAGGTATTCAAGCCACTTGAATCTGCCTCATCATTTACTGCACCATCTGGTCCTAGTGACTTCCTAGGATGTTGTGCTGTTTTTGTGGCAATTGAATCAGAAGATATACTTTGTAGAACCGCATTGTTTGGAGGATGATTGAAGCCTTGCATGTAATGTGACGGTTCTTTTGAATAGATTGAATGCGTGTATTCCCGATCTGAGAACCCTTCCTGAGAAGAAAAATTGCCATCGATTTCAGGCATAGAAGGCTGATCTTGGTTACTGGATGTGAAGGACTTCTTAGGATGTTGCGCTGCATCCATTGCGGTTTTTTCAAAAGTTTGACTTTGTGGGACTGCATTTTTTATGGGCTGACTGAAACCTAGCATGTGAAGTGATGGTTCTGCTGAAGATGTTGCATGTTGATATTTCCTAAATGAAATCCCTCCCTGAGAAGAAACATTGGTATCAGTTTTATGAGTAGAAGTCTGATGTTGAGGACTGGATGCGAAGGATGGAGTCCATGACTCATGTGGCATTTCTAGATTTTGTGCAAGATCTTTTTGGAATGATATCTTGGTTCCTTCAGGCTGTAGTACAGCAGACGATTCAGCTAAAGCCGCACCAATGATAAGTCCATGTTCAGGTACTGGGTCATGAATATACTCCTTGATCTTGTCTTGGAGCATTACAGATGGTTTGAAACTTTCACTGGTTAAGTATAAAGACCAATTGCCATTTATTATGAATGCCCAAAGGAAATCTGCAACAGCTTTAGTTTGTACCCTCCACATTGAAGGATTAAAAATTGCCTGGTTGCTATTGTCTCCACCATGAATAATATATGAATGATGATAGAACAATAAATTCAAAAATTTCTGTGTCCCCTGGGTCATGTCAAATTCTTCAATCATCTTCGTATCAATGCAATTGAACATTGAAGCTGCTACAACACCAGGATGCTCCACGTGAAATTTTGCTTTTGATAGACAGTCGAAAGCGAATTTCCAACGGGAAAGATGCCAACAATTTTTAAAGTTGGCATACCAAATATCTGATAAAGTAGCAAAGGTACACTCTTCTGGGATAGATGGCTGGTTAAATCGAAGCTTCAAACACTGAGGGAGGTGGTTTTCATGTGCGTCGAGAATACTCCATGCTTGCAAAACTGACAATCTCGATGACTCCAATGTCTGGCGAAGTTTGGACAATGAAAAAAGGTGACTAGGTTGAACACAAGCATGCGGGAGGCCGCACAGAATTCATTTCACTTACCTTGTAGATATCACTGGACAGCCTCTTATACATCTTTATGCCACGTATAAGTTCCTTTTCTGCATCGCTATGCTCTGTATTTCAAACGGAAATATGACTTAGAAATAACAGTAAGTCGGAAATGAATAACTGACGAAACAGCTTACCCAATTTCTCTTGTGAGAATCTTGAACGCTTTAGCGGCGTTTCATGAGGAAACCTCTGGGGACTTTGTTCAGCTGAAGCTTCCCAAACAAACAGTCAGGGGGGATATTTCCAAAATCCAATTATTGACAATATATCAAACTGCGTTTGTTGCAATTGAATCAGAAGACATACTTTGTGGAACTGCATGATCTGGGGGCTGATTGAAGCCTTGCATGTGATGTGATAGTTCTTCTGAATAGCTTGAATGTGTGTATTTCCCATTTGAAAACCCTCCCTGGGAAGAAAGATTGGCACCAACTTTGGGCATAGAAGGCTGATGTTGGTTACTGGATGTGGAGGACTTCCTAGGGTGTTGTGCTGCATTCATTGCAATTTTTTTAGAGGATAGACTTTGTAGGACCGCATTTTTTATGGGCTGATTGAAGCCTAGCATGTGAAGTGATAGTTCTTCTGAATAGGTTACATCTTCATATCTCCCATCTGAAATCCCTCCCTGAGAAGCACCATTGGTATCAATTTTATGAGTAGAAGTCTGATGTTGAGGACTGGATGTGAAGGATGGAGTCCATGACTCATGTGGCCTTTCTAGATTTTGTGCAAGATCTTTTTGGAATGATATCTTGGTTCCTTCCGGCTGTAGTACAGCAGAACATTCAGCTAAAGCTGCACCCATGATAAGTCCAAGTTCAGGTACTGGGTCATGAATATACTCCTTGATCTTGTCTTGGAGCATTACAGATGGTTTGAAACTTTTGCTGGCTAGATATAAAGACCAATTTCCCTTTATTATAAATGCCCAAAGGAAATCTGCAACAGCTTTAGTTTGTACCATCCACATGGAAGGATTAAAAATTGCCTGGTTGCTATTGTCTCCACCGTGAATAATATATGAATGATGATAAAACAATAAATTCAAAAAAATCTGTTTCCCCTGGGTCATATCACACTCTTCAATCATCTTCGCATCGATGCAATTGAACATTGAAGCGGTTACAACACCAGGATGCTCCACGTGAGCTTTTGCTTTTGATAGACATTCAAAAGCTGAACTCCAACGGAAAACAGGCCAATAATTTTCCAAGTTGACACGCCAAATCTCTGATAAAGTAGCAAAGGGACAATCTTTTGTTATAGATGGCTGGTTAAACCGAAGCTTCAAACACTGAGGGAGGTGATTTTCATGTGCGCCGAGAAACCTCCATGCTTGCAAAACTACAAATCTCGATGAATTCAATGTCTGGCGATGTTTAGAATGAAAACAGGTGACCAGGTTAAACACAAGCATGGGGGAGGCGGCACAGAATTCATTTCACTTACCTTGTAGATATCACTGGACAGCCTCTTATACATCTTTATGCCACGTATAAGTTCCTTTTTTGCATCGCTATGCTCTTTATTTCAAACGCGAATATGACTTAGAAAGCACAGAAATGCCATGAGATCATTGCACACTTAGATTGACTGACCTGAGTGCATGGTGTCCTGTGAGGTGGCCTCAGCTACCTTGCTTGATGACGGTGGCAGGTTAGACGCGGGTGATTGTTGAGAGCTGATGTCGGTCCGCTTCTAAAGAGATAGATCTCAAGCAGAGAAAAATCAAAACCTTTGACCAGATTTTCACCAAGCAACTTATAAATTTCTACTTACGCCACCGCAATCTGTTCGTGATAATCTGTTGATTTCGGAACGGCCTTCAGGGAATCGAGGCTCATCAAAGTGTATGATAAAGGGAGTTTCTGTCTCTCTCTCTCGGAAGTCTTCGATTCCTGACGCGTTTGGTACGACTTCTGAGTGTTGACCGGAATTGAGTATGTGAGGTTGTGCTTCCAACTCGTTTCTAAACCTCATAGCGCTATGAGTCATGGTCAGCATGAGTGATATTAAAATCCAATCGATCATTCTGATCTTGAGATCACTCAATTCCATCTCGATCCTTCAATTCTCGAGACCGACTTTCTTCTTGATTCGATGCTTTAGCACATCCGATACGATCCTTTTGTGCCTTGTGTATCTGATCGTGAAGATGGCTGGAAAGACTTCCGCAGGCCTGAAAATCTCGAAACCATATTCCTTCGACTCCATGTTCGAAAAGCTGGCCATTCGTTGATGCACCGCCTGGCTTTTTGTAGGCTCTGTAAGACAGGTTTGTGATCGTTTGTCATAGCCCTGCGGCTCGTTGGTCTGAACTAAGCTCAGTACGGCGAGGAGGGTTTATATGACATCTTGTTCATCCAGTCACTGAAACCCATTCATATTGCAGTGAAACGGTGCGGGAAGTCTGACAGGTTCTATTGATCGATATCTGGGACAGATCGTTGATCGGTATTTTGCAATCTTACGCTAAGCTGTTTCACATTCAAGGCATCCACAAGTCAAGACGCCGTATCAGCAATTTGAATATCAAGTCTTGCCTACGATTTAGCACGCTCAGCGAACGTCTTCCACTGCAAACGCACATCGACATGCTGTTAAGAAAACTCTGCTTTGATTTGTGTAGGCAGATGGGCAGTTGCATCCTTGCAGCAATAGTTTTAGCGAGCTTGGCACAATCCATGCATGTTCGACCCCAGCTCGAACTGGAAACTAATTTTCCTTATGCATATGACTCAACAGTTCTGCAGGAACCATCCTCATCGAAATCCTTGGACTTTGGGGCCCTGGAGGAAGCGTTGGTCCCTCACCAAGATCAAAGAATAAATAGCCTCACCCAAATAAGGACAACGTTGGATTCTCAAGAACCCGCAGAGGCTTTTGGCGTGGCCGTGAGTCAATCTGAGTCTACTTTCCTCGCCCCTCCCCAACACACAATTGTTGAATCGTTCAGTTTTTGACACAGTTTGAAAAGCCGCTGAATATCGCTTTGGAAAGACGTCCCCCGTTGGAGCGGTCTGCGCAACCAAAAATAAACGCTTCGAAAGTTCCTTATCGGTCATGTAAGTGGGAACTCGATTTGATGATAATGGTGACCAAGCTTAGAGCTTTCTCTTTCAACAGTTGAACCTGGCGCACATTCCACAAGTGCGTCATGGGCTTTATTACCATTCCACAACTTGAATCCAAGCCTTATAACTCAATCTTTACTTCGGTTATCATTATTTTAATCAACACATTTTCTTTTCAGATTATGAACACCCTACAGGAACATCTGAAAACCATGAAAATGGAAGAAACAAATGTTGGTGTCCACTTCCCCAAAATCATGTGCTGTGCTCACATCACAGATTGAAGAATTTTAAATTTTGCTACCTTCATTCATGTTTTCTGTTCACACCAGTTCGCAAGACCTCTGATACAACAAGAAAATGGCCGTATGGTCTTTCAGCCCAGAAGGATGAAATTAGTCTGATGCAGGAGACTTTCACAGTCCCTCAACTTGGTATGGACCAGAAACACATATTCTCTCAACAGCCCTCCTCATCCTTTGGCTCTGACCACACTACACAAAATTGGGGCTCATCAGCTGTGGTAGGTGTAGTGACTTCTCGATCACAGTACTCCTGATAGCAACCAGAAAATTCAATTGACTCAAAATGGCTCTGTTACCAGGCCCAGGATTCCAAGATTCCAAAAGAGTCAACTCCTGTACTGTGTGGGTCTTTTATTTCCTTGCCATGATAGGTTGTCAACATGACACAAATCTTTTAGAGTTGCCACTAGAAGACAACCTCCCTGCTGATTAATAACATGTTTTGCACACAAAAAACCATAGTTGGACATGTTCCCCAACAAAATGCAGATTACGCTCCAGGCATGAAGCGTTCTCCTCAGAAATTTGATTTTTTCCCTGCTTTTCCAATTGAGAAAACCCATCCGTCATTTGAGGACAGTCTTGTTGAGGACATGCATCCAATTTTGCACCCGAGGCAAAAACACCTCGATAGCCTCTTGGGGGACTTTGATCAAATTAATAATTCAAATGTGGGTCACCTTATATCTCAAATCAAAAAAACCCTCTGAAATGCTGAGATTCAACATTTGATACCAACCAGTTAATCAAAACCTGGAAATTATTAATTTTAGAGACATGGAAAACGCTTGACTCATGTTGGACGAAGGTTCCAAGCTCCTTGTCGGAGCACTTGAGTTTCATATCAAGTCTCGAAAGTGCTGGAGACACTGAAAGCATGAATAAGGTCCTAAAAAGACGTGAAATAATTGCGCCATGGATCTCAACCATCAGGTATCTTGCAGGCATGAAAGATAAAGTGGCACATGGTGGTGCTGTAGCAGTTTCACTACTGAATATAGTTGATAAAAGGCTGATTGAAAATAATCAAGAGGGAAAGCAGAAGTTTTGGACTTTGTTATTTTATTGCCAATCATACATGATCCATTCAGGAAACAATAGGCTCATTCCATCTAACCCATCAGATCATTTGATAGAAGATACAAGGGCTGTGGCAAACTATCTATGGAAGATTTTTGTGAATAGTGAATGGAATCATGATCCTACCATTCCAAGGTTTTCTCCAACAACTATCATTGAAAATTTAATCAAGATTTATATTCAAAAACCTGACCCATTGGACAAAATGGCAGAATCCCTTGGAATTTTAATTGCTGAGAGGGTGATCTCACAAAAAAAGCTCACTAAGTACCCCAAAGTTGAACCTGGCTTTGAACTCTTGGTCAAAAAACCTCAACCTCAAATGCTTCCAAATCACATGAACCATCAGTCATTTTCAAATGATAACCCTTTAGAGGTGTTTGGCTCAAATATTGCAGCTCCAATTCCGCCACATCTCTTTGAAATAGCTACCGCAGGAACTAGACCACATATGCATGATGTGAATCCAGCTGAAACCACAAAATACAAACAAGATACATCCTTTGAAACTTCTTCAAGAAACCCAAATGGGTTTGCTAGTGTTACTTCAGGATTAGCAAATCCATCATTCTATCCTCAGGAAATTTCACCTGCAGATATGATTGGGAGCTATAATCTGAATAATATTGTCTATCACCCACTTAGAGAAAGTCAAGGTCATGAACACTTGGGAATGATGCCTCAGGTACCTGCCCCAGCTACAAAGAAGCCAATTGTGGGTGGTCCTTTTCACATTCTGGAATCTGAAGACCCACAGAGAACAACTGGGAATTGATTTGGCAAATGAAATCAGTACAGGCATGACCAAAAAAAGCTAATTTTCTCAGCCTTGAACCCCCCAAAAATGTTAAAAAAATATCACTTTGTACATAGCATACATAAGTTTACAATGAATATGAAAGAAAAAATCTTGACCACATCCTGATGAATGATTTTCTTGTGCATTATTTTTCTGGTCTCAAATGTGACTGCTATAAAAAGACATCCCACAAATGTAGATTTTCCTTCAAAGACTATAAAAGGAAAGATATGCATATATATATATATATATAAAACACTCATATATATTAGTTTGGTTTGGTCCCCACCAATTTGGAAAAATCAATGACCAGTCAACAAAAAAAGATATATCTAGCAAGGTTGAGTTTACAGTTGGCCAACAAACCAAATCCAAAATTTTGAATGTTTTGTTTCCTTCTTCTATTTCCTAGTCTTCTTCAATGCAATCAAACCAGGATATCCCAGCTTGTGGTTAAGCTTTATGGAATCGAACTTGTTAAATTCTCAGTTCCACTTCACAACCCCAGGACAAAACTTCTCAATGCCCCAAACTGGGGAAGGAGAAACAGTTGTGAGCTGAAAGACAATTATTGGATTTTCCAGAACAATCTAAAACCTCTTGGATTGAAAATGTCAGGGAGTGGCTTCTATCAGGCCACTGCCTGGCTAGAAATCTAGTCTACACTGGTAACACCCAGGTGTAGACTACAGTTAAATGACCCTCAAGAGATGAATTAGGAGGACTGGGTCTCTAAGCCCTGTTACTAGATATTTGAAGGAGAGCACAGTTGAGCATTACAACTGTTTGGTTCCAATCCTTTGAGACAGGGTGCTCTGATTCCTGTCTTGGTGATTTATCTCTAATCCTTGTTAGTCCTCACTGACAAGGACTCTGCAAGACTCTAAGGTTATTAACCTGGATGGTGACCTTCTGGATTACTCACACCTAGAACCTTTAGCACTGTTGAGCAGATGACTTAATATAAGTATCCTCAAAGGTGTGCTAGTTGGGTGTTTCAGGTGGTTGTGGTAAAAGGTGAGGAGGGAATACCACTCCTGAGCAGGAGAGAGGGGGTTTATATACCTTTCAGGTTACCTCTTCCTCACTTTTAGAATGTAGGCTGACTTGTGGTTCCAGCTCATGCTACTACAGGGCCACATAGGCCAGTCTGTGGTTTGTTACTCTGATGACAGGGCTTGCTAGTTGGCTCTTGTCATAAGTATACTATGCTTATGACTCTTGAGACTGAGTCTGAGATGTGGTTCAATTGACACCCTTCTTATTACATATGTAGTATGTATGTTACACTCTGTTTCTACATATGTTCATTAGTTACTACATATGTAATACATGTTACACTATGTTTCTATATATGTGCATGTCTGGTTTCAGTCTGTGGGACTTTTAAACAGTCTTCAGGACTGACAGTTTGATTGTAATACTACTTATTACAGATGTAGTGCATATGTTACACTATATTTCTACATGTGTAAATCACTTATTACACATGTAATACATATATTACTTCATTAGTATATTGTGATTACCTTCTTGGAAGCTTATGGGATTGTTGATCAGGCCTCATAGCTGACAAAAAAACTCTGAGTTTTTTATTTGAGCCTTTGTCCAAACCCAAAGAAAGGCTTGTCTGAAATTCTTGAACATCAAGGCATTATATCCAATGATTTTTTTTTTTTTTTGATACCAGCCAAAGTTTCTGGTAGTATTATGAGGAGGTTTTGAACAATATAAAACTTGAATTCAGTGTGCAAGAAGTGAGGGTGCCCTTTCATATAAGCTTATGGTAACAAGAATTGGGAACAATAAGACAAAAAAGTTGGATGAAGAGAAAGAGTATAGTTGGAAATATTTATGTTCTTTTTTTGTGGATTCAGAACCAGGTTCAAGCCATAGAGAATTATAGTTGCATGGTATTTCACAGTTCAAGGGGATGGTTTTTTCACCAAGTCCACAAAAAATGTGCCCAACATGGGGAGCATACTTCTTTCCAAGTTTCTCCAGCAAAAATCCCTTCTTTGACCCAGCTTTGTCCCCAGAGTATGCATCACTGATGTACTAGGCCCAGCCAGGCCACTGAGAGATACTCAGAAGATACTGGTGAGCATGTCTGGTGGGCAAAAATTTGGGGAAAAGGGAAACAAAAGTGAGTTTCTGCAGAAATGTGTACACTCCCCACATTGGGTGCATTTTCTGTGGACTTGGTGTTTTGGACCTCCTACCTCACTAAATAGATGGGAAAGATAAATAGCAAAAGTATATTTTAGGACCATCAAGCACATACTACAGCTAACTGACTGCTGAAAGGAGTGCTTGAGACTAGGAGACTATGTTTTGAAGGGGCCTTTGAATAGAATCCCATGTAGAGTTTTTTGAAGGGCTCTATCAATACAGTTACCTTGTAGGATATAATTTCCCTCAAGTCTGACTACTATGACTCCATCTTCTCTGGGTTCTTTATTTCTGATTCACAGCTAGTTAAGTAGTGAAGTTTAAAATGAATTTTCCCTGTCACATTAGCATTTTTAACATGTTACATAACATTCTTATTATATATAATATATATGTGTCAAGGTCTTCAGACCATGAGGGAATTCTGAGACAAATGGTTTCAGAGCTAGAAGGGAATTTTGTCACAATTATGTTTCAAAGCTATGATTGGGATAAGCACACATCTTCCCACTTATACAGTAAAAGAACAATTAAGTATTGTCTTTTACCCTCAGGCAAGACCACCAACAAGTCCCCTGTTACTTAGATCCACTGGTTGGACTAAGTCTTGAACCTACAACAAGTTCTCATAATTCTAGTTTCTGCCTTGTGGCTTATCAAGGCATGATTTTTCCTATAACATTTTCATTCAGCCTCTATCTTAACCTTAAGTCAGAAGCTGACAAGGTTACACTGGTTAACTTGTAGTTTTGTACTTGAGTGACAAGGCCTGTTAGGTGGCTCTTGTCATAAGTACTTTATGCTTATGACTCTTGAAACTGAGCCTGAGGTGAAGCTTCATATCACTACATCCTTGCTACATATGTATTACACTATGTACTCTATATGTAATACCTATGTTACACTCTGTGTTCTCATATGTGCATTATGTATTTCCTTGTCTTATTCATGATTGTTGTATGCAGTCATGTGTTACATTAGTCTGTGGGACTGGTGTGCAGTCCTCAGGGCTGGCACTACATATGTGTTACACTATGTACTCTACATGTAATACCTATGTTTGTCAGAGAGCGGGTTATATTACACACCAATACAGGTCTTGATGTAATATAACTTGCACTTCTGAACTGATAACAAGTCAATCAGGAATTATCAAAGGACTAGTTATTTCTAATGACTAGAGAAAAATGTTTGGCATCTGAGAGGCCCTCAATGAGGGATGGGATTCAACAAAGCTAGAGGTAAAAGACAGCAAATTCTTCAGGCTAATAATTCTTGGGAAATAATAGTGCTAAATGATAGTAGGTAATAGTTGATTGAAATGATAATGATGAATGGATGAAAGAAAGAGCACAAGAGAGACAACTATTTAAAGACAGGAACTGAAACAAGGGAGAGAAAACAAGACAGCTTGACCACAAGAGAAATATCTGAATCCAGCCAATGATAAAATGAATGAGTAATCAGAAGATGATGTAATGAGAATAGAAATCCATGACAAGTACCAATTACCAATGCTGTTATTTATAGAATGAAAGGCTATGACCTGAGGTCTGAGCTCCAGACCTTCTGTCTTCCATTCCACCAGATGGGGACAGTTGGTTTTG
>MU167238.1:389619-402706 GCA_015951145.1 Cronartium quercuum f. sp. fusiforme G11 | reverse complement strand
TTTGAGAGAGAGAGAGAGAGACAGGTGCGAAGGCACATTTTATGATTTAAAAAATTCATTGTCCTAAAGGTCTTAATTCCGCGGGATAACACAATAAATTTATCTGACCCGGTGGAGATAATCTAAAACTTGAATCTCGGGGATTTTTTTTTTTTTTTTAGTCTGGATCTGAGAGAATGCTGAGTGAGACGGAGAACTTAAAATTTTGATGTTGTAACTGCTGTGAACAAAAAAGGCAGACAAATAGGGTTTTTTACAACAGGCACCGTTTTTGAAACCTGCTTCATACACAAATAGAATCTTGGTCAAGCTTAGGTTTTACAAACACAAAATATGATCTTACACATATCAAGTTACAACTGGGCATGATGTAGGCTCATCGTGTATTTTTGTGTATTGACACATATACAGCTTTCTGTTTTCTTTCATCTCTCAAACCTAAGTTGATGAGAACCAACCTTCTTGGCCTTTGTAACCTTTGAACCAGTGCCCGAGGTCCAATTCCCTATCATCACAGAATTGAACTTCAGATACGCAACAAGGATTTACATGAGTATTGGCACTTTAGTTGTCAAAGAATTCCCACCTCAACATCTCACCTGGGAATAAATCGCATCATCAACATATTTGAGAGTGTGTGCTTGGAATAATTCAAACTATAAATTGAGGTCTGGAATAAAAGTCATTCGGAATTGAGGACATGTTGAGTTCTGGAATAAGTTAAATGTCAGCCATGGCACAATCTGAGGAAACCAGATTGCCTCATGACTGACAGAGTACATATAATTTGCATACAGTTCTGTTAACAATACACATGCACCACCAATCCTCAGAAGGCTTCACCACACCCACAACCCTTCTGACATCGGCAAAGCACTGGCGGCATTGGCCCGTCCGGAAGCTGCGGCAATAGCTCAACTACGAGCCAATCACTCACCTCTGAATATTTTTATCCGCAGAATTAAAGCCGCCGACTCACCTGACTGCGAACTGTGCGGCCAGCCCAAGTCAGTTGAACACTACATACTGTTCCGCCCACGGTACAGAGGTATACGTCATGTTATCATCAGGGAACTAGAACGCCTCAAGATACACCGGTACCCCTCTTTCAATACCTCCATTCAAGAATGCTTAGGTCGAGCCCGGACTGCGGGTGCGACGCGGGCTCAGAAACCGTTGACCACTTCATTTTGATCTGCTCTATTCATAGCTCACAGTGCATACCCTTCAAAAACGCCATCAAGAAGCTCAAGCTCCCCTTCGACAAGTCCATCCTGCACGAACCTCCAGCCTTCAACGCCATCGCTGACTTTGTCAGTGACACATGGCGATTGAAGAGCAGGTGGAAGTGGGCAGAGATCAACCATGAAGAGACCTCAGAGAACCTCACCCCACTCAATTAACAGCCGCACCATCAGCCCTAACTCACTCCATATCTTGTGTGACCCCGTATATGTTATCCCGCACTCCTACAGCTCTCGACCTCACCGCTCCACCCACCCAGCCTCAATGTAACCCCCCAAAAATCATGTATTGGCATATTTTTGTAGCACAAAATCTTTAAAACAGCCACGAGCCGAGCAGACCTTTTTCCCCAAACAGCCATGGGTTTCACTGGTGCTCGATAGATTTAGTGCATGATAGCCCTTAAGGCTCCTATATGCAGGTAAAGCATTAATTTAAATAAAAAATAAATAAAAAAGATACACCAGTCCTCCCACCACATCCTCACCAACCCTAACGCCTTCCTGCCTCTCGCCGACTACATCCGGAGATCCTACCGATTTTACCGAGCTAGACACCTCTGAAAACCAGCCTGACCACCCTATCCCATACCCCCTTCCTCCTTCCCCAGACCACCATGAAACTATACTCCCCTCGCCAACTCGTACCTCACCTTACCCAATTCCACCTCAACTCACTCAAACCACCCAACTCTACCTACTCAACAATCCCAATCAATTCCATTCTCTTTTCAGATCCTCTTCTTTTCCTTCTTTTTCTCCCTAGTGCGTCATATTGTTTTCTTTCTCCCTGGGGTGCCAGGTGGAACTGTAGCCAACTGACTCTATCTAGAGTGAAGGCTGGGATCTGTCATCTCCCCCCCCCCCTCCCCACCTGAGACAAAAGAGGTCTGCTCAACCTAATCAGGAACACCATCCTGCACCCAAGAAGTTCTGCCCAACCTTGCCCATCTGGCATGGCAGGACTGGCTCAAACTCTAGATAGGTGATGTGAAGCAACAACTTTATCTTCTCAGCACCCAGTGGACTGGTAGTCAAATTCACCCTTTGTCTCAATTTCCCTTGTTGTGCAAAAATCCCTCTCCACTCCTCCACTCTCTCTGTCTTCTTTTCCTTTTATCCATCACCTGCTGTGTGCCTTCATAGGCTGCCCTCCAGGTCTTTTGAGCTCATACTTAGTGCTTAGTGGTTGTCATATGTTTCAGCCTCATACCTTTGTTCACTGGTGCTGTTTTTATCTCTATAAATTGAGTAGGTAATGCGCTTTAAAGATTTTAGTATAAAATAAAATAAAATAAAAACAATACATATGGAATCAGTACGGTATCATCTTTACATACAGTACTGTGTGCATTCACTGTAAATAGTTTACTGTAAGACATGAACACTTGTAATTATGAGTATGACATGTGTTTTTTTGTCTTTTTCAGAAAAAAAAAAAAACTTTTACAGTGCATTACTCATTTATAAACATATAGCACTTATAGAAAAAGCCTATAAACTGAAATACAATCACAAAAGCCTCTTCTTCTGATGAAAATACATGTAGTCACTGTAGTGTAACCACCAGCACTCATATTGTAGCATTTATATGCTTAAAATGGGAAAGAGCTTCATGGACTGGACACTTGGATATGTTTTGTCATGATTTCTATTCCTCTTTAAGATATCTCTTTCTCTCATTTGTTCACATGAGGTTCTGGTTTTGTAAACATTTAGACAGACCCATATAAGTCTGTCACATGATCAAAGAAGACAAGTCTTGTGATTTTGGTTCCAGTTGGACTGTGCACATGTATTGGTCACACACAGTGCTGCCTCATCCAAAACCAACTGTCCCCATCTGGTGGAATGGAAGACAGAAGGTCTGTATATTGGACTATGGGTCTTGGCTTCCTTGTTCTTTAATAACAGCACAGGTGGTACTGTAAGCTTGTGGTTTCACCACCAAGATAATTGCATCCCATAGGGGCATGCTATGTCACATAGCAGGCCAAGATGCGATGCAATGGGTCTATTTCCCAAGGTAGGGGCCTTTAAAAATGGTCCATAGTATCACATGAAGACATGCTATGTTACATAGCAAGCTTCCATGCAATGAAAATATGTTGGCAGTGTTTCCTTATTACTCATCTGTTTCTCATTACATCATCAATGGCTGATTCATTTATTTGTAGCCTGATGAACTCCTTGTTTTCTCTCACGGTTCAGTGTGATTCTCTTACTCTCAGTCTCTATAAACACTATCTCTCTCTCCCCCATGTTTTATTCAATCATTTTATTATTTACTATCATTAGCACTACTATTCCTTAGAAATGTTAGCCTTGAGAAACTGTCATCTTTTACCTTTTTGGTTTGATTCTTAGATCCTTTGCTTAGAGCCTCTTTGAAGTCAACTTTCTCTCTCTAGTCTATCCCAGGATAACTAGTCTCATGATCTGTAAGTCTTGATTGACTTATTTATCTAGATCAGAAGTACCAGTTATATTACAATAAGACCTCAATCAGCATGTGATATAACCCACTCTCTGACATTAAAGACTTGCTAATTGATGGAGGGGAATAAGTGTTGGGGTGTTCTAAAGTGTGCTTCCATGTTGTATCCCCATTCACAGTCTATGGGAGCTGTTGAGTTGAGTTGAACCATGTGATAACCATTACACCCGGAAGCCTGGTAGTCAGCAAGTGTGCATAGCTCAGTGGTTAGAGCATCCCTCTAGATTGAGGTGTTCATGGGTTTGAATCCCATTGCACACATCTTTCTTGTCCCAACAATAAGTTGGTATAGGATTGATTGATTAAACTTTCTGTGTGCAACCTTGGGATTTACTCATTGAACTCAAGTTACTATATATCGAGAGTTCCAGAAGATCTGTGTGGGATGGGGCCAGCTCCCTGGGAGCCACCTGGGGACCCGGCTCCCATCTCTCTCATTATGGTTGCTATTGAAAACCAAATTTTATCTCTGAATGTGTAATTACAAATTTACAGTACTATCCCGGCCTACATCAAATGCAGTCATTCACATTCATCTGACCTATCCATCTCGAGATCTGTCCATCTCCATCCATCCATCCATCCATCCAGGGCTATGGAACCCCATGTTCTCAGGCCTTACCTCCTCTATGTGACCACCTGTTCAAAAGTCCTTGGCACAGAGAAAAACAGACTTGTAGTGTAAGCAACTAGAATCTGAGGCTACTTCAATTGATGAAGGTGGTTCAATTCATATACCATCACCAAGTCAAGAAAGTTCGAACGGACAGTTATAAGAAGCATTTGTCTTGAAAACTTCGTGAGCATTTGCCTGGAATGTGAGTCTATGTTGTTGCTGTGAGTCATCTTGACTCTGTTTGAAATTTCTGTGGCCACTTCTCAACCCATGGAGTATCAACTTACCCTGACAAACATGACTCATTAGTCATCAGACTACTTGGGCATGATGGCCATTCAGCACTCAACAGATAAATTCCTATGCCCACTCAGATGGGCTCGCTACTGTGAGGAATTGAAGGCCAGTGATGAATGGGAAATAACTGAGGAGACTGTGACATCATCAGACTCCTCAGACGATCTTGATGAGGACAATACCGTGTCTGATGCCTCAACAATTGAGTTGGAGGACTATGAAACAGTTTGGAGGTTTCCAGCTTGGACACATACTTGGTACATAGTGGAGGTCTTTTGACCTCCCCATCAGCCTCATTTATTCCCGTACCTGTGTTGTGTAGATAGCTGTATATTTGTTGTTCAGTACTGGACGTGTTGCTTTGTATCACACTTTTTGATTATACTCTTTTAGGACACATGGAGGGGGAGCAAACGCGTTCCGAATGTATTGTTCATGTGACTTCTGTGTGCAGGTTACATGAAGGATGAAGTGGAGAGGCCAAGATTACATAACAATACCTCTCACGATACCTGAAAGGTCCCACGGTTAAAATCGAGGACACTTTGGGACATATTCAGTCCCGTTTGGTGGCGTGTGTCATTGTTATTATGACAGTCGCAGTGCACCCATGATGAAAGAGGTGCACCGCGGGAGCCACCCGGGAGCTGGCCCCAGCCCACACAGACCTTCCGAATCTCCGCCGAAACGTATTTCGAGTTTTACTCGGACGGATTTCGTATGCAAATGGTCATCAACTCAATAATAAAAATAAAATAAAAAACACTCTACATAATATATACATATATACAAAGCCTTTTGTTTGCTTGGTTTTGTGGGAATGAAACTTGTTGAGGTACACTGAAATCAATCCAAATGGATCTTTAGGTAACTGAGGACGTTTTTTTCCGAACTTAAACCTGAATGAGATCAAGACGACAATCACAAGCGATGACAAGTTTTAAGGGGTTGAACAGGAAGCACTTTGAGTTCCAATGGACAACGGTGAAACAGGAAGAGACCCAGACCGAGGACTCGAACGTAAACTGAATCGAGATCAGGATACCTATCAACACCGTGATCGTCTTTGCCGGCTTTCAGGAAAAAAAATATAAAAATATAAAAAAATGTCGATCTTTGGCTTTTGCATTTCTGAATGCTTAAGTTGAGGAAGGAAGGTGAGAGATAGCCACGATATTTGTGATTGTTTCTAAATCAAATCTTACCATCTTCAGAGGTATGTTCATTCGTCTGTTGGGCGTTGGAGGTACACGCAATAGAACTTAAGATTGACGTGGATCCCCTAAGATTTGGCTTGTTTGGATCGGCCTACGAGGGTAATTGAAAATTGAGATTGGGAAAGAATGTAACTGAAGAGAGTGAGTCAAAGACTTAATTACTCCCTGTAGGATCATCCACTTGAGTCTCAGCAACTCGCTTGTTTTGAGAGCACTCAGACCGTGAGCGTCCGGATTCAGAGTCTGGGACATAATGAGGGCCAATTAGTATTAGACCAAGGAGGAGTGCGATAAGAAAGTCAGTCAGACAAATCAACTGACTTTAACTCTTCTTTGATTGTTTAGAGCTGCTATCTTGATGTCCTTTGTGTTAGTGTTTGGAGCGTAACCCAGAGTTTTGATGGAATCGGCGTCGGTTAGGCATGGCGTGGATAGATACGAGTGAAGGTGGTGAAGCTGTTGATGAGAGTGAAGTTGGAGAAATCAGAGGGAGAAGTGTTGAAGCGGAGGAAGGAATCAAGTTTCAAATTGTTTGAAGTCAGCGTTTTATGCCATATAATGTGAACAACACACGCACTGCAATATCAAAATCTTGTGCGTTTGTGCTGTTTTGTGATGATGCCTCCGCTTATTTTTCAACTTTGCATTCCTATACTCACACTACAACTATTACAGGAACAAATCATTCATTTCCAGCAATGTGGTCCTCCTCTTTTAGTTCAAGATTATTCTTGCTTGCTAAGAAGCAGTATAGAGCATTCAGATAAATTCAGATTTTTTTGATGACGCTTTGAGCGTGGATTTTTTAATTTCAAAGGTTTGGCGTTTCCTGGTTATGTTGCAAGGAGGGAACCCTGACATTTTATTATCAGAAACGTGTTCAAAGTTTGGGTAGCTAGGAAGTTCTCACAAAAACACCTTCCTGTCAAGAATTTTTGTCCAGGTCAACTTAAACAAAGCACTGAAGTATCACAAAAAGATTTGATCGTCTGCAAAAAGAACATCTTATTTCTAGCAGGATGCAACGTCAGTTGTACGATGACATCATATCATTCATACAAACATAACACGCTCGTTTCGAGTGAGGCGAGAGCTTTCCAAATCTCTTTCGCAAGGGGTGGTAAAATCTGAGTAGCTGGTGATTAGAAAATCAATTTGATTGATCTGAACGCGAGTTCGGAACTTTTGTAGAAGGCTGTGTAAAATGATTCGTCTGTCTGAATGACAACTATGTTTCTAGGTTTTTGATCATGTTGTGTAATTCAACAGAACAATGTCCAGGGGATCAATAAATTCAGCTGCAGAAATCAAGTTTTTGGTTCTTTTCTGAGAATCGGGGGAGAACGCTCCCACGTTTCTCGAGGCACATGCCTTACAACAGTTGCCCAACACGTTCCTCGCAGACCACACGTACAGTACAGACTCACCCTCCAGATAGACACCATGGTAATGAACCACCAAGTTCACATGTAACAATAACCAAAGACCAAGCACTCAATACATTTCACTGATTTTGACATTGAATACCAAATATGACGAATGAGAAAATCCCAACTGGGGCAAAGAAATACCGGGATCGGACCCCGAAATCCGTTATGCTATGAGTTGAAGCACAGGTAAGTGTTGAAAAGAAAGAGATGTCTCAAACAGTTAAGGACTTTTGGTTTTTTCGATCATAGCCTACGCTGAATGAGTCGGGGATGACCTCGCTCACGGGTACCCTGCACAAATAAAGACTGGCATTGAGTCTCAAAGTGCAAATGTGGACATGGAGGCAAGAAAGCCAACTTACTCAGACTGAAGTCGACCACCAAGTAGGACAGGGCCGTTCTTGTTACGGTACTCTCGGATTCGGGCCTCACATTCTGGCTTGAACTTGCGTAGCAAGCCTTGAATTGGCCAAGCAGCCGCGTCGCCCTGTTAAAGAAGAAAGATGATCGCCAAGTCAAATCAGCATTCTGAAGCATAAATTAGACAGATGACGGAAGATCAACATACCAGTGCACAGATGGTGTGGCCCTCAATCTGTCGGCTGAGCTCCCATAGCATGTCAAGCTCACGCTCGTGTGCGCGTCCAACAACGAGTCGGTCCATGATCTTTTCCATCCATGTGGTGCCCTCTCGACAGGGCGTACATTGACCGCATGACTCGTGCTTATAAAACTTGGCGAAACGGGCGATGGCGGAGATGATATCGGTTGACTTGTTCATCACAATCACCGCACCAGTTCCGAGACCTGACTGCAAATCCTTGAGCGAATCAAAGTCCATCCTAGAACCACCAAATCAATATTGAGCAAATCGAGAGGGAAAGGCGCGGCACACACACCATCAAGAAACATACTCACAAAGCTTCCTCACATTCTGTTTTCGTCAACACTGGAACGGAAGAACCACCGGGAACGATTCCGAGTAGGTTGTCCCACCCGCCAATCACGCCCCCACAATGTTTATCTATCAAGTCTCGCAGAGGAATGGACATCTCCTCTTCCACTACACAGGGAGTGTTGACATGTCCGCTAATACAAAACAGCTTGGTACCACTATTACGTTCTCTTCCAAAGCTGTTAAACCAGCTCGCACCTCGACGAATGATCGTCGGCGCCACCGCGACCGTTTCGACGTTCGCGACGGTGGTAGGGCAACCAAAGAGTCCAACGTCGGCGGGGAAAGGTGGCTTTAGGCGCGGCTTGCCTTGTTTTCCCTCGAGCGATTCGATCAAGGCTGTCTCCTCGCCACAGATGTACGCACCAGCGCCACGATGGAGGTAGACGTCAAAGTTGTAGCCCGAGTTACATGCATTCTTCCCGATCAGACCAGCCTTGTAAGCTTCTTCGATGGCAGTTTGAAGATGAGCAGCTTCCAGAATGAACTCTCCACGAATGTAAATATAGGCTATAGAGGAATGAATGAGCGTTAGTGTGGATGAAGATAGATGTAAAGGGATCTGAGTAGGTCAAAGTACCTGCGGAAGCGTTCATCGCTCGACCAGCGACTAGACAACCTTCGACCAATTTGTGGGGATCACCCCTCATGATCTCTCGATCTTTGCACGTCCCTGGTTCACCTTCGTCCGCGTTAACCACCAGGTACCTCGGTCGGGGGTCTTTCTCGAACCCGGGCTTGTTCATAAAAGACCATTTGAGTCCAGATGGAAAACCGGCTCCACCACGACCTCGAAGACCAGAATCTTTGATTTCCTTGATGAGAAAGTCGTGTCCTTTGAGAATAATATCCTTAGTCCGATGCCAATCTCCACGGGCCTGTTGTGTGTGTTTTTTTTTTTTTTTTTGAAAAGACTCATCAGTTTTTCGGCATGAAACTTCAGTGAAAAGGACGAATCCCACCTGAGCACCCTTCAAAAGATGGTCATGTCGCATGTAAGCATTTTGAAAGATTCGGTCTGAATCCCGTAGTCCTCCGTGGGTCTTGATGGAAGCGGCAGGAAGATCAGGAGAGACGGTGGCAAATGTTCGGATTGGGGATGAGCAGTTAGGTAGACTAATGGCTGATGATAGAGAGCGAGAGGATGGTTTGAGGATTGCTCGAGTGCTAGCCATGGCTGGTGGATTTGAGATACAGTAGATGATGGAAAGTGAAATTGAGAAGTGGAATGGTCAGGGGGTGACTTAAGGACGGCTTAAGGTGCTTAAGTAAGTAGAGGACAGTCACCAATTCCAGGTCAGTTCCCCTCATCTTGCCCTGCCCAAACCACCAACCCATCTCAATCGTCGATTTCAATGAAGCCTGATCGGAACCGAGATCGAGATCGAGCTCAATTGCAGTAACCGACTGGACTGTCCCAATTCGGTCAATAGACCCCTAATAAGTTTTTGACACCCTCATCGATCGATTTCTTGGGGTCTCTGTGCGGCTGTGCATCATTCATGTTGTCATTGGCAGAAAAGTAATTGTTACAATAGAACCAAACCGCGTCAGATCATCACTTACTCCCTCCGGAACTATCAGGATGGAGCAAGAAGAACTATTGGAACAAGACACCTCCAATAATATGACTTTCAATGGTACCATCCCAACACATCTTTCCTGTTGTTCGTCCTACTAGATTTCAAGCAATCCCAACCCAATTCCAGGTCAGAACAAATTGAGCTGACCCTGGCTCATGACCTACACTTTATCACAGAAACCATCAAGGTCATCTCCGAGTTTCGTCAGTAGTTCACTTGATCAGTGTCCTTACTGATGTACTTGACTGAAAGCATACCTGCTACTTGGGTGATCACAGTCGAAGTAGCCTTTCACAACATCTTATACACCAGAAAAGTCTATCCAGCCGGTTCGTAGACACGCTCATTTTTCCAGTTTACAGTACTAATAGAGAGGTGGGGTTTGTTTTAGACCTCTTCGAACAACGTAAGAAGTACGAAGTGCCAGTGTTCGTTTCGCGCCATCCGCTCTTGACCTCCTACATCTCCGGAGTCGTCTCTCAATCAGCCGAAGAAATCTCAAAAGTCTGTCCCTCCCCAAACTAGTGTCTGCCGAACAGTATATCTGTTGACCATGCTCGAAAATCTTGCATTGACTTTTCTGATAAATGTTGATAGGGACTTGTTAACAAACTCGTCCTTGCAATTCAAGATGGTACCACCCCACCCTACGAGCCGCTTGAACATTACGTTTTTGATCTCCAGTATCTCGTTGACCCTATTACCACGTTTGAAGATGAAGGCGATCGGGATATCAGGTGATTCTTTTAATTTTTCTGGCTTCTTTCTTAGTCTACTACTAACGCTGGCATGTTTATGTAGACCTATATCTGCTTACGGAACTCTGGCTGACGCGCAAGTTCATCTAAGAGCTTTTTTGATAAAAATCAATCAATCTGAAAGCTTGATTTCCAAACTTCCTAACCGAGGTTCAGTCAACATTAATCTATTTCTCTTTGCAATCCGTCACCCGATCTTGTTTTAAATATCTTCTCCTTTCATTTCTCCTCCAATCAATGAGTAGGATCATACTTAAGCGATGCATTTGTTTGTGTGGGGTATGGATCATTTTATAGAGTTGACTTGGACCACTTTCTTGGAACTAAATGATCCGACTAAAGAACCACTCTCGGGATCTACCAAGAAACTTGTAAGTAGATGGAAGAGCCAAAAAGAAAAAGAAACAGAAAAAAACCCATTCCCCAACATTGTTTCCTCTCATACTTAGTATGGCTTTTCCCATTTTTTATCGCAGGATTTACCACCACAATGGGTTCCAGCAGATGATCCCACAACACTCAAAAATCAAGTACAAGCATCAATAAACTCGAAAGATTTTTCACTTAAGTCTGCTCCTGGATTTGAGAATCAGAAGAAGAAGTTGATACCATTAAAAAGTCAAGGGTTGGGAATGATTCAGGTCTGTCTTTTTTTTGATATTTCCTTAGACTTTTGGAAAAATGTAGCTGATAATCATCTTTGTGCTTCCTTGGGTAGCTACAAATGTTTGTTATTGAACATCCACTAAAAGCAAACCTTTTTCAACAAGATCTTAATGCTTGACCTCAAGAAGCTTTTTAAAATTCACTTTTTATTATGATGTCTTCATAACATTTGGTGTTTGGGTTGTAAGAGCACAATTCTTTGCAAATTTACATGCCTCATCATAGTTGTTTGGTGGCCAATTTACAATGCACTTTAATGAGCTTTTTGAACCAAACCATCCAAGACCTTGGAACACACTGGGAGAGGTTTGGGTTGAGTGTTAGCTGGTTGGGGTGTTAGAAGCCTCATCTGCCCAACTTCATGGAAAATATGGTGTATAGTAAACTCTTATCGTGGGGTGAGGGGCATTCCACTTCCCAAGTGGCCATTACTGCACACCAACCTCTGCCTTGATAGTGCATTCCAGGGTCATACCTACCCATTCATTCTTTTTAAAAAAATACAAAAGTCTGGGTGTTTTGACATTTTTCACTGTTCTAAACTACTTAGGTGTAAGTAAAAATTGACTATAACCCCCCAAACTTTTATCTAATGTGATTTAAGTGTCTTTTGTGTGTTGCTGATGTGAAAACCAAGAAATGTGTAAACTGAGTTGGAAGAATTTGACATGCTGTACAAAAGCAATTACACTGGATTTTTGTGACTTGAAGGTCTCATGAAATAGAATTGGGGCATATTGGATTTTCCTACTTCTGTTTTGCTTTCTCAAACTTTCTTTTCTCATGTTTTTTTTTTTTGATTCATTTGTGAAGACTCATATAAGTATGAAAGCTGATTTAGGATGCAAGATCTTGTGATTGTGGCTCCAGTTAAAATTGTGAACATGTATTAGTAACCACACACACTGCCAAGAAAATTGGATCACATAGAGGCATGCTATGTCACATAGAGGCATGCTATGTCACATAGCAGGCCAAGATGCGATGCAATAGGTCTATTTTCCAAGGTAGGGACCTTGAAAAATGATTCATTGTATCACATGAAGACATGCTATGTTACATAGCAAGCTTCCATGTGATGAAAATATGTTGGCAGTGATAGTGATTCATTGATTCAGTAACAAGTGTCTCTATCTGGAAAAATGGTAGACAGACTTTTGGGTGCTTGGATTGCAAGGTCTTGTTAGGTTATTTGCTGATATCAGCTTGGGTGGTTGTCAGGGGAGAGCTTCTGTAAGGCCACCCACCTGACTACAAACAGTGAGGATGAGATCTGAGATGACTCAAACTTCCAATGATGACAACTACCCAAGTTTTTACTGGTCCCACCAAGTACAAACTGTGGCTAGTTGACCTCTGAAAGGAGGGTTTAAGGACTAATTGTTATATCCAAAAGGGTTCCTTTCCTTTTCAAGAATGAGTGACTTTGGTAGTTTGGTAAAAAAAAACTAATCCAGATCCAAACTCCTCAGCTGTATAACTTGAGCTGTGCTAGGTCAACCTCTCTTTTAGCTATGTTGGTGTAAATTTAACTCTACACCCTGATGAATCCTTCTCAAAAAGGTATCCTCAAATCAGGATGATCAGATCCATTCAATGGTTTGTCCCTTGGTTACTCACACCTGGAGCACTGTGCACTATTGAGCAGATATTTTTTATAAGAGTATCCTCAATTCTCACTGCCAAGATATTTGTATCGGATGGGCCTATCCGATGTTCTATCACCCCGAGATATGCGATGCAGTGTCAGTAGGATTAGGTGCGATGGAATTACACTACGATATGGTGTTGGAGCATTAGATACCAATAGTAATTCCATCGCAC
>MU167238.1:370403-383694 GCA_015951145.1 Cronartium quercuum f. sp. fusiforme G11 | reverse complement strand
TCAAAATGTGACTTGAGTATTATATATATCAGGAGTCAAAGTACCAAGACAGATTCTGTTCCCTCATTGGAATAGAATCTGTAAGTTTTCTCCTAATTATTTTCTTTTCTCTCTAAGCCATCACTATCAACACTTACAAAATTTCTCTACTAGAACGTTTTCAATTGTTTTCATTTTTCTTTCAAAATTTCTCTTTTCTGATCCCCTGTGCCACGTGTGCCAGGTGTGTACCTCACTTATATAGCTTTTTCAAGCGTTTAGGGCTACATAGCCAAATTTCGAGTCGTTTTACTAACCACCTGATACTCCAGCTGTTGTGATCATTACTGCTTGGAACACAGTCTTCTTGTGTTCTCACAAGAACCCCTTGTATGCGTGCTGAGAGGGGCTCAAAAGCGTCAAAGTGCACTTTTGCTCGATGCCACCAAAGTGGGCAGAACACCAGAAGGGAGCATCATAAGCTGGGCCAAAACGTGCAATTGCACATTGTTTCAGTTATACACTCCTTCAACCATGCATTAGCACAGATTTTAGTACCAAAAACATCTGCAAAGGTTAATCAAAATAGGGCCGAGCTACTTGAGTTGGAAGGATGAGTGGATCAGTCCAACGAGCAGTATGAGACAGTTTGAGCCACACCAGGGCGCGGTGTGACCGATTGCACAGTTTTCTTGAGCGAGTGCTCTCACGCATGTGTAAGAGCACTCTTCAAAGGAGTCCTCTTGAAATAGTCCTTCGTATGCGTTTCCGCTGTTGAGTCATTGTAGAAGAATTGTATGAGCTTGGAACTCATCTCAATCTTTGCACAGCTGGACCGATTTCAAACCCGAGCTTGGAGCTGGACGGGTGCAGCAAAAATCACCGTGTGAGCATGAAGTTGGAGCAGATTATGCTCTTATGCACGTTTTTGGTACCAAAACACGTGTTAATGCATGGTTAAAGAAGTGTATACTTAATTGCAAAAAATGTGCAAATGCACGTTTTGGCTCGAATGGCTCGCCTATTCGCGCCGTACCACTGACTGTTTTTGGATGTGCTTTTTGTGGCATTTCTTAAACTCTGTTCTGTATCAAATTGAGAGGCAAAAGTTTAGAAGTCTGAAGTGTCTTTCGGACTTGATGACCTGTGCTGTGGCTTGTTTTCAATTTTTTGACCGCCAACTTCTTCTCGAAAACTCTTCTCCATGTAAACATTGACGGTGTCCTCATTTTGTCTTGCTCCACGCGGCAATCCCCCGACATGCCATTCCAGAGGAGCTTGAGCGAGGAGTGATGGGTTGTCCGGCATGGCCTCACCCGTCTTGACCCTGATCTCTCTCGGGCTCAGAGTTAGTCTCTGGGTCCCTAGCCGAGTTTGCGAAGGCCTCAAGAAGACTTGTGATCAGGTCTTAGTGGTGCTTGGCGAGCGAGGTGACGAGGAGGGCGGTAAGATGGAAAGAGTGGATCGTCGAACAAGCTTGGTGGGATCAAACTCGATGGCCATCTTGGGGGATTGGTAAGCAGGTCGTCTCAAGCGCTGCCAACACTTGGACTTCATGCTATATAACAAATCTGGGTCTCGTCTTGTTCGAAATTGGGTGGTCACTGAGCACATTTTGACTCTGTTTCATGGGTCGACAAGTTCATTAGCATTAGCTCATGTCATACTAGCTAAAACATGTCCACAGGCACCTTCTGGCAGTCGATAAGCTACGGATCCATACCAGCTAATCTAATACGTATGGCGAGGACAGCTCAGCTCCAGGTTTCGGTAGATACGGTATGTAAGTAGAAGTATGGAGCATCTGCAAAGCTTGATGATATGCATCTCCGTCTAGAACTCATCCCCGTGTAAATTTGATACATCGCAGGTAGCTGAGACTTGTCGTAGCTTATATCGATCGATGGAGACTCTGAGAATGTTCCGGCCATCCTGTCTCTCACTGTCCAACCATTCCTCGACACTCAGCCAGCAACAGACACCGTTTGTGAAGCACTCAGAACCAACGTCGCCGCACCTTTCATTTCAGGCTACATCAAATCCTTGGATCATTTTTGCCTGCCGCCGTCGGACGGAGCTGTGCGCTGAACATGGCGAACCCACAGCGGCCAATGATGCATTCCATCTTGTGAGTCATTTCCCCGGAAACTTGGCAACTCGTCAAGCTATTGGCATTTACACTAATTCCACAACCGCATCAGGGCACACATGAACTCTACTCGGACAACGCCTTCGCCATCGGTCCGCTCTACTACGGCAACTCAGATCAAGGTAGCCGATCCGGCGACGTCAACCAATTCGACTGAAATACCCGTAGTTTCTGATGACTTAGATAATGCAGTCTCGGATGCTGGTACCAGTCAACCAAGCCCAGCTCTTTCTTCGGAACAACCACAGGCCCCAGCTTCCGTGTCGCCACCTAAAGGCGGATTAGCTGATGGACATATGCCTGAGATCATTGGAATACTTTGTGGCGTGGTCGTCCTTGGAATGGTCGCCCTCGGCTATTCATATTCGAGGTATCGCAAGAGCCGAAAAAGCCAGAGCGTACTCACGGCGGACAAGAGAATCAATCCAAGTCCCTCTCTTCCTGGAGAACAAAACGACCACCAGCCGCCAGTCGACGATACAAGGCGATATCATGCAATTCAGCTACCTTCACACAGACAGCCGAATTCTTCTTCAAGTTTAGCTAGTGAAACAGCTTCGTGTTTATCATCTGAAAGGCGACCGGGGACACGCTATCAGGCTGGGACCTTCGAGAATCGCGCCTATGCTACCCATCACGTTCAAGGAAATTCGGAAATGTTCAGTCGCGCAGACTTCGCGTATCACAGAGCATGGGCTCAAGAGCATCCTTCACCAACAGACGTGTTGACAAGACAAGTTGGACCCCGCTTTTCTTTTCACAATCAACACAGACAGAACTTTGACACTCCTTCGCCTTCACCTTCGCTTGAGCATTTGGTGCATCAAGCTAGATTTCTTCCATATGGTCCGACGCACTATACATGTAGCTTTACACCTTCGCAGCCCAACTTTCCAGTTGTACAAGGAAAGCCCCTACATCCCGGCATTCCCACTAAAACCTCTTCCGCCAAGATAAATCATTCGCCACTTTCTCTGGGTGTATCATCCCACAATCATGGCCGGCTACCTCCACCGAACAGCTCTTCTGCTCGGACTATCAACCCCCAACCATTTCTATCTCATCTTTACCCTCGTCAACCAAGTTCTGCTAGCTTTCAATCACCTTTGAGGCTTTCGAGTCAACCCATAGACATGCCTTCGCCAGAGTACAAGCCAAAGTTCACTTCGAGTTCTCGAGATCATCAACAAAAAGAAATGGCAGCATCTGTTGTTACGTTTGCACCCACAGGTCAACAAGCTTCCATCCAAGCTCCATCATGCGAAGTTGCTAGGAACACCAAAAGACCAATCGTTCCTAAGATACAGATCCCTGTTCATTCGAAGAGCTCTGGAATACCAACATGCTCGCGTGGAATTCCCATACCACCAATTCTACAGCCAGCTTGTCCGATTTCGATGCAAAGGAAGCGATTAGAATCGCAAAAATCCAGTCTCTCAGGTTCAATAGATCAATTTATGTCTACAAGTCAAAGGGCAATCAAAGATAAAATGTTCCTCACAACGTATAATGGTACATCACCCCACCGAGAACAAGCATCCCGTAGTACAGATAAAGTTAAAACGGAAGCGATATCAGATGGAAATATGAAAGAAAGCTCACCGCTTGCAAGACCGAAGGATTTCCAAGATAGTGACAAATCTCCATTATGATCTCTTCGATTTCCTTTTAAATATCAAAACTCGTCTGGTGATGCACCTGGGAAAGTTGTATCTTGAGTAATCCAAAACTACGAACATGGAAAACTTTACTTTGAAGCCTCTGTATCCATTTTTTTTTTTGTCAAGAAAGTTACTATCGATTATACCCCATGGTCAATTTTTCAGCCTATATTTATCAGGTTTTTTTTAGCCTTACGCTAAGTTTATTTATTTTTCATTTTATTTTATTTTTTTATACTTTACATGTAACATTCATGACTTTACGTTAGCCTCTCATACGCACATTTTTTTTTTCCCTATATGATTCCTCCTTTTCTCAAAAGAACCAATTCGGTCAAGAAGTAGTGATAAAATTTGTACAAACACGTAACAATTCCAAAAAAGAAAAAAAAAATCAATCAATCAATTTTTCCTCTCTTACCAGAATTGGGATTTGAGTGGTATTATTGTAACCTTCTATCAGGAAGTCTGATTTTTTCATAACTCTGAATTGAACAGAAAAGAGGGATATAGCAATATACGCCGGCCTTCGACTTCTTATATGTGATTCATGATCAACATCCGTGTTTTTCTTTTTTCTTCCCCCCCCTTCGTTGTGAAAGGTTCTCTGCTGTGGACCACATGCCACGGGAATCGCTAAATAAAACAGGAGCTAGAGAGATAATATATCTCATAAGTGATCTGAGGGAAGAACGAACTCAGGAAGAGATGACCGTAAGGATGAAGACCAAACCTGCTCGAAAACATGAGGTAGGAAAACAGTAAAGAAGGAGAAGAAAGAGAAAGAGAGAAAAAAAATACGTCATAATGAGCTCTTTCTTGATATACAACTTTCCTACATCACAGCATCCTATGAAGTCATCCACCTCTTCTGAGAAAAGCATCTACGGTCTTACACCTCTTACTGTCTAAAGACCTTCATACATCATAGGCAACTGATGTCATCTAGAGAAGTATCGTCAATTATTTTCATCGAATGTAAATTAGCCTGGCTTGGGTTTTTTTTTTTTTTTTTTTTTTTTTTTTCTTGCCTTGCATGCATCATTATGACTATCTTCATTTTGGTTGGAATTCATGGACTTGGATTCTGAGATTCCAAATAACCGAGTTTTGCGGTTCACCTCAACTCGCAATTCGCTATTTTTTCAATATATCTACATCTGGAAATTAACTTGTTATCTTCAACGTTCAGGGAAACAAACCTCCATAGTGAATTTCATTATAAGCAGTGACCACTACTCATAGTGTCTCTTCCACATACGTTTGAATTGCTAGTAAACAGCTACACATTATCATTAGCTCAATCAACATACATTGATGTAAAATGATAAAATGAAAGAAAAAAAAAGAATTATCTTGTGGAAATAATTAAGCGTGATCATCTCAGGTATTACAAAAAGTTGAAAGTGTAAATACGAGAAATGCAAGTGATACGCAATGTGAGGATGCTGAGGACTTTGAAATTTGTTGCGCAGGCGTTGTTGTAGTTTCTGAACTCGTGGTAACAGTGGAGTTGAGAGCAATAGCGGCTGACGTAGAGTCATTAGATGAACTCGAAACGTTCGGAGCTACGATAGAGTTGTTCGATACATCTTGATACCACGGAATTCTATGATGATAGAGATAGGTAGTAGTGATAAGTGAACGTTGGAGAATTGCTATTTTTTTTTTGGACTGTTTATGAAGATAAGGTTCAAAAAAATCTAGCACGGACGGGGAAAAAAACGTACCCAAAAAGGTCAGGAATCGGTTTCATAATCCAACCAACTTTTTGTGCAAGGTTATAAGCTTTGATGAACTCCTCAACAGGCCTTTTGGCTATCTCGTGTTCTAAAATTATGATTCCTGAATCACGTTGTTGAGGTCCTTTTGTCTGATTGATGATCTGATTCAGTTCCTTTGCTAGCTCATTCGAATTTTGTGGTCCCGAGCCCGCCAAACAAGATGAGGTGGGCGCCGATTCATCGGACAAGCACCAATCATTAACATCCTAAACTCGATGTACCCAAGCGGTATATCTTAGTAATTATTGTCTTCTCACAGGGCAAAAAAAAAAAAAACACCTTACATCTGACCACATGACCGTTCTCAGATTGAATACATGAGTTGCAATTGCGCGAATCCGATTGTCAACATCTCCTGTTGATTGCACAGGATACCAAAGATGAATGAGCACTGATCAAGGATGCACAAAAAATGTGATTGACCAACCAAAAGGAGGTCTCCAGTACGCCGGAATGAGTCCAACGTTATCACGAATGATTTGGATAGACCATCCTATTTCTCCAACAGCTTGTTCATCTGTCAAAGTTGTCATAACTTTACGGAACCGGATCAGTCGTAAATTACTTTGCGAAGGATTTCAAAAAAAAAAAAAAAAGCCAACAGAATGCTTTGAGAATGAAAATCAATAGATGATGAGACCAACATGGATCTAATCAAAAGGATGGAACAAGAAAAGGTCAGAATCCAACTTATCCAGTCATAGCTTTCGAAGTTAACAACTTCAAGGTTCAGCAAAATGTGTGCCTACTATTTAATTTGAATGGGACTTACGTGACCAGGTATGCGCCGCGATGTGATCATGGTTTAGGGAAACTGCCTGTTTCAATAGGTTCGGGTTGTCCATAATGCGAGAACCAATCATGAAATGCGTTGCCTTCTGGTTTTTCTTCAGCAAGAAAGGTAACAATAATGATGTTGCTTCCTGGGGGCCGTCGTCGAAGGAAATGCCCTTTCGATTGAGTAAAAGATGTGAGTGATAACATCAATTATTTGACTGTGTTTTATTTGTCTGCTATCCCTGAAGCATAAACTTGTAATTCTCTTCTTTCTCACCATTTGTCCCTTTGGAGCTGTAACAATGCTGTAGCACAAGAGATAGCGGTTGATAGACCAGATTAGAGTGGAACATGATCATGTGAAAGTGGTTTTTCCAATCAACGACTTACTCGTCCGGCATCACACACTTCGCAATAGTCCAGCTGCAAACCTTCTCCGGACTTGCCAGTTCTGCATCAGAGTAAGATGCATATGAGGGCTCACCATTGGTTACTACTGAAGGTTTCCAATGTGGGATCAAGCCTTTCGCTTTTACTTCTTCATATGCAGCGATCCAGGTAGTCAAAGGCTTTGGCCCGGATACGTCTTCGTGAGGGTATTTCATCTTTGAGAAATCTGTAGCGTTCTCAAAAAGCTTTGGTATTGGTTGAGCACAATCACACCAGTTAAAGAAGATGGACCATAGATAAATCAGGCTGGATGGGCAGATTCGGAAGGCGTTCTTGAATCTCATACTCTAGTAAAGAAAGCACTGGAAATTATTATCGAGCGTATAATGTTGAGACGTTGCATTGCAGAAACGAGGGGGATTCGACTTTCTTAAGCTTTTCTTGA
Organism: Cronartium quercuum f. sp. fusiforme G11; assembly: GCA_015951145.1. Taxonomy (NCBI): domain Eukaryota; kingdom Fungi; phylum Basidiomycota; class Pucciniomycetes; order Pucciniales; family Coleosporiaceae; genus Cronartium; species Cronartium quercuum. The sequence goes on along the minus strand of MU167238.1, from coordinate 376,509 downwards.
TGTTATTTGAGATGATAGCCGAAGCTTGAGGACTCTCTTCTTCTCCCAAAGAACGGTTTATCTTGGGTCTCACCACCTGGTACGTCCCAAAGATACACAGAGTTCCTCAAGCTAAGGACAAGTATTCAACTGGGTGTTTTTTTTTTTTGACCTACGCTTCAAGCGGTCTGGAGCAGATAACTAGGCGAGAAGGGCTAATAGGATCTCTGTCCTCACACGTTGTGGTGCGTATTTCGTTTGCCCAGATAGTGACCGAAGCTCTAAGGATGACCGGCGAGGATTTTCCCCCGCTTCTCAAAGTTGGACTCGGCTGTAACCACATAGATGAACGACATGGTTGGAAGCACATCCCTTTTATGAACTGAGACCTGTGACATTCAAAAACGGTTAGAGATTGAGGAAGGATGACTTTTTTGACGTCCAACAGGTCGGATAAAATGGGGCATTCGGGAAAATCAGGCCGAACAGTCGCCGACGTACGGTACACGCTGGGAAATCGCCTGATCAATTACCTTCACCCACGCTGAGCTCAATGAGACCTAGGTTATACCACCAGTGATGGGTGACATACTATGGCTTACCTATGCTACTCCAAGCTGTGCTTGTACAACCCAATGCTGCCACCTCATGTAAGTTTTTGGTGTATCGCACGCACAATGTTATGATGTAAGGTCTTCATAACGACGATCATGCAGGAACAGACGCCCGGGTAGACCGTCGGATGATGCGAGTTTAGATTTCCGAGCGCTGTGGATACTCTCACTCTTCCCGAAATCGATCATCTTTCTTGAAAACTGAGAGAAGCTGTGCACTCCCACAAACCAAACTGCACTTCGATCATTTAATGACATCCTATTCAATTGTTCAGCCTTCCAGCTGCCCCTAAGCGTCACACCCAGACCCACATCCACATCCACAGAAGAACCTCAATGCAGAAACCAAAAACACGTTTGTAGCCGTGTGATGTGGATTCAAGTTATCTTTTATGGGAGTTCCCACGTGCTGTAAGCGTTGTGACGTTAAGACTTCCAAGACTTTTGCCTCGCATACTATCACCCGAGGTGTTCTCAAATGTAGCATTCCAGGCTTTTACTCAGGTCATCATAGGCCTTCCTAGGCTGGTTTACCTTGATAAAAATCTCGGAGGCAAAAGAATTGGCAGTATACCATTAGTGATTCTCAAACCGCACCGGGTTGTCAAAAAAAATAAAAAAAAATTAAATTAAATAGACTGTCAAAAAACATGACTTCAAAATAAAGATAAGCATAAAAACTTTGAAGAAAAAAAAACCCTGTTGCTCAGAGTAAATCCTGGTCAATTATATTGTTGACACACCTTATGAACAGGGGCTAGTAGTTGTCAAATCCAAAGGAACTTTAGGTGAGAAAAAGTTCATGTTCAAATGAAATAATTAAATCTGTAGTTTTCAGTATGGGAGTAAGAAGTTCACAAGCTCAAGTACAGTTACTTTGCTATAACAGATGGAAGTGACAAGAGGTGTCCAAACAGATGTAGGTTCAGTGTGCCCACATGATGCAATTATCAGCAGTAGGGAAAGTTGTTAGGTTGAATCCATGAGCAATACCACCTCAGTTTTAGAGCGGATGTAACTGTTTCACTTCCCTTTCACGCCTTTCAGAAAATTGATGTATGAAACTTTGTTTATCTCACTGTATAAAACCTATTGTACCACTCACAATTTTATACTGACAGACACTCTGTGCCAAGAGAAACCTTTCCCTCATCAGTCTTTTCTTTCCGGATTGATCAGGTGAGAGTTTTCTTGAGGTGTGGAGGCAGAGCAGGGTTTGTGTGACTTAACAGAACTCCTGCTCTCTGTCACTTAGCACCTGGCACTGCATGCAGTATTTAGTTGTGCACAAGGTGTACATCACCCTGTTGCACACAGATTTTACTCTGCATCCAGGAAATCATGGTGTGTGTATTGTGCGCAAGAAGATTTTTTTCATGCAGTGTGAACTGTCATAAGTGTTCATAGCTCAATGGTTAGAGTACTCATTGGGAGTCAGAAAGATGTGTTGAGATATGAGATGTCTTCACAATCTCTTCCTGCCTCATAGTTGTACAGATGTGTATTATGGGTACTATTTTAACAGTTAAATACAATTCAGTTGTTTAGTAATTAGGTACATTTGAGGTATTTGGAAAGAGTAGACAAAGGATGAGCATGAAGGAGAATGGAGAGGAGATATGTGAAACAGGTTTATTCAGACAAATTCTGTGTTGGGGTTAAGGTTAGTGTATGTGATCAAGGATGATGGCTATGGATAGTTGTAATGGGACTCTTTTCTCTTTTCATATGTTGTTTTTGTGTTGGGGAAAAGCCTTCATGTTTGTATATCTATGTTTCTCAAGACTACTCTGATTCCCTCTCTCCTCATCAAATTGAGAATCAGAGTAAGTCTAGTGTCTCTACAGTTTCATTATCTCAATGGCTGATTCAATTTCTCTTAGACTCTTTTAATTCTTTTCTCTTTTCTTGATTTGATCCCTGCGTAAGCAGGTCAGTTTCATCGAGACTTTGCCTCGAAGCTAGCTACTCCATATTTTTCTGTGCTCACAGTACTTCTGTCCTGCTTGTATCAGGCACACATCATTATAAGAGCACTTTAGACTCCATTGAGTCTTTACAGGTTGTTGGTTTGAATCCTGTTGGACACATCTTTTATTCTCTTGAGACTAGATAGAAAAACCGGTTCCAACCCAAATTTACTGGTAGGGGCCACAAATCAGTCTCATCTTCACCACTATGATGACTTTGATATGACATGAATTTTCAAAAAGTAACAAAAAAAAATCTATCACAATTTATGAGAATCATCCCACAATCACTCACGATACTGATCTTGGTGAAGTTATTCAGCTATCAAATGCAAAAAGTGTGAATTTGAGATAGACCCAGAGTTTTACAGACCACAGTTTCCTGCTGTTATCAGCTCAATTGTGTAAAGGATATCATGGAACAAACTTGACTAGATCTTCTTTAATGTTTCTTGATTATGTTTTCAAAAGTCTACTTTGAGCACCTAGACATCCTTGTTTCACTCAACATACAAAAAAAAAACCTCTTGATGATCATGACTTATCTTGAGAAAAGCTTAGTGTTTCATATGGATCATGGATGACTGTGTGTTACATATGGTACAATAAGTACTGTAAGTAGTTACAGCTGAGATTACGTAATGCGAACGTCCAGAAAGTTTCTACATCATCGCGTAAGTTTTGCTGGGCTGGTGTTGGTAGCATTCAAATTTCTTACAGGAAGCCCACGTAAGCCATTTTTAATTAGCGGATCCCAGTCACACCATCCCAAAATGTCAGGACGACCTCCACTACCTAATATGCAACCCCAAATCATCTTGCTACGTGAAGGAACCGATACCTCTCAAGGAACTCCACAGTTACTTTCCAATATCAATGCTTGTCTCGCTGTCGCTCAGACAGTCTCTTCGACTTTGGGACCGAGGGGGATGGATAAATTGATTGTCGATGTCTGCTCACTTTCACTCTCCAACTTTCTCTTGAACTTGCGTCAAGTGCTGAGTCTCTTGTCTTTCTAGACCAATGGTAATGCCACTATATCAAATGACGGAGCTACAATCATGAAACTACTCGAGGTCGTTCACCCGGCAGCTAAGACGTTGGTGGATATTGCAAGAGCTCAGGACGCGGAAGTGGGCGATGGAACAACGAGTGTAGTCATCCTCTGCGCTGAATTATTGAGACAATGTAAATCCTTCATCGAAGAGGGTGTCAGCCCCCACGTCATCATGAAAGGTTACCGAAAAGCGTGCACATTGGTTCGTAGATGCCTCTAGTTTCTTGGGCGAAGAATCCTGTCACACCTCTCACAGGTGATTCTTTACTCATACTCGGCGTTTTGTGGATACAGGCGATACAAAAGGTCAAGGAGCTAGCCATTACGGTTAACAAATCTGACGAAGTGAACTTCAGGGAGTTACTCATCAAATGCGCTTCCACCTCAATGTCCTCCAAGCTCATTCACCATCATAAGCCTTTCTTCTCTAAAATGGTCGTCGATGCCGTCATGACGCTCGATCAAGATGACTTGGATGAATCTTTGATTGGAATTAAAAAGATCCCCGGGGGCGGTATGGAGGATAGTATACTTGTCAGAGGTGTGGCTTTCAAAAAAGCATTTTCATATGCTGGGTTTGAACAACAGCCCAAAAGCTTCCAAAACACCAAAGTGCTCTGTTTGAATGTCGAACTCGAACTCAAAGCCGAACGGGATAATGCGGAAATAAGGATCGAAGCTGTAGAGGTAACTTTTTTCAGACTGTATTCATTAGATATGATATCTGACAAGAGATCTGATCATCAAACTTATGGTTCCACAGGACTACCAACGAATAGTTGATGCGGAGTGGGAAATCATCTTCCGCAAGCTCGAGAATGTGGCCGCAACAGGTGCAAAAGTAGTACTCTCACGCCTTCCAATAGGTGATCTGGCTACCCAGTTCTTTGCCGATCGAGACATCTTTTGCGCTGGCAGAATTCCGATCGACGACCTGAAACGGGTCGTTCAAGCCGTCGGTGGCTCCATTCAATCTACTACCTCAGACATAAAAGAATCTCATCTTGGGTCCTGTGAGAGCTTCGAGGAACGTCAGATTGGTGCCGAGAGGTATAATGTCTTTCAGGGCGGACTTAAGTCGAAGACTTGTACGATGATCTTGAGAGGTGGAGCCGAACAGTTTATCTCTGAAGTCGAACGCAGTCTACACGATGCGATTATGGTCGTCAAACGCGCGATCAAGAACAATCAGATAGTTGCTGGTGGTGGAGCTTGTGAGGTCAGACAGCCGCCAGTTTTCAGTCAACCAATACATATGATACTAACATCCTTATGGAGTTTGTCCTATCCAGATGGAGATCTCGAAAGTATTACGTCACGAATCTCGGTTAATCCAAGGCAAACAGCAACTCATGATGGCAGCGTTCGCCAAAGCCTTAGAGTGTATCCCTCGTCAGTTGTGTGATAACGCTGGGTTGGATGCGACGGACGTGCTCAACAAGCTACGTATGTTACACGCCCGGGATCAGGTCTGGATGGGTGTAAACCTAGAAGTAGATGCGGATCTAGGGATTGCTGATAACTACGAAAAATTTGTCTGGGAGCCCGCATTGGTGAAGCTAAACGCTTTGGAAGGTGCAACGGAAGCTGCTTGTATGATTTTGAGGTAAATTCTTTTCTCGCTCTATCAACGAACAACAAAAGCGGATTTCATTCTCAACAATTCTTCCGCTCAACAGTGTCGATGCTACAGTACGTAACCCTCAGTCTGAAAAGCCAAATGCCGGACCGCAGATGCCAAGGGGAGCAGCTAGGGGAGCGGTCCGGGGGCGCGGACGCGGACGGTAAGGGGCGAGTGTATTGATGAACAGTAATTACATTTTGACCTAAAAATTCATGCAAAATAAAACAGCTTGTCATTTGCCCTCGGCTTCTTGTCATGTCTGCAAGTGACCCTTGGTAGCGAGGTTCTGGACACAATCAACTCAAGATGACAACCCTTTCTCCAGTGTCCTGAGACGTCTGACCGAATAAGTAGACTGCAGTTACCTTGGTCACTTGTTGAAGGATCCATCGGAGATTCAGCTCCGAGAACGCTGCGTATACACCCTGAGTAGAGTTGTTAAAGGGATTGACTCCGGCAGTGCTGGAGGGGCAAACCCAAGACATGACTATACAGAAGGTCATCCAACCGCTACCATGGGTGGGGGCTACCAATAAGGGAGTCATTGTTTTTTTTTTTTTTGAGAGAGAGAGAGACCCACAAAGAAAAACCAGGCGAGATCCCTAAGCCTGCATGCAAGTGAAGATTTTGGGGTACTACAACCTAGCCTTTATTAGCATCGGCTTTGACCATTTTCTATGTTTTTTATACCAATATTATTTTTTTTTTTTTTTTTTTTGGGGGGGGGATGTATTGTTTTGGAATATAATACTAGTACACAAAAAAAAACAGTCAGCTATAAAATTATCTACCTTCACCTCACACCACACCTTTCAATACCAATACCCAACATATAAATCTATGGAGAATATATTATAATCTA
>MU167238.1:359689-370303 GCA_015951145.1 Cronartium quercuum f. sp. fusiforme G11 | reverse complement strand
AAAAAAAAAAAAAACCAATGAACGGGAATTGAGATCGGTTTAATTCAAACTATTATTTACTACACGCACGTACATCCATATTCACGAAAAATGAGGCTACCATAAACTTGGTATCTGACTCTTTTCTTGGGATTACCAGGGTATAGGAACTGCAACCATGTTTGGCTTGAACCTTGACAGTGATCACATGTCGTTATTACCCGATCTAACATGAGTCTATAAAACCCATCCGAGGCGATATAAACCCACCTTGGAACATCTTTTCAGTATCCAAGGATCATATCCAACGGTGTCGGTAGTTATCCTGACAAGCGTAACTCTTGTAGTAGAATGTGACACCATCTTTTTATTCAAGTTGGGTTGTTCGCAATCAAATTTTCACGGGATCCTAGTGGAATCTGAGGATAAGACAATTAAATTTTCTTTTGAGAATATAAAAGATACTACTATACTAAACTTGAGAACTTGAATAAATGTATCTAACAGACAGATAGAAAGGAAGCGAAAAAAAAACACACCCCCTTTGATGGATATGGGAAAAGACCAGAAAGATTAAGAGAGTATTTGGGAGATGATCAATTAGAAAAACGTGACCCGAAGAATTATAACAAGTGCAGATGCAATTGAGAACGAAAGAACAATCAAAAGATGTGAAGGTTTGGAGCTCCTAGAAGAGTTTTGAAGGGCACTTTGATCTGCAGAAGGACTAGTTCGAATATGAAGAATCAGTTGAATGGGCTCTGGATGCCGCGGGGTCAAGGAATGACGCACACTGTAGTAGAGACGGGCACAGATTTCATCGAACTACTTGCTGTTTCATTAGCTGTGTACAATTATGATATATGACATACGTTATCAGCTCAAAAGTCTATGGGCAGGAAGACTGTACCCGCAAAAGACATACCAGACTGACTCAGTCCGACTTCCTTGGTTGCAGATGTATAAGGGACCGAGAGGTGTGAAGCCGGTGTTTGACCCGACGAATAATGATCTACTGGCAATATTGAGAACCTTGAAGAGAGTAACGCTCCGATTATTATAAGTATTCTTGCGGATCTTGAGAAACTGTGGCTTTCTCACCTTGCACTGTAAACTTCATTCTTGACGTGTGATTTCCGATCCTTGAACTGTAAGAAGAATGAGGTCGGGAGTGCTGAACCCACACCTGATTTTATCTTCACCTGTGGGTGATTAGGAATACGGTAAATGAACAACAGTGTGGAATTCCGCCAAGCAAGGATCTAAGAGGGAGGAAATGTTCATGCAGCGTACTTTTAGGATCTGGGCTCGCGCGTCGACATTTTTCCATACTGCCAAGGGTTTTGGGTACAACCCTTTGTTGGTAGGATAGAGAGATACTGTGACGGAGTTTCCAAGCGTTTTGAGAGCCGGAATATGTCCATCATCTTCCCATGTAATCTTGACTGTTGTGCCGGCTATCCATTGAGTTCCAGTAGCTGGTTGTGTGACGTAAATGTTTGCTTTGCAAAGCAGTGAACAAAGAACTGATAGAAGGAGCGTGATGGGGATCCAATTGAGAAGCTTCATCGTGAAATTTGTCTTAAATCTTGGTGGGTGTCTGGAGCAAGCAAGGTTGAGACGCAGATAGACAGCTACTGAAGATGGTACTGATCGAGCGATGATGTTGATGGTGATGACACGATCGGGGACGAAGAGAAAGAATACTGAGTTCAGGATGCCAGGCAAGGAGAAGAAGCGGTGACCATTTTGAGAGGGTCAACCACCATTCTTGAGGGAAAGGGATGGAGATAAAAAATCTACTCAAGGAACACTTTAGCTGTTCCATCAAAGGCTTAAACGACCAGGGCAGGACTCTCCCAGTTTGCCTCCGCTTCTACGACATTGCAAAACCAACCAAAAAGTTATCGTCGTCTTTTTCTAATGATAAAGTCATGGTGAAGAGGTTCACGTAACGTCGGAAGAGCTCCCAAAACTGTCTCCAAAGTGCCATCCACCGCAAATGTCTTATATACGACCTCATTCAGGGACATTGCCTCACAAGATGAGCTGATCTCTTCATGACCTCGACCACACTTGACATTCGAGGAAACAAGTTGATGGACTTGCTTCCGGACTCGTGACTATGGACCTTCAAGACAAACTAGTGACGAATTAGAAGGAAGGATTGACGGACATGAGGCTCATATGGCGAATCTAGTCATACTCACCGTATCATAAGAGTGATGTTACGCGCAAGTCTTGATAAGAATCACAAGATTTGGAGTTTCCAAAACTGTTGAAATTCACCCAAACTGAAAACCATCTCTTCAGAGAAAACCGTCTGTGCTCATCTCATTTGATAGCTGCCCTCATTTCACCAGGCCTCTATGTACATCAATCCTACATCGAGTCGATACAGGAATGGTAACACGGCACCGTTTCCTTCGCCCTCATCGATTTGGTGTTCCGTCGTCTTATTTCTCCTGACTGAAAAGACAGACTGGGTGTTCGCCCGATTCTTGGAGTGGAAAAACCCGACCGCGTTATGATGCCACCTTCATAAGAAAGCCGTAAGCGACGTTGGAGTCTGTTCAAAGGCCTGTTTCAAAATGTATGTAAAATTCACGATGGATGTAATATCGATTTTCGGATACCGAAGTCGCTGTAGTGCTCTTGTCAACGCATTCTCGATAAGCAGGACTTCCGTCAGACCCATACTACCAACAACCACGCCCCATTCGGCTGTCTTTGACTTGCAGAGTTGGGTATTTGTCGGCTCATTATCAAGCAGTCATGGCCGCTGTTAGTTCCCACCTTCCGGTTCATTAGTTGTTTATACCTGTACATAGTATCATGTCAAGTATGAACTTCAAGACCAACGATCCGCATCATCTCTAGATTCCGGACACCCGATCATACTTGCTTGATTTTCCTTTCCCTTTTCTGCCTGGGGAACGCTAGCGACTTGGGGTAATTAATTCCTGGGAGGTATGTCATTTGAATATCTATGTTGATTGCTTATCAGATTCACAATAACTTCACTAAGCCTTTAGCACTGAAACAAAGGCCCCCCTTTTATGAACAGATTCTTTTGCCCTACGACTTTGCATTTCATCTTTTTGGAACCATCTTTTCTCTGTACTTAGTCTCGATGCCCATAGCCATCCACACAGACCCTTGTAAGTAATCTTCACATCACATTTTATCAAATAAGGAGGCAAGTTGTCCACCAACTCAAACAGTAGAAGACTTAGTTGATTTACACTTTGAGTTTTTGGTCTGCGTTTCGATCACAGGCTTCTTACCACAGGAACATTTTTGTCAATCAATCATTTGACGTCGATAACTTAGGATGACTAAAGTTTCATGGGTTTTTCTCACTTGCATTGGCGCCACTAGCATACAACAGTTTGTTGCAAGATCTTATCCTCCTCGCCAACGAATCGATATGCTGGATTCCAAAGCGTTGACCGAGGTTCATCTAACTTCGACCGACAAAGATTTTCGGCTTCCCCAGCCGGATACAAATTCCTATCCTGACTTAGTTAATGGAAATGAAGAAGAACAACATGAAGATACGAGTGTGTCTTCTTCTTTGCGCACCTCTGAAAAGTCAATCTGGACGCCTTCAAGCTTCCGTATATCCAAAAACTTCGACGATTCTCTTCTACCACCACTTCGACAGCTACCTGCTGTGCTTGACTTGTATGAAACAGACACGGCAAAAGGGATTTCTCACAAGATTTCTAAAGAACCCAAGGAACTTCATAATAAACACTCAAAACTCCAATCGACATTGGAATCAAACATTTATAACCATGGCGTTCAAGATTCTGAAGAAAACAAACTTTCACTCGATGAATCTGTCACAAAAAAAGTTCACAATAACATCGAACTACCATTAAAACTCTCCGCCAGACGGCGCATGAGAAGTGAGAGGAAAAATAGGAATCCCGAAATCCTTATTCCTGTGCAGACTACCGTGATGACTTCACCTCAACTCCTTTCGATAGATCTTGAACCGGCTTCAAACACAAGTTTTCCTTCCGACCAACAAGATCTATTCATTGAACGGACTGAAAAGGAAAACAATCTACCACCCATAAGTCAAGAAATTACAAAGAGAACCGTGGAAAGTGATAAATCAAGCCAAAACCCCACTCTTGAAAATGAAACTGCAGCTGTAAAGACCGGAAAAAACGAAAGAAGAGATTTTACGCGCAGTCAAAAGAACACCAATCATGTGGACGGAAGTCTTTTTCCAAGGGAAGCCTCAAGTGGATGGTCCTATTCATACTCTGGTGAAACTTCGTCGACCGGAGGGCCCGAGTCATCCTCTGAGGAAACTTCATCGACCGGGGAATCCGACTCCTATTCAGCCTCTGAGGACACTTCATCAACCGGAGGGTCCCATTCAGGCTCGGGTGAAACTTCATCCGGCGATCAGTCCTCTCCAGCCTCTGGTGAAACTTCATCGACCGGAGGATCGTGGTGGTATCAATCGTGGTCGTCGTCTGAAGAATCTTCAAGCAGCTCTAGCGCACCGGAATCGTCTAACGAGGCACAAACTCTGACTTCAAGTGAAGGACAAGGCCCAACTTTAGCCCCATCAGTCTTGGCCCAAATCGGATATGGTGAAGAAATCAATGCCAAGGAAATTGCCCCCAACAACTCACCTCTGGCAGCAGCTTCTGCAAAGGCCAGTGTTGAGAAAGAAGCAATGATCCATATCAATGAGAACTTGACCCAAACTACCACAAGCACGCCCGTTGAATCAAATGCAAAAGAGTCATTACTTTGGTCACAAAGTTACCCCGCAGCTGACAACTTAACAGAAACCTCTTCTGCCAAAAGCAAGGATGGCCAGACCGAAAAATTCATCAGCCCAAAATCCACAACTACAGCTTCTACCACATCATATCCAATCCAGTCTTCATCAGAAACTTATAACACAACAGAAATTGTGCCAGATTCATCCATAGTCGCATCAGAATCAGCATCAGTCACATCAAACGCATCATTAGTTGCACTAGAATCATCATCAGTTGCACCAGAATCCTTGGTGGATGTCACCAAAACAGCTGTAGTTGCACCAAAATCACCAACAGTTACCAAAGAATTCTCAGTAGTTTCACCAGGTTCATCAAAAGAGGAATCAAACTCTACAATTATTCCTATTTCAGATAGCATTTCCCAAATTCCTGTGGAAACACCTTCATCAGGTCCTAAAGGCTACCCAGAAAAAACTCTTGAACCCAAGATAAAACTGACCAAAAGTGATGGTGATCAGAATGTCAAAAACCAAAAGAAAGTGGACACAAAATCAAGTGAAACAAAGATTTCAAACCCAAGTAAAGTTCAAATTCAAAATTCCTCTATTCCTATTTCAAGTAACATAACCCAAAATCCTGTGGTAAATCCCTCACCAGCTCCTAATTCTTACCCAGAAAAAATTGTTGAACCCAAACTCCAACTCACTAAAACTGAAGATCAGAATTTTATAAATCAAACAAAAGTTGAAAGAAAATCAATTGAACAAAAATCTTTAAATCATAATAAAGATCAAATGCAAGATTTAAATAAAGAAAGCCTACTGATTCCAAGTGGTGAAAAATCATCAAAAGAACATGGGATTTCACCTCCCATTTCAAGTGATAGAAAAACACCAAAACAAAATGACATTCCACCTCCTATTTCAAGTGGAGGTATTCCATTAGAGTTCAAAGCAAGTAGTAAATCTGAATCTAAGTTACCATCCTCAAAAGTTACAGGAGCAATTGTTTCCAAAGAAGGTATGTTTTTTTTTGTTAGTCTTTTTTATAGTTTGAATTGATGTGCAGGACCACATTTAATAAAAATATGATTAACTTGAATCTAATGAATTAGCTAAACCATCAAAAAATTCCAACATGATAAATGATAATTTGGGAAATTTGAATGGAACAACTATTAAAGTAGGAAATGGTAAGTGATTATTTTATTTATTTATTTGTTATTTTTAAGAATGATCAAAAAAAATCTTATCTAAAAACATCAACTAATAAAATTCTAATTCTTTCTTTTTTGCTTTTTTTACTTTCTTCAACAGAAACTTCAACTTTGAAATCTGATCCAAAAAAAGAAGTGAGTGAAACCCAACCCTTAGAGTTTGAAAAAGTCTTTTTTTTTTTTTTTTAAAAAAAAAAAAAAAAAAAAAAAATCTGACAAAACCAATATCTTAAACTTTTCATTTTTCTGACACAGGAAAAACCTATCTCAATAGGAGTATTTTCAGGTCTTGCTACAGGAATTTCCTTTACAATTTTCATATCTGTAATGATTTGATTTGTGATTCTTCTTCTTTTTTTTAAAAAAAAATTATGTTACTATATTCCACTTATATCCTTTAGACTGATTTTTTAATCCCATTTTTAAACTATACCTTGGAAAATCTTTGAAAAACTTGGGTAACATCTATAAAAACTGTTGTTTTTGTTTTTTTTTGAAAAAAAGAAACCTTCAGAAACATTCTGTATTGTACATAAAAGTAGTGAGTGGATTGTAGTAAAGACATCAAGTAAACCAACTGTAATTCTAGACCCTTGTGAGCCACTACATTTATCCTTGACCTCAATCAGACAAACCAAACAAATCAAACCTCAATAGACTGTTGTAGCAAAGTTCCTTTGGTAAATTTCCCCAAAAAATAAACTCAAAAAAAGAAGTTTAAATTGTCAGGAATGAAGAAGACCAGTGTCTCTATGAAAACATGATAGTTTAAAGTCAACTTGGTAGCACTTCAAAACTTCTTGCTAACAACAAACCATCAAAAAAAAAAAAAAAAAAAATAGGAGATATGGATTATGAAAGGTGTGGTGAAATCAAAGAGAAATGGTATATTTTTGGAAAAAAAAGGGATGAGCAGGAAAAGCAACAAGCATATTAGAAAGATATATGAACTAGAGTCATTCTTGTTGTTTGCCTTCTTCATGAACTCATCCTCTTTGTGTTACTTGTCTCTTTGCCTCTTTGCTATACTGCTTCTTCTCCTACCTTCCCTCAGGTTTGTATTTCAGATTTTGGACTTTTTTCTCTCCATGAGACCTCACTTCTGACAATGAAGCAGTTCCTTGATATACACAAACCTTTTATATTTCTACAAAAATAACTTGAATACCAATTTTTTAGAAAAAAGTTTTTTTTTCAAAAAATATCCAAGATTTTATGGTCAGTATGGATTCTGGTTTCCCCACCCTCAAAGACCTTAGAGTGTAGCTTAAGAGCCTGTATCACATCCTACCCTATACATATACATATGGTTTTACAGATCTGTAGACTCATGTACTGTACCTATGCTATGCCAATAAATTTTTTTCAAAACACTATTGATCAAACTCCCCTCAAACCCAAGTCTAACTCTATTTAACTCTAACTGAAACCACTTCTTCCTTTCCAAATAGCTTTAAGCCAGCTCTTAGTGACCTATCCCTAATTACAGGCTGCTGAAAAATCACTGCCAACACAAACTACTCAGCCATGGTTCTTCTAGAAATCCTAGGACAAGATATGCTCTACATGTTCCTTATCTAGAAAAGAAACAACAAGGACAATTATTTTCTGAGGAAATCTAGGACAAGCTTGTCCTAGAGGTCTTTGTGGGCAGTGAAGCCCTCCAATGGCATGCCAAAAGCCATGGAAACTAGCTAGAAAGCATGTTAATGAAGTTTTCACAGAAGGGCAAAAGGCCAGCAAAGAAGAGAGTATTCTCTTGTGCTCATGGAGGTCAACCTAGGACTATTGGATCTGAGGTCTGCACAACATCCACCCAACTTTTGGGATGTTTGTGGTCAGCTCAGGCTTTATGCAACCCAATCACACACTGCTGGAAAATCAAGCTTGAAAATAACAAGAACTAACACCACAAACCTTCTAGTACATTTGAAGAAAGTCCAGCAGCAAGAACACACAAATGAGAAGGTTACTGAGATTTTTGACATGGCAAAGGGCAGTGCTACTCCCCAAGTCATTTGAAGTACACTCAAGGGTTAAGACCCAAGTAAAATATCAAAACCTCAAGATATTGATAATGTAGTTAAGAAAAACTGCAATGATCACTTGAATGGACATTTCTCACCCTACTTGAAACTTGGAAGAAAGATGATGTTTTCCATGTGTACAAACTAAGTTCAGACCATTCCTTACATTGATGCTTTTTGGTTCCCAAAGTGTGTGAATCTTCCATTCAGGACCTCTGTACCATTTATATATTACCATTGGATTCAACATACAAGACTAAATAGTTGTTTTTGCATTTTCTGCTGCTATGAATATATAGAGTAGATTGTGGGATGATTTTCTTTTCTTCTCCTTCAGAAATCACATGCATCTCTTACACATAATGAGGGTCTAACCGACCAGCCAGTCAAGCTATCTAGCTTTTGGGTTTATGTAACAAGAGACAGAAGAATATTACACCTGAAATTAGGAGAGGATCTTTGACTCAAAAAAAGCTCAGCTACAGTAACTAATCAAGAACAAAATTTACTCTGCAAGTAGTATATAGAAAGAAACATATAAGCCAACATATCCAAGCACTTCTCTGGAGACAAATGGAAGAAATTTTAATTTTTTTCTCTCCTCAAGTTCTTGATCAACAAACTGAGGCACTCTGTGCCAAAATCCATTTGAGCACCTTTGAATACATCAAAAAGAGATGGGTTATGAAAAAGGAAAATTTTGACATTGCTTGGACTAAGTATTTTGAACACTTTGGCCATCTTGTCACCTCCTATGTCAAAAGAGGTCATTAGACCATCAAAAAATGGGTTTTGATGTTAATTGGAGATATGTTTGTAGTATACAACAAGCTTTTTCTACTATAAAACCAATCCAGGACAAAGTAACTTTATGGAACAAGGTTAACAGAAAGATTTTGCACTATGCAGTGCTTGAGGTAAGCATCTATTTAGCTTCTACACTTCATTTATTCAAGCTGAACAGTATTTCTTGTTTGACCCTTTGTTCAGATTTACAAGCAGTACCAAAAATCCCTCCAAAAAAGTCTGAGAACAGAGTTACCTATAGGGTTCAAACAAAAATATCAAGTAACAGTATTGGGCTCAGGGTCTGATCTTGATCTGAGGTTGGGTGAAAAGAAAATTACAAAGACTGGGATAAAAAGATAAGAAACAACATGAGTCATAGGATATTAGGTGAGGATCAAAAAAGTAAAGAGCAGGACTCACTGTCATCTTTTTGCAGATGGGCAAAGAAGACAGAGGGGGGAAAGGAGAGTCTTTTGTATGTGGGATTTTTGGGGTGAATGATGTAAAAAAATATTCTAGTGTTGAGGATATTTTTGTGTCAATTCAATCTCAACACCCTCTCCTTCAAAAAGGATTCCAACTGCTCAAACATTCTATCTGAGTGCAAGAGACTACCTTGTGCACTTTTTGTAAAGCAACTCATGAAATCAAAAAAGAAGTTTCAGTCCAACACTGTGACAAGCATTGGCACCTTGGTTAGAATTTTGTGTAATGTATTCAAATGATCCAGTCCATTATTGTTGGCACAATGCTTGAAAAAACACAATTGATATCTTGCTTTTACCAGCATACCAACAAGCTGTTTTGATGCATCAACTCTCACAAGTATCTGCCAATCTAATTCCAATTGTTAGCATTTCAATTCCAATCTGCTCCTGTGGTTGGCCATCTGGTGTGCCAACTAATTATAAACATGATCAGTGTCAGAGAGTGGGGTATATTACATGCCAATTGAGGTCTTATTGCAATACAACTGGTACTTCTGATCTAGATAAATAAGTCAATCAAGAATTACAGATCATGAGACTAGTTATCCTGGAATGGACTAGAGAGAGAAAGATGGCTTCCAAGTGGCTCTAAGCAAGGGATTTAAAAATCAAAGCAAAAAAAAAAGGTAAAACCTGACAGTTTCTCAAGGCTAGTAATTCTAAGGAATGATAGTTCTAATGATAGTAAATAATAAAATGATTGAATAAAACATAAGAGAGAGAGAGACACTATTTATAGAGACTGAGAGTAAGAGAAAGAGACTGAACCACAAGAGAAAACATGGAGTTCATCAGGCTACAAAGGAATGAATCAGCTATTGATGATGTAATGAGAAACAGATGAGTAATAAGGAAACTGCAAGCCTACAGTACCACCAGTGCTTTTATTAAAGAACAAGGAAGCTAAGACCTGTAGTCCAAGCTCCAGACCTTCTGTCTTCCATTCCACCAGATGGGGACAGTTGGGTTTAGATGAGGCAGCACTGTGTGTGACCACACTGCCAAGAAAATTGCATCACATAGAGGCATGCTATGTCACATAGCAGGCCAAGATGTGATGCAATAGGTCTATTTTCCAAGGTAGGGACCTTGAAAAACGGTCCATAGTATCACATGAAGACATGCTATGTTACATAGCAAGCTTCCATGCGATGAAAATATATTGGCAGTGCCAATACACATGCACAGTTCAACTGGAACCAAAACCACAAGACTTGTCTTCTTTGATCATGTGACAGACTTATATGGGTCTGTCTAAATGAAAGCAAAGAAAAGAAAAAGAAAAGAAAAAGAAAAGAAAAAGAAAAGAAAAAGAAAAGAAAAAGAAAAGAAAAAGAAAAGAAAAAGAAAAGAAAAAGAAA
>MU167238.1:339397-351581 GCA_015951145.1 Cronartium quercuum f. sp. fusiforme G11 | reverse complement strand
ATTAAATTGAAAAAAAAAAAGAAAAAAGTTTTTTCTTTTTTTCATCATTCAAATTCATTTGTTAAACTCTATATCCTAATGATTTGACTAAAAAAAAAAAACTACCTTAGGAAAATAGTCAAGGTCTCTTCAAATTTTTGAGAGTATAAAAGTTGTAGCAGAATCAAGCAAGTAAATTCTATTTAGGTCCACTACATACAAACTTAGCTTGATTGATTGAATGATTGATTTTTTTTTTTTTCTTTCCCTCATGATTAAGCATCAGTACCAACAAAAATGATTCATTCCTTCACAAACAATAAGATCTTTAAACTTGTATCCGTTGACGCTTGAGCTCACCTTACTTACACTAACTCGATTCCAGTCCGATTTGGCAGAAATTATGAAAACTCTCAGGGTAAGAAGGACATTTGTTTTCCGAACAGCAGTATCTCATCAAAGCTTTCTTTTTTTTTTAATCCTATTTCGTAATGGTACTGATAAATTGAATTCAAAAGATATCCCTCCTACATGAAATGAAAAACTGACATTTTTTTTTTTTTTTTTTTTTCCTTTTCGAAAACCAGCACCATTTAAAAACATATAGATGAAAAGGTATTGTTTATTCAAAACTATCAAAGTGGTAAAAGTAAAAAAAAAAAAAAGAAAGAAAGAAAGAAACACAAAGAGACTAACTAATTCAAATTTTGTAGTTATGGACACGCGTGAAAGATTACAAGAAAAAAATATGAATGATCATTGAAAACAAATAGGCAAAGATCTTGGTTCTTTGTTTTCATATATATAATCAGTTTCATGATTTTTTTTGTTTTTTGAGGGTCTCTAATCTTCATGTAAAGCTCTACGAAATCGAGGGGGGACAGCAGGCGCACCACCAGCGCTGGCAACGATGTTTCCAGGTATGGTAAGACCACCAGATTTTAAGCTTTTTAGATTATTTTTTTTTTTTAAAAAAAAAAATTAATAAGACATTCGCGTATTTATTCTTTTATCAGTAATTATTAAAATTGGTATTTATAGGTTACTTACCCATTTGCC
The DNA here is from genome assembly GCA_015951145.1 of Cronartium quercuum f. sp. fusiforme G11. NCBI lineage: Eukaryota > Fungi > Basidiomycota > Pucciniomycetes > Pucciniales > Coleosporiaceae > Cronartium > Cronartium quercuum. The sequence continues at coordinate 350,543 of MU167238.1, read as the reverse complement.
ACTCTATTTAAGATATTCTGCTCTCGTTCACTATTTTGTTTTTTTTTAAAAAAAATTAAAAATTAAAAATTAGATCATGAACACTTTTCTTGAAACAAATTTTTCTCTTTCATAATAAACTCAGGTATTACCGAAGTGAAGAAAGAATTTCAAAAGATTTGAAGAAGAGAAAGTTTTACTTACGGGTCATAAATTGCGCCACCACCACCACCAGCAGTCTTATCTCGTCCAACTTTACCTCCTCCGGATTTCGAGTTACTTAGAGTGTTCAGATTCTTGTTGGTTTCTGTTGAATCTTGAGCATTAGTGAGCATGAGGCAAAAAGCCATGACGAAGATGGTGATTGAACGGGTCGAAAAGCGCATCTTGATGTTTGGATTGATAGGTTTGATTGGACGAGAGAAGATGGTTTTCGGTATGGAACACGAGGAGGTCAAGAAGTGTTGATATGAATTGTATAGAGGATTTCTTTAAAATTGATATACAGGCAAGACTTGCTTATGAAACAGTTGAGAAGTGATCTGAGGTAGATATAATGATGTACTGAAGACTGATACGTAATTGGAACGTACCAACCGGTGTCTGCTTCTTATAGTCATCAGCCCGGCTTAATCGTAGCCTCGTACTTTGTGAGGGCAGCTCAGTCATTCATCCGGTTTATCGATGACCTCGATTACCCCCGTGCCACGGTCTGAAGACTAGAAACAAATTGTTTGCTCAACATCAGGTCCCTGGTACCACTTGAAAGTTTTTGTGTTTTATCACCCTCAAGGACTTCCAAGCCATCCATCTGGTCATTAACCCCAAAGCTTTCAGGGATGATGCAGGATGGTGGCGCCAACGCAATCGAGTCTCATCGTCATTCAGTTCTAGGCGCAAGTTACAGTCAGCCAGGTTCTTCACACCTATTCACTATCCTCAATTCTCTTGCGGCTTGGAGACCGACGATGCAGGGTCTTTGCCACGTTGACCTGCTCATGAGGTTCGAGCAATGTTACAAGAGGTACCAAGGTAAATGGACAGCATGAAATCATCATCAGCCCAAGTTTTGGAACGTTTAACAAACCATGGCGTGGCAATTTCGATAGCCACAGTCAATGGTGAGTTGATGGATTTGTAGTCTAGGAACTTCCAACCCGGACTCTAACCAACCTGAGGCTAGGATGTCATCCTGCAGTGTTTTGTGCGAGCTGGATTATCTAGAACACAACCTCAACCTCAACCTCAACCTCAACCTCAACCTCAACCCCACCTCGGTTCAGGCTTGGCAAGATTACAGTATCATCAAGTCAACTTACTTGGGCTCAACGCATTCTCTCATGACTGCTTCAAGATAACCAGAAAAACATCATTTGCTCGATCGATAGTGTGTGTACCAACACATCTCACTGCGAGCTCAAGCGTCCCTTGCAGCTTTTTTGAGTTCGTCGTGTGTTCAACTCTGTTCTTCTTCAAAAGTTGGATTCCAGTCGTGAGTTTTGACCCCTGATCGACCTACTGACTGTACATATTATTTCCATTATTCATAAGTAATTACCCACCCACAACATATCGATCTAAATGAATTCAATCTCATCAAGCATCCACAAAGAACACCAATCTACATCTGGCCTTCGCACGGCTGTGAGCAGACCCTTCTAACGCGCCCAGACCACATCAGGAAGTTGATCTGATCGTAGACGAGCACGTGATTGGATTAGCCATCCTAATCCACTTGTTGCCCAAGGGGAAGCACGGGCGTCAGAAAGGCGAGTAAAATACGCCGGATGGATATTTAGATAGATCTTCTACCGAGACTTGCTGCTCCAAAAAGCCCACATATGCAGCTCTAATCAACTCAGCCAGGAGTTTGTCCCAGGCACCTCATTCAGCACGGCACCACTACCATCTCGTCCTTTTCGCAACTTCTTAACCACCTGCAACAGTCGTGAAAATTAAAATTAAAAAAAAAAACAAAAAAATACGGACCATATGATAATAATTCTAAAGCTCCTCAACCAGTTCGAGACTTGACCGGTTCAAAGCAAATCGATCAAGATGGTTCTTTCACTATCCTAGCTCAACTCAGGCTATGCTCTCCTCACTAGGTACGTTCACCCAACAGGCCACGAGGGATTTCCAAGAAAACTGAGACGAAGAAATAAATTCCAACTTGGGTCGAAATTAACCATCTGCTTTCCGAACGACCTCAAATTCGTTACACCCTTTACTCGGTTTCGGTCAATTCAGCAATTCGCATTCGATCCACTCAAGTCAGAACTTCACCTTCGACTGGACTTGATCATCAACGTACTCTCCATCAACCCTCCCTCTACTGGCCTTGTTGCGTTCTTCACTCATTTTTCTCCTCTTCATATTTTATACCTTTTATCCACGCTGAACTTTCTTTCTTTTTTTTTTTTTTTTTCCTTTGACATCCTTCCCGCAGTTGTCCAACACCTCGACACTCGTTATTTCAATCGGAATCAAATTTGCATCTCACTTGAACCCCATCGTCTTCACTCTCTTGTTTTTTTTTTTTTTTTTTTTTTTTTTTCCTTTTTTTTGGTGTCATTTCATATCCTTTGAAGCCACATTTACGTATCACGTCAGAGATAAAGAGTTGTGCTGACAGAGAATAGCTCCAGATAGACCACACAGGATGGTCTTCAACAACACCTCACCTCCGGCTAGGTCATACCATCAACACACACAATCAGACCAAGACGGACCAAGGTCTGATGACAGTTCTAATACAAATCACACTCCATCACCCTCACGGCGGTTTCATCATCCACTGCGCGAAGGCTATCAAGCGGAAGATGATGGCCAGGCTCAGGAAGGTGAGCACACTATGCTTTTTCGTTCTTTGACTGGTTTGTTGTGTCTCACAAATAAATCAAGTTATACGGAGTCCAAGGTTGAGGCACCGGCTCGAGTGGTCTCCGGTTCAGCTCGGCATCCACCCGTTCACGCGGCCATCTTCGTCGATATTCCGATCCACCTCCGTATTTACTCCGCCCTCACTCGCCTTGAACTTGACCCATCGGCCCCACATTTTAGCTGCCGAATTCACTCCCGCCAGCCACTCACCGAGCTCGAGCTTGTGTTCATTCACATCATCATCCACTGCCACCATCGATTTTGACTCTGACTCCGACACTCCTCCCACCACCGCTTCCCCTTTTACACCTGCCTTCAGCCGTCCTTCCGACCTTCCCTCGCCGTCAGTGGTATTATCACCCCACGCTTCCTATCATGCTCTCGCCTCCGCATCACTACATACCTCTTCATCATCTCGATCCATTTCTCCATCTTCATCCTTCCAATCACTTCCCACCGATGAGTCTTTCTTTTCACCTTTCACTCCCTCACGTGAACCTAAGACATGTCCAAAATGGGATCAATCTCCCGACTCTTCTCTCATCGTTCGTCAGCCTTGGGTACAGAGCACACCTCATAAGCGGGTACCCTCCGACTCGAGTAGGCGTCCTTTCTCACCTTTCCGCGCGCCGTCGACACTACCATTACCCTCAAGCTCTGAGAAAGTTCGTCCCGAATGCAGTTCGATCAGTCGGTATCACTCTAGCCTCTTCCATTACCGTCAACGCACCCATCACCTCTTTTGGAACGTCGCCTGTTGTCTCTTTGTTTTCTTGATCTTTATTATTAATTTGGTCTATTTCATTGAGTATCTTCAATCTCGACTGATAAGACCTACTTTGACGTCCAATACGAATGTTCTTGGGCGAATGGTCACAGAGGCACCTGAGAGGGATTGTTTAGTGATTTATAGGATTATTGGCAATGACCTTCCACCTCGACACTCACCTCATCAAACATTAACCAATTTAAAGTTCTTACTGGAGCACGAGAGCGATTTCGAACACTTACCATCGCTTATTCCTTCTCAAACTTATGTTAATGGTACTCAATCTAAATCTGATCTTCAAGTGGAACTCAAGAAGCAAAGTAACCAAGTAGGAAGTTTAAATGTGAGAAAGTACTACATTTTAAATCGAATCGCTAATGAGACTCAATTCAAACAAGTCTCGAACCTACTCCTGAACTCAGGTGTGGCATCTAATCGAATCCTCACCATTCCTTTTGAAATGGCTGAGTATGAGAAGCGCGAGCTGAGGTCAACACGACTCCAAGGAGATCATTGGGGTGGAAAGGGTCATGAGACTGGTGAGCTAAAGGTTGGTTTGGAAGCCATTGAGGAAGATGTAGACTTGATCTCTGCCGACGAGAAGAGGAGGTGGGCAATGGGTCGCTTAAGGGCTTTGGACTCTATTTATCATGAAAAGAATTTGTATGCGATGAATAACGTGAGTGTGAGGGTTTATTTCTGACGTGGGACCGGCCTCAGGCTTACAGTTAGATTTGATTTTTAGAATGGTGGAAGGAACTTTGCTCTTACTCACGGTCGAGCTCAAGCGGATGCGCGTTGGGTATTGGCGCTTGATGGCAATTGCTTTTTTACCCCGGCCGCGTTGACAGATTTGGTGGATGGGTTAGTTGAACAAGAAGCTAGAGCAGCTCGTACGGGAACCAGACCTGCGTCTCACGTGGTGGTTCCGATGAGTCGGCTATTGGATAATCGAGAAGTGCTAGTGAATAATACGGCTCAGGTGGATGGTGAGAAGGACTTGAAGCCGATGAGTGTTGAAGAACCGCAAATCGGGTTCAGGTTTAGTTCTAATGCAACATACTCGAATCGGATGCGGTATGGCCGTCGTTCGAAGGTTGAGCTACTCTGGCGGCTTGGTGCGATTCAGCGAAATCGAGAGCGGGTCCAGAGAACGATACCCGAATGGGAATCAGACGAGCGCGAGCTGATCACCGAAGCGAGTTATGGTTCGATCAGACGAGATTCCGAACAGCTCGATTTCGTCATGGCAGGATGGGTTCATCGGTTGTTCTCGGGCGACGATCGACGACAGGAAGAACCAACCGAGATGGCCATCAGCCGAAGGTCGATCAATAGAATCAAAGGCATCGTTTGGTTTTTAGAAGCTTTAGACCAACGTCGCTTAGTCAGACAGCCAACGATCGATCATCCTCAACTCTTTAACCTGAACTTTAGTCAACTGGCTGAACTCAGGATCTCAAACTCTCACGCCAGTCTGGCCCTCAAGCAACGCATCGGCACGCTGGCCACATCGATGCTCGTGAACTCTAGTGACCTTCATCGACCCATTCACGCTTTTGTCTTTGCGCTTACTGATTATCTTACTCAGCAATTTCAGTTTCGGTCAAAGGCACTCGAGTTGATTCGAGCTGACTTACTCGTCACTCAACCCCCCGAGTCTCACCTCAGTCGACCATCCCGAGCCTCGATTGATCCCATCGGATACTACTTTCCACCCCGACCCTCTACCACTCGCTCCGGCCCCGACCAACCCGAACTTTCACTGCTCCCGTCCCGATTGACTGAGCCCGACTCCACCTTTTATCTTGATACGATCAGCTTACTCTTCATCAACTCATCATCACCTTTTTTACCTCAACTCACCTCAACCGAAATTGAAAAGTTATTCAACACCTTTAACGCACAAACCGACCATCTCATTCATCTTCAACCTAATCCATCGTTACATCCTATTCAAATAGATCTTCAGCTTGCAGCCTTAGCTTCTTTTACTCAAAACGCTCGTCTACTCAATCGAATCCTTACTCGTACTCATCTTCGAAAAGCTTGTGATAACAGACCAGAACATTTACAATCTGATTTAACTATTGGACTTGGAAATTTAGACCTTAAACCTGAATGGGTGGTGATACCTTGTAGTCAGGAGTTTGGATTTATAAACCAAAATCGTAACATATTATCTTCTTTTACCTCTCCGCTTGCTAATTTTTTGTTTCAAGTATAATGATTTAAAGAGATGACCTAATGTTTACTATTTATTTTCATCATCATTTGCTTTTTTTTTTTTTTCATCATTTTTCGTCATCTTTGGTTTGGTTTTTTTTTTTTTTCAGTATTGTACTGCTATCTATATGTGATCTTTTTCCTGATTCAATGTTTGCCACGTGAAACACAGATGTATGAGATATGGTCCCATAAAGTTTAAGATCTATCCATTACAACAGTGAGATCAATTTATTCTCTATATGCTAAATAAAGAGCTCATAAAGCGATGTCTTATTACTTTGAATGGCGCACTACTTGTCAGATGCGGACTGGAACAAAGTCGTGGTACAACTTTACTGCTCTTGCTAACAACACTTGAGATCATAGAGAAAACACTGAAGCACCGAATTCCGAGATGTGGAGGAACCTGAAGGAAATTCTGTATGTAGACAACAGTTTCTTCATGGGATCGAAGGTAAATACAGCAGAGAGCGGGTATGAAGTCAAGGGAGAATGATCATCTTGTGAGGGAACCAGAACCACCATTTGTACAAAAAAAAAAAAAAAAAAAAAAAAAGTGATAAATTGTGTGCTACGATCAAGCTTTGAAAATCATCGGAATTTTTTTGAATGTTCAGTTGGATGGAGGTGATTGAGCATTGTTACGTTTGAGTTTGATTTTTTTGGTCAATTGATTAAAGTAAAGACCTAAAGAAAATTGAAGAAGGTTAAAGAATACAAAAGTACTTCTAGGACGAAGAAAACGTGAAGCAAATATGCCTGAGATTGGACCAACGATTAAACCAAGCTATATAGAAAAAAAAAAAAAAACAGTTTCAAAAAAAATCGTTTCAGTTCTTTTTTTTTTTTTTAGGGGAGGGAAGGGGTTTCTCGTTGCAAGGTATTCTGGAAAGAAATTTCGAAACAGGTGACGAAGAATAAAAAAAAATTTGATAAAAGATTTGTGTGAATATACACCGATTCATACGTACCTTGGTAATCTTTGGAAAACCTCGCTTCCAAGCTGCTTTGATCTCCTTTACTGTTCGGGCTCCATTGAGAATGGCCATTGAGACTACATAAACTGATTTCATTGAATTCAGGAGTTAGTAAGAACGATGTAATTCAATTTACGATCTTGAGAAAAAGGCGCAAGTGATCAATTTTCAAAAAATAAAAAATAGCCATCTTGTACTCAACTGGTATTTTGGATTGGGCTAACAAATAATAAGGATCCAAGCAGAAGGCCGTATTTAGAGATGAAAGAAGGCGATCGATGGATCTGACCAGGTTTGGCATCAAGGCGAGCGAGTACACTGTGTAAGATCGTTTGAAGGGCATGGGTAGAAGGAGCCGCGATAAGGCCACCTGATAGGGAAGGAGAGACGTTAAGGAAGACAAGTTGATGGCAAAAAGAACAACTTGTTTCTTAAAAATAAGTTTAGACGGACCAAAACCAGCCAGTTTAAGAGCATCGAGATCGATACCCAACGATTGAAGATGTGCTAACAAGCGTTCTCCGGAGTGGGTTGCTCGTGATGAAGCTTTGTAAGGTGAAGGTTTGGGAGGAACTCCAGCCAGTCTACGTGCTAGGATTTCTTGGATGTATCTAGATAATCGGTCTCAGACAGGAGAGATGGTGGTCAGGATCGCTGTGAAACGCGATGGAACAGTCACAATTGAGATAGTATCATTAAACTCGATCATGAACCAAGGGGTGCCACGGGCACTTTCATCCAGCTCCGAGGGCAGGGCTAGAAATGGTTTTCATCATCGACCTTGATTGACTGACAACAAGCTATAGAAAAAAACAGAAGAAGAGTAGAAATCGAACTAACCCAAGAAGGGCGGCAGTGAGCGACTTGGTGAGTAAAGGTCGAGTGAGTAAATAATGAAAATAAATCTCGACCAGGATAGAGTCTTTCTTCTTCATCATCGACATCTTTGCTCGTCCCACTCGTCTGGAACTTCGTTTAGCAGCTGCAAAAGTTTTTTTTTTTTTTTTTTCTTGGACACGTTGGTCTTCCCAAAAAAAAAAAAAAACAATCTGTCACCTACTGTAAAGAGGAGCTGAGAGAGGGTTCGTCCAAACTTCCAAACTCTGCGGCCTGACGTGCAGATGACCCAAAACAAAACTAAAGACTTTGTCAACTTTTGAGTTTGTTGAGATATGGGTATAAGATATGGGATTATAGGACAGAGACAACGTTACATAGCTTAACACCACAAGCATATGTCTATACATGCAACTATATTACTTATCTCCTCCGACCGGCCCATCCTGTCTTCATCCATCTTAGACGGGGTTTCCAACGGGCCGGGCGCGAGTGAGAGAAGCGAGAGGAGAGAGACTTACCTGTCTGCTCTTACAAGGTCAACACCCGACCCGGCAGGCCACAGGGTAGAGCTAGAGATAGGGTCGGGTCGTACCCGCCCCGTTCCGGCTGTTTTATAGGTCCCCTAGGTCCGGAGCGCACATCTCAGTAGAGCGGCCCGGCATCTCATAAGACGGATATGGGGCAAAGACTGCCTAGAAAGTGATTGATTTTGAAAACTTACCAAGGAAGGTATCCAGTTGAATGAACCACGTATTCAATGTACTACACATTTTCACTACTTGAGATCAAGAACATAAAACAGTAGACTGATGACTAACTTTGTCCCAGCTTTTGAGACTCACAAGGGCCTTGAACGTCTCGGGACCAAGAGTGGCTCGGAGGTCACTCCAAACTTTCCCACCAGCCAAAAAGGTGGGTTCAGATAGGACACTAGTGGCAGGTACCGCCAGATACGCACGTCTCATCCGGGCTAGCGTTGGTAAGCTGTGTTGCTGATTCTTCTAGTGACGCAACGGATTGCAAGTCCCAGGATCTTCTGCCGTCAAGAGGTAGATGTTCACTTCTTCTTGTGCGGTCATGATATTTTTGGTGAAGGTGAAGCCTAGAGGTCCATCAGGATTTGAAGTTGGTTCCGAAGGAGCTACATCAAGTTCAGAAGCAACCAAGGCTTAAAATGCTCAAACATGCTTGATGTCAAGTTAAGCGTCTGATAATCGTGAAGGCCGCCGTTTTGGAGTGTTTTGTAGCTTATCTTGTTCAGTCTACAGCGGGATTCCAAGACATTGGAACGAATATATACGGGCTTTTCAAGTCCAGCCAGGTGATACGCCAGCACTTCAGCCCTCATTGGTCGCTTCAAAGAGCAGAGGACCTCGTGTCCCGGTTGAAAATAAACTTGAAATGCATTGAAATGGCTAAGGGATCAGCCTTCACACACACACGCAAGTAAATACACATACAGAAGAGCAATTGAGAAACTCACCTTAATTAGTTTCTATCGACTCTGTTAAAGATAGCCTTCACCAACAGCTTGAATGCTGCCACCTGCTGAGGTGAAGCGTATGTAAAAAAATTTGAACTCTTCTAGTCAGGCGATTGCACTGTAACTCCCCAATATGTCCTGTTGGAGCCATGTGACCACTTCCAGAGCCACTGAAGCAGTTGAGTCATCAAGCTCTTGAGAAAAGATGTGACAGCCAGCTTTTGCAACTGAATTAAGAACATCAGAGATACACCCAAATAATTGTTTTGGAAAAAAAGAAAGCATATCCTTAAAAGGAAACTACCCTTGTTGAGTTAGGTGAAGCGTTGATGGCGTTTAAAGCGAATAAATTACAAGTATTTTTGAATTTCTTGAGTGTTTCTTACAATTGATTGGCATGTTTTGTTGACTTGTATGATGATCATCCATGAACTTAAAGGCCAGTATTGCTTTGCACATCTCAAAGCCTTCAGTCATCTAATGAGCTGTGATCTCAAGAAGGACTTCTTGCATGGCATCCAGCCATCACATGTAAAACTGATACGGTCAAACCCGCGCAATTGCATACCTGTTAAATTGCATAACCCGTGTTGATGCATACAGAAAAAAGAAAAAGAAAATGCATAACCTGTGAAAGTGCATACAACAAGTGTTCCACCTGACTTATGCAATTGTGCAGGTTTGAATGTATGCAAGATTTTTTGCAGATATTTGTGGCAAGAGCTAATTCTTCTTTGTAAAAATGAGCTTTTAGTGGGTTGGTTAAAGTAGTACAACCAAAGAAAAATCTTGACTATTGTTAGGGTTAGAAAGTAATAGGACTGAACAAAAAACCTTAGCTTTCTCGAATAAGAGGGGCAGCTCTTTGTTAGCTGTCATCTGTGTAATTTTTTGCTTGCGAGCTTTATACAGGGAGCTTCTCAGTCTGAAACACATAGAAATAAATGGAGTCAACAGTAATTTATTATATGATTTAAAACTAGCTTTAACAATGACTTCTTCTTACCTTTGGGATTTTTATTTGAGCAAGAGACTTTTTTTATTAAATTTGTATTGTTGGATCATGATGTCACTACAAGAAAGATGATATTTTGTCCAGAAAATAAAGATAAGGATACACAAACATATGTAAAAGCCAGTTTGAGGAGAAAGTCCTAAAAAAATGTGCATCATGTTGCCCAGTGCCAGACTTCAATATGAGTATTTTTCCATCTGTTAGAATTGTATTTTTGCTTGAAGTACCAATGATGATTCCTTTAGATCACTGAACCACCAACTGTAAAAAACTCCTTGATGTGCTGGCCAGAATCTGAAATTTGTTCCAAAACTGTCAAGGCTACATATGGAATCTTTGAAAGACCCATATCCTTTGCAAACCCAACCCAAACCCTTTGAGTTTTGATTAATTGAAAGGCTGAACTCTTTCCCTACAATGTTTCTCAAGGTGACAAAGCTTTGGCTGCTCAAAAAATTAAAAACTTTCTTATTGATTGTGAAATTTTGGCTATATGGAGCCTAAAAATTTTGGAAGCAGAGATAATGTTAACCTGTAGTACTTGAGAAAGATCTATCTTTTTATCAAAGAGAGCTAAGGGACCATAAAAATCGTAATTGGGACTCTGAATAAAATAAAGACACAAGAAAAGTATATATAATTGACCAAATGAAATACAACATAGTCTTTATATTGAAAGGTATTGGGAGACTTGTATAGTAAGTAAAAGGTTGTTGATTGTTCTGCTAGTGGAATGAACAATGTGCATCTGAAAGACAAGAGATATGCAGGCTTTATCTCTGTCAAGAAAAAGAGAACCACTTTGGAACACACACACACATCCACTCCACTATGTATCACCCTGTCCGTATCAAGGTGACTTGTTGATAAGAGCAGATGAAGAACTTTTTTAGTTCTCTGATTGTTCTCATTTTTCACCCAGAGCCAGCACATGAGCCTTCCCTTTATGCAAAGTAACTTCCTTTTCTTTT
>MU167238.1:285524-324558 GCA_015951145.1 Cronartium quercuum f. sp. fusiforme G11 | reverse complement strand
TCCCTCATATGTAACTTGATGTGTTACATCTGTACAGTGTTACTTCATTCATGTACATTTGTTTTTACATGTGTTCTTTTATTGGATTACATATGGTTACTATATGTAATCATATTGTTTTCTAGTCTGTGGGACTACCAGGTAGTCCTCAGGGCTGACAGGTCCAGGGAATGGATGAGAGCTCCAGAGCTTAAACAAAGACTACCAACATTCCGATAGGACTTGGGAGCCTTGAATGCGCTTTGGTACCTTGACCAGAGGTTTGAGGCCTCAATGGGAGCATCGGAGCCTTTGTCAAGGCTTGCATATCTCTGATAAGGTTTCAGAGTTGGCTTATCTGCTGTTGGTCCAGAGAGTAGTCTATCTTACCTTATCCTGATGATCCTGACATGAATCTACTGGGTACATGGATTCACAGAGGTGTTCACACAGGTGAGAGTGGGATCTGAAGTGTGTTTGAGGTGAATGTAGATTAAAGTCTACAGATGGAGCACAAACCTACTGTAGTGTTTTACAGATGAGGGTGGTCATCCTAGAACTAGTGCAATTTCCTTGAGAAATAGAAGATCAAGAGTAGCTTGAGTCCATAGAGCTTCAGGGATCTTTACAATTTTGCATTGCAAGAATTGGGTTTGGTGACCAAGTGAGAATTCTAACTGACAGAGTTTATCTGCAAGCTGAGAAGGGACCGCAGTCCAATCAATGAGAAAACATAGTCTATACAAGAGATGGAAGGTAAGAAACTAGGATTGAACATCCTTCTAGGGTTCCTGGTAATTCAGCATGTGCATTACAGATTATGCATGGGCTCCTGGAGACTTCCAAAAACCTCCTCAACCTCTTAGATGTCTTACATATCATTATTCAGGATCATGCATGCAAGTAAGGTGACAGTTCAATCCAACACTTTTCTCCCTCACTCAGTCCGAAAAAAAGGGTGATGGTATGTAGGATTCTTTTTTTAAAATAATAATAATAATGAATGAATCTGGACAAATTTTGGTGGGGGTACAGGTGTGTTATGGGTGACCAGAGAGAATCAACCTGGCCCTGTGGGTAGGGCAGCTGTCTCAACATTAGTAAGAAGGTGCATGTTTGACTTCCCAACTTGGTTTCAGAGGCATAAGTTGAGGCTGGAAGAAGTGAGAGGTGTGATTTCTCTCTGGACTAATATTGAAAGCTTTCCACACCAAAAGCCTAATTTATTGTGTAAGTCACTTTTTCATTGAAGAGGACTAGTACTCCAAAACTGCTGGAAATGTAATGAGACTTAGTCAAGTTAATATCCCCCCCCCTTTTTTTTTACCTGTATTTGCACTGCAATTGCTGATTCTTAACTATTCCGTCTATTCAGATCATATTTTCCTCAATTCAAGGAAGGTATGTAGTACCATTTCAATCCAGATTTGAAAAGTTGCATGATCTTCTGACTTCTCAAATTTTGATTTTAGGTGCTATTTAGCAAACTCTTTCCAAAGATTTCTTAGATTTGAATGTCTCTGATTTCTTCTCTACTCATCCAAATCTATATGTGTTCCTAAAAGTCATTTATGGTTGATACTTTTACAGATGGCCCTGCGTTAAAAACACGCGTACTGTACCTCTCATGGTACAAGAGGTATGGAGGTCTAGATACAAAATCAAGGAAGGTCAACTTTGACATAAGTCCCTCGCCCAAGCTTCGGACTCATCCGTCAAACTTTAAACAGGTTTGAGCAATAAGACTTGTGGAGTTAGAAGCTCAGTACTTCATGGCCAAAATCAGCTTTGCCGAGGTTCTTTCACTGAGGTCATTTTAAGCAATCCCAAAACCAAATTTTATCCCCAGTGAAGTAAATATGGCCACAGCATACCTCAGACAGACACATTATATAGTAGTAGCACTTGCATCAAAGCACTGCTATGCATTCAAACGACATGAATCAAATAGATCACATTAAGCTATATGTAGTTTAACGACAAACTGCTTAATGCAATTCTACCTACTAACACCCTAGCGGAAGTATAAAAGTTGACATTAAGAGTTGAAATTGCACTAAATAATGATCCGAACACACACAGTGATAACTAGGTGTCGGCCACAGGATTTAGCTGGCCTAGGGTCTGGTGAGGTTCGGGAAGAGCTCGCAGAGTAAGGTGAGGAAAACCTGCTCTGCGAGTCTCGCCCATCTAGAACTAAATACTACTACTACATGCACACATACAACTTGATCTGGTGTAGTATGCCACTGGAGAGTACGCTCACACACTTACACAGGGTGTAGTCTCAACAGTAAAAGCAGAGGCAAAGACTCGAGTAATATAGTTAAACTAAGATTGGATACACGACATAGGCCATAACACTATAAAAAAAGCAGCCAAATGGATGTTTCTCGGATAATTTGTGTCATTGTCATGAGAACAAGAGCGGGTGAAACGTTTTTATAAAATGACATGGCCCAGTCTTTAAATGCAGAAACCGGCACACCCAAACACAAACATGCACACAGACAAAAACAAACTTTTGTGTGAGAGTTGATGGATAGCTAAGGTCTTAGTATAGCGGTTATGATCCTCATTTTTTGTCAAAGATGTTGCCAAAGTTGAAGCCGGGCCCAAAGAGACCCGAAGACAATGAAGAGCTTGGGGTATTGGTTTGTGCGTTTGGAAGGCGTACACTTCCATTTGGTCTATTGCCACGATTGCGGTTGGCGTTAGCTACATTTCCGGAATGTTGGGTCGCGCGTTGTTGGCTTCTGCCCCCGTTGGAAGTACTCGAGCTAGCGTTTTGTGAAGTGGATACGGTATGATGCGATGGACCGGAGCCCCTACCAAACCGGAAAGGACTTGAACGAGTACGGCCGTTGAAATCAGCATATGGATCCGATGTCCTAGGTCGCACATTCGTCGACGGTCCTGCGGGCCCGTGACCTCTTGCTGGTCTGCCGTCCAAGCCAGGTGGAAGAAAGGGAACTGCGAACGCAAAAGGTCCACCAGCCGGAAATCCAAACGAATTGTTATCATTGCTACTGGCAGCATCACCCATCGCTTCCAATATCGCATCATTGATAGTATCGGGATCCCTGTCATCGACATCATCATCATCGTCATTGTCGTCGTCATTGTCTTCATTGCCATCATCGTCGTCATCATAAGAGTTTGAATGATCTGATTCGTCTGAATCTTCTTGACTGTCCTCATCTTCGTCGTTGTGGTCGTGGTGATGAGCATGTGGTCCGAAGAACCCGCCAGCGGTGAAAATGGACGGCTCTGGCCGGCCATGAAAACAGGCATTCCGATCATCAAGAGCCTTCTTGACAGCCGCACGTTCGGAAGACGTCCCTGTCCATGATGGAAACCTCAATAACGCTTCCAAAGCGATTGAAATAAGGTCTGGATGATGTGGACAATACTCACAATGCATGTCATCTGAGCCAACAGAGCAGCAGGACAAATTCGGTAGCTCGCGCTCACGCTCACCCATCTGAGAATCGGACCCGGTTCCAGAAGAGTTCCTTGTCCTGCTACGCCACGAAGACAAAAATTTCCCGAGATAGGCGGGTCGGATATTGGGGCATCCGTCCCAAGCCAATTTGACAATCGAATCTGGAAGCACGTGTAAGAAAGGTGAACTAGCTAAAGGCCCGACCAGTGTCATATTCTTCACATTACTCAGAGCTCCAGCCTTAAGTAAAGTGTCAATAATAAAAGGCGATTTTGTAGGGTCACTGATAATGGAGCTAGCGCCACTACCTATACTTATTTTAGGCTTGAGCGGATACCAGTCTACACGGATGATTAGAGTCAAGACTTCAAGTTTAGGACCCAGACAATCTTTCATGACGTGGTACAATTCACGCCGATCAATCTTGGAAGTAGGCATTTTGAGATGAAAGGCCTGAAGTGTGTCTCGAGAACCACGAAGAAGTACTTCCATCTCGGGACCGGCTAGATCGGGGTAGGTGAGGCCCAGAACGGTCAGCGTACAACGGAAGGTAGGTAAGCGAGTGATGACCTTGTTCATATCTTTTCGAGAACTGCCTGACAAGCCAACGAGTATAGCGCTTTCTAATAAATCCCACTTAGTAAATAGCCTCTTAATGATCTCATCGTAACGCCAAATCAAGCACTTTTGATGTTCGGGAGCGACATTACCAATTTCGAAGTCCTTAATTTGAGTTCGGCTTTCCAAGGCTTGCATCAATGGTTCCTTACAATGTCGCAAGAAAATAGTTGACAATGAAATGCTTTTGAGGCACTGACAATTGCAAATTATGTCGCAAATCAACGAACCTCCTCCTCGTCCCATAGACACGCGTCCGTTCCAAAAAAAACGCAGGGATTGAACTAAGTCACCCAGTTTCCCAGGACGGCGGCTAGCTCGGAGTGATTGGGCCACTTTGTCATCCGACAACGCTCGTCCTTTTCCTTTCACATCCACGGATATCTTCTCCATTGCTACGTCATCCAAGATGAGAGGTGGATTTGTGCAGGAGTTCTTCAAACTTCGTAAGAAGAGGTGGGCTTGCCACTGATCGTCGAGTCCTACATGCTTGAACAGCATTTCCTGTGCACACTGTTGAAAGCTTCGATTGACCAGCGTAAGAGGCAGCAGGGGATCTTTAGGAAGGCCTGTCAAAGATGTGAAATCTTTAGATTAGGTTCAGCCATCGTAAGTTTTTATGGATCGAGACACGCACCATCTGGCCAGGTGACACGGTCACACTCCAGAGTTCAATGAATTGGGGCAACGATTTGGGAAAGCTCATTGAATGAGTACACCACATTAATCATCAAGCATACTGTAGAAACTCATCACTCACTGCCACCCGGACTTTTTTACTATTGTTGAGTAACGTATGTGGGCATAAGCGGGGTGCGCTGGGCGAGTTAGGGGGATCATCTCTGTCCGAGGGTGCGGGATTAGATCCGCTACCGCTGCCGTCAGTCGTGCGAGGCTGCATTTTACTGTAATCGAAGCCAAATGGGCTTCTTGGAAAACTAGGGGATTGAGCATTCGAACCAGCAGCTCGCTCGGATGGAACGGAATTATGAACAGGCGTGGAGATAGGTTGAGGAGTACTATCGGATTCGGAGTCTGATTGGCTATTGCTAGGCGGGGTACCGGTCTGATGATTTAAATCGTTCGGCACGGCGCCGTGATCGTGGGTGGCGACGTGGTGGAAATAGCCAAAGGCCGATTGGAGAAGACTAGCCGCAAAGACTTCGGGACCCACAGGAACAAGACCGGGACCAGGACCAGGACCAAGATCGATTGGAGGGGTTCCGGTATCAACTAGGTCTTCAGCGGGATGATGACCGCACACATGAGACTGAGACATGAGATGTTCTACCACTCGAAAGATGATCTCGGGCGGTAAGGCACCGATCTTGGCCATATTGATATCGTCGATGAGACCGCCAACGATTAAGAGGACGACTGGAGATGGGGTATACAGGATCTCAGTGTACTTTTAAGTCAAAGTTCAGATGTGGTGAGTTTTTGAGGAATGGAAGAGGATGAGTGATTGAGTGTGACTGCCACTCGATCGTCACTTGGAGTTGGGGTACCGCTGACATGTCACACAGACCGTTCACAGATTCCCCAGCCAAAATCAAATAGGCATGTTGCAATCTGGAATAAGAATTAGCCATTGGCATTTGTGTGTGGATGCAGCCATTCAACACCTTTTTGTAGGAAGTGTTTCTGTGCCCAAACTCATGGAATATATCACCAGGTTTAAGACTGGCCAAGACACTAAGTTTTGATACCAAGAAATGTTGAGACCTACTATTTGTACTAGTTCCAAGGGCTCCTTTGTCAAAAATTTCATATTGGCTTTCCAATTAGGCTACATGGTATCTCCAGTATGAATTTAGCCTTGAAAAGTGTAAAGAACAAGAAGCTCACTAGTTAGAATAAGTTGATGTTGAGGCTGGTGAAGTTTCTTAGGGTCATTTGGGCTCAAGAAGGCTTAAATCCACTGCATAAACCCCTCCGAAGTCCTCTCTTCCCATTAGCAATGTATTTGGCTTGGATAATAATTTCCAAGCACTCCTTGGATAAAGATTCCGAGGGAAATGACACCCATTAGAATGATCTGAGCCAAAAACTAGCCCCAATCAAAATCTCGGATCAAAACCTTGCGTGACAATTCCCAGCAATTCCCTCAAAATTGTGCCTGAGGACTCCTCAAAAATCTCCCTCTGAGTGGTGCTGACACTGTCTCATGCAGTCATTTTTGATCCATGTGCACTGTTAAATAAACTCCTTTGTCTCTGCATCTGGTACAATTGATCCCCAATTAACATAGGAGACTGGCCCCAGACTCAAGAACAACTTAAAGAAGACAGGGCACTGAGTTGATCTCTAGAAACGGAACAAGCTGTTCAACATCAAAGTATGTCATGCTTTTTAATTTAAGAAGTTCAAATCCTCAAAGCCAGGGTTTCAATCAAATACAAAAGATTGCACAAAATAGCTTGCCATGAAAGAATTAAGCTGACTGCTTGTGCTTGATTTCTATACATCTCACAGCAAAAATGTGAGTCTTGCTTCTGTCAGGCAAGACTCCTCATGAAGAATGACAAGGTGACTATGGGCACAGAGGCCAAAAAGAGAAAATGGGTTCCTTTACTATCGCAAATTCCCAGGACTATCACCTGCAAGCCAGATGGGTACTGGACTTATCTAGAACTAAACAAGATATCTGGGAAGTCCAGTGATGACCAGTGCAAATCTTTACCTTGCACTATCTTTGGTCTGATCAGTGAAAATCCTTGCCTTGCACTATCTAGTGGTCAACCCAGCCTCAGAGTTTATCTTCTACTTATTATCTTGGCTCTTGAGAACCCCTCAGCAAGAGTAGATAATAAGTAGTGAGGAAAGGTTCTAGCTTTGCACCTTTCAAGACCAAAGAAATAAAGAAACTGATGATCATAAAAAGATGATGACTTTCTGATGATGAGAATGAATCAACAAATTGTTTTGTAATAGTAATTGACTATGAGTTCTCTTAAAAATACAGAAAGTCCAGAATATCTTTTATAGTTATTCAGACAGTTTGAAGTTTATTTTTATGATGCAGATTCACCTCCTCCTGTAGAGGAGGTCAGATCCATGTTTTATATTTTTTCCCTTTATCCTTTATGAGCATACACTCATTACAAGGCAAAGGTTTACTCTGTCTTGTAGTTACTAGTACATAACCTCTTGTATGTTAGTACTATTAAGAATCTATGAGTATGATTAATAATTTTCTTTTCCCTGCACCACCTTTCTTCTCTCTATTTCATTATTAGGCTTTATGTTGAATCCAACACCTGAGCGCTTGGTATCAGCCACTGGTACAAGCTGAGACAAGCAAGCAGTTGGTGGAAGCATAAAGAGAGTGAGAAAAGATTGGAATTGCAGTGCATACTTGAGCGCTTGGTAACAGCCACTGGTACAAGCTGAGACAAGCAAGCAGTTGGTGAAAGCATAAAGAGAGTGAGAAAAGATAGGGAAAAAGAAGTCTCACTCAGGTGCTTTTTCGCAGTCAGTACAAGTATGCCCGCAAACCACACTACAAGCATACAGTCAGGAATGCTACAACATAAGGGAGAGATACAACGTAGTCACTTATATGTCTAACTTGCCATTTCAACACTTTAATGGTAATTCAATTCATGACATGTCAGAATACACTAGCTTCATGTTTGTACACGATAAACTGTCAAACCCTATTCTTCCTTGTTTCCTCTCACTCATTGAAACCTAGTGTACAGATGAACTCTCATATACCTGACAGAACCAAACCTCTCCAAGATCCTTTTTCTCTTTCCTTGTCAATTGCTCTTTCTCTGTAATTGATCAAGGTGAGGATCTCAAGAGTATTAGGTATAACACTGGAATTGAACTGAATATTAATTCAACTCCTGTTTTCTGTCAAGTACAGTTTGAGTGTATGGTTTACAGCAGGTTACTCTACATGTATTCATGCTGTAATATACAACTTTAATTCAGTCTTACAGTGAATTCCTACAGCTACTGAGCTATGCGGTGTAGTAAGAATGTATTTATATTAACCTTTGCAACTCCATGGTACTTCTCAGGTACTCAGTATCTGATAAAAAAGTTTCAGGTAACTGGCAGCCCAGGGAGTATGGCTACCTCCAAGCCTTCTCCAAGAAAAACCCATCCTGTTTTGAACCAACATCCATTGTGTGGCCTGGAAGACCAGTAAACCAAATAGGTAAATTGAATGGAAATAAACTCAAGCTGCATATTTCCACACTGGAACCATGCAGAAGTTCTGGAAGTTGTGGGAGCCACATAGTCAAATTCATTAATTAAGCCCAAAAATTCTTCTAAATGCCTTCCAAGGATTCTTTCCTTTAACTGAAATTAATAACCTTGAACAAGTTTGGTTTTTGATTTTTCAACTTTGCCACTGCATGGCTGTGAAAAGGTTGACATACACAAATGAATCTTAGAATAGATTCTCAGCCAAATTTTGAACCCAGCCCAAGTGCTGGAACATATGGCCTTGGGCATGTTCAGGATTCAGCTGAATCTTGGACCTGACCAAGGCCATGCATTTGTAGACTTGGGCAAGTCCAAGATTCAAGTACAGTCAAGCATGTTTACATCAAGTCCTGGTAGCTTTAAACAGTAGTTCTCAACAGTTAAATGTAGCCTGTAAGAGTTTTAACTGCTCTTGAATGGTTTGAAACCAATTTAGGGGCAGGAGAAGTCCAGAAAGCTTGGGTGGAGACCAGACACTAAATGTATAGAGAAATACCACGGAACCCAGTGTATTTTTCATGGGAATATCATAGAACTCACTTCACCATACAGAATTAGGTCAGAGAACCTGCTTCAGAATTGATCTGGAAAACTGGCTGCATGAAGTTACTGTAGTTTATGCAGCTCATGCATTTCCCCCAACCATGCTAGACTTGATGGTGGATTGAAATTTCTTGGAGAAAGCTTGGAGGTCAACCAGATGCTCTTGCCTTCCGGTGACCAGTAAACAGGGGCTGTGTCTAATGGTGTACCACCACCAAGTCTACAGAAAATGCACCCAATGTGGGGAGTGCACTTCTTTCCAAGTTTCTCTAGCAAAAATCCCTTTTTTGACCCAGCTTTGTCCCCAGAGTATGCATCACTGAGGCAGTAGGCCCAGTCAGGCCACTGAGAAGTGCTCACCAGATACTGGTGAGCATGTCTGGCAGGTGAAAATTTGGGTAAAAGGGAAAAAAAAAAGTGAGTTTCTGCGGAAATGTGTACGCTCCCCGCGTCGGGCGCATTTTTTGTGGACTCGGTGAACATATACTGAGCTATGAGAAATCCACGATAACTTGATAGAAAAAAACAAAATTACATATGATACCTGTCTTCAGTAACAGGCAGGATCTTTTCTTACACCCTTCTATGTCCGTCGGAAGAAGGATGGATGAGTTAAACTGATGATTCGAGTGAAGGGATAAATCCCAGGAATTGAACGACCTTAAGCTAAGCCCACTGATCCTGGACTGTATGTACTGTACTTCACCCTAGCTCATGTAGTTTAGAGCTGCATTATACTGTGGAAGACCACCAGGGTTAGGGTTGATCGCGCTTCCGACCGCCGTGGGTACGTTACTGGTGAGTGCGAGATCGGGGTGAAAATTTACAAAAAAAAGTATCAGCGAATTTTGTCGGCGGCCACCCAGTTTGAGTCAGTCGACCGCTTCCACATCTTACATTTCTCTTCCCTCCCTCCTCGAACCCCAGCCGCTCGCTCGCTCGTATTCAACAAGCGGCAGTCTTTCATCTCACCTTTTTTACTCTCGAAAATGTAAGCTGTCTCATCATAACTGTCTTGACCTCTCGTGAGGAAGAAACCCTGGTTGGCCAAAGGAGAGGAGGACCATAATAGCCTCGCGCTTGTTTGCATCTGGTCAACCGATTCATCCTTTGCCCGTTCTTAGAACACGTATGGCATGTAGTAGAGCCGCGTCCCGCAGTCTTTTCTATCATTTTCCATTCATGTCCTTTTTGCTTCTGCACACGAAGAGTCTCTATTTTGAGTTCTTGAGCAGGGTTGTCGCTGACTTTGTCTCTTTTTCATCTTCCTCTAGATCGTCAGCAAGATGGTGAATTTCACTGTCGATCAAGTTCGTGGGCTTATGGACAAGCGGGCCAAGTAAGTCACCACCTCTATTTTCTCTTACCGCAATACGATGCTCATGTTTTCCTACCAACCAACCGCCCGACAAAAGCGTCCGTAACATGTCCGGTCAGTTCATTCTACTTCGCTTTGTTTACCTCCTTTGCCTTCTATCACTTACACTTTTAACAATCGACAGTCATTGCCCACGTCGATCACGGTAAATCCACCTTGACCGACTCTCTCTTGTCCAAGGCCGGTATCATTGCGAGCTCTCGTGCTGGTGAGGCCCGTGCCACCGACACCCGAGCTGATGAGCAAGAGCGTGGTATCACTATCAAGTCCACTGCTATCTCGATGTTCTTTGAGCTCGAAAAAGAGGACCTGGACGATATCAAGCAAGTCACCGATGGTACGATATCTTCAATTTAATCTCGTTCAGCTTTTTTTTTTTTTTCCAAGACAGCTTACGTTCTAATTCATTTTGTCAGGTACTGAGTTCTTGATCAACTTGATCGACTCTCCGGGACACGTCGATTTCTCATCGGAGGTCACTGCTGCTCTCCGTGTCACTGACGGAGCTCTCGTAGTCGTTGATTGCGTGGAGGGAGTCTGTGTCCAAACTGAGACCGTTCTCCGTCAGGCTTTGACCGAACGTATAAAACCTGTTTGTATCATCAACAAGGTTGATCGTGCAATGCTCGAACTACAAGTCTCTAAGGAAGATCTTTATCAATCTTTCTGTCGAACGGTTGAGAGTGTCAACGTTATCATTGCTACTTATAACGACAAAGCTTTGGGTGATGTGCAAGTTTACCCTGAGAAGGGTACCGTAGCTTTCGGATCCGGTTTGCACGGTTGGGCCTTCTCACTCCGTCAATTTGCCAAGCGTTACTCGAAGAAATTCGGTGTTGATGCTGAGAAGATGATGGCGCGACTTTGGGGTGACAACTACTTCAACCCCAAGACCAAGAAGTGGGTCAAGACCAGTACCGATGCTGACGGAAAGCCTTTGGAGCGTGCTTTCAACATGTTCGTTCTCGACCCGATCTTCAAAGTAAGATTGTTGTTTCAACTGCGGTTCCTTCATTTTTTTCTATCATGTCCGAATTTCCGATCCTGATGACCTCTGATTGGCTTTGACAGATCTTCGACTCGGTTATGAACTTTAAGAAAGACCAGGCTCTTGCTATGGTTGACAAGCTTGAAGTCAAGCTCACCTCCGAAGAGCGAGATACGGAGGGAAAAGCTCTCCTCAAGACCATCATGCGAAAATTCTTGCCCGCCGGTGACTCTCTTTTAGAGATGATCTGTATCAACCTTCCCTCCCCTCTCACTGCTCAACGATACCGTGTTGATACCCTCTATGAGGGTCCTCTAGATGATGAGGCCGCTATTGGTATTCGTGATTGTGACCCTAAAGCACCTCTCATGTTGTATGTCTCCAAGATGGTTCCTACTTCCGACAAAGGCCGTTTCTACGCTTTCGGTCGTGTCTTCTCTGGTACCGTCAAGGCTGGACCCAAGATCCGTATCCAAGGTCCGAACTACACCCCTGGTAGCAAAAATGACTTGTTCATCAAATCCATTCAACGAACCGTTCTCATGATGGGTGGTCGAGTCGAGGCTATTGAAGACTGTCCCGCCGGTAACATTGTCGGTCTGGTCGGTGTTGATCAATTCTTGCTCAAATCCGGTACTCTCACTACATCTGAGACTGCCCACAACATGAAGGTGTGTGATTATATCGTGTTCTTGTGTCTGGTGTCAATCATCATACTCATGACTTGTGATCGCGCTTGTTTTCAGGTCATGAAATTCTCAGTCTCACCCGTCGTGCAAGTCGCTGTGGAGGTCAAGAACGCCAACGATCTCCCCAAGTTGGTCGAGGGTTTGAAGCGACTCTCTAAATCCGACCCTTGCGTGCAAGCTTGGATTGCCGAAACAGGTGAACACATTGTTGCCGGTGCCGGTGAACTTCATCTCGAAATTTGTTTGAAGGACTTGCAAGATGATCATGCCCAAGTGCCGCTCAAGATCTCCGACCCGGTTGTCGGGTACCGTGAGACGGTACAAGCTGAGTCTTCGATGGTTGCCTTGTCCAAGTCCCAGAACAAGCACAACCGACTCTACGTGAAGGCCGAGCCTATTAGCGAGGAACTCTCCAAAGCCGTCGAGGACGGCAAGGTCGCACCTCGTGATGATTTCAAGCTCCGAGCAAGGTGCTTGGCCGATGAGTTCGGCTGGGATGTCACTGATGCTCGAAAGATCTGGTGTTTTGGACCCGACGGAAACGGACCTAACTTCTTGGTCGATACTACCAAGGGAGTTCAGTACCTCAGTGAGATCAAGGATTCTTGTGTGGCTGCATTCCAGTGGGCGTCCAAGGAAGGTCCTTGTGCCGAAGAAAACATGCGAGGAACCCGATACAATATGTGAGCACATTCGATCGTTCTTTCTAATAATCTGTTCGCGCTGATAAGAATCCCTACTCGCTTTATGCTCTGTTTACAGCCTCGATGTCACGCTCCACACCGATGCCATTCACCGAGGTGGTGGACAGATCATCCCCACATGTCGTCGTGTCGTCTACGCTGCTGCGTTGCTTGCTAACCCCGGTTTGCAAGAGCCTGTTTACATGGTGGAGATGCAGACGCCGGAGAACGCACTTGGTGGTATTTACTCTGTCTTGAATAAGAAGCGTGGTCACGTCTTCTCTGAGGAACAGAGAATTGGTACACCCATGTACACCGTTAAGGTTCGTTATTGTCAACTCTTTTTCACAATTAATCGCGTTCATCACTCACTGATGCCATCATTCCCGAACAGGCTTACCTACCTGTCGCCGAATCTTTCGGTTTCAATGCTGAGCTCCGGCAAGCTACATCCGGACAAGCCTTCCCCCAACTGGTAAGTATCTCTGACTTGACTTGATAACCCATGTGGAGTTCTAATGTATGATGTTCTTGTTCCCCAGGTTTTTGACCATTGGCAAATTATGTCCGGTTCGCCCCTTGAGAAGGGCAGCAAGATCGAGGCTATCGTTCACGACATTAGGAAGCGTAAAGGTCTCAAGATCGAGATCCCTGGGGTTGACAACTACTATGACAAGCTCTAATCTACTCGAAGCAGTTTCCGTCCATCTCATTTAAGGATGTCCGTTTGAAGAAGATTTTTTTTTATGCTCCTGTGATTTTCGGGATGCTGTGCCAAGTCTTACTACGATCTTTGAGAAATAGGTATTGGGATGTATTGCCGGTCCGATAGTGTTTGTTCATGAGTTTGGTGACGATAATTTAGTCATGAAAAGAAAAAGATGATGCCTTTTATCCCTATTGCCTCTTTTGTCTCGCCATGCTACATCCTGCACCCTTCTTCCTTGCCTTCATTCGAGTGAGGTCTTCTTGACTTGAGACAACTGCTGACTACCATGGCTTTTTTTTGGCCATGGTGGACCTTTTGGGGCCCTTTAGCGGTTTGTGTATCCATCGAGAGACTTTAGCCAAAGAAGGCTAAAGACAAGTTGCATCTTGCCAGAAGCGCAGGTTCCAAGCCTTGCTGTGGTCCCCTACCTTAGCTCACGGTGCCCCAGAGATTGCAAGCCAGAATACAAACAATTGGTAGGCAATCTTGGTGGTGTTCTCATGAGACAACAGGATGAGGCTCAGAAACCAGGTTAGCTAGCAAGTGCACAACAGTAGCCTGTTGTACCTATTGATCTTTGGTATGGGGCACCCAAAATCCAGCGCAATGTCTGCATAGTTTATTTAGGGTCATATAGTTGCTGGTTCCAATTGTACTCAATGAGGGTTTTGACAACCACCCTACTCCCTTCATCACAGGAATCTCCAAACTTCATCTGTAATCGTGGAATCAGAGTAGTTAGTGAGTGTCAAGGAGTGATGTGTTGCACTGAGTTCTAAGAAAGTGCTCCCCACAGAACCGCTCTTGAGTCCAAAAAAATTCAAAAGTTGGGTCAAATGATTGTCACAGACACTGTGATTTTCCTAGAGAGTGTTCAAAAAGTTCTCAGGCCAAATGTACCACTTGGTCCTAAGTCCCTTGCTGACTTTGACTGGCTTGTAGTTGGTGTGGGACTTTGTTAAGTTTGATGTCCACATCATGTTTAAGCATAAACGTCACTGAAAGCTATATGCTTACTGATGTTTAGCCCCGTGGCCCTGACAATTATGCTTGCAGTAAGCCGAAAGTTATCTACGCAATCAGACCGACGAAGGTGTTTTGTTTCATAATCTGATCGCCATCTCAGTCATTTTTTGGAATGCCTTTTCGACGTACGAAGTTACATGACGGCTACGTTCCCGCGCTAGTGTTGATAGTGCAGGTCTTGGGTGCATTTTTCTTCGCCAAAGGGTTTTTCCCGATCAACGAGCCCTCTGAAGGCTATGGACTTCCGCTCGAGGACCGAAATGGGATACGCACCGGGCAGGGATTCGATCGGCTGGTGTTTATGTTGATAGATGCTTTGCGAACGTGAGTCTTTGGATGTCCTTCTAGCGTACCTTTTGTGCCTGCTGATTAACATTTTCGAATACAAAAACGAAATAGGGATTTTATGTTCAGCGAAGAGTCTAAAATGAACTTCACTCAAACGCAAGTCTTTTAAATTTGCGGGTCTCCGCCCGCGTCCTTTTGAGTTGAAACAGCACTTGAATAACTTGGATTCCTGAAAAAACATTATGGGCTCATGACGTTGGTGGATATAGACTGGTCAGGGAAGGCAGAGCGCTACCATTTACTGCGATTGCCCAGTCACCCACCGTTACCTTGCCAAGGTTGAAAGCGATGACCTCAGGTTAGCAAACGGAAATGTGGTGAAACCTGCCAATTCGTGTTGAAGTTGACTTGCATCTTGGATTAGGTATTAATCCTCAGTTCATAGATGCAGTTTGGAACATCGCCGAGTCGTCGGACGGAGGAGCTCTGCTAGCACACACCGACACCTGGGTTCGTCAGATCATATACGGTCCTACCGTCAATAGTAGACACCCTCAGAACGCTACAAGCAAACGCCGAGCATTATTCTATGGCGACGATACCTGGCTTCGTCTTTTCCCCAAAGATTGGTTTGAGGAGCACGACGGCGTATCCAGTTTTTATGTCGCAGTTAGGTGTCCCCACGTCGATATTTTGAATTTATCGATCGAGCTCACTGGCTTTTCTCGACGTAGGATACTGAAATCGTGGACTACAATGTCACTAGACATCTCGATGATGCGCTCTCGGATAATCCTACCGTCACTTGGGATGTTCTGATTCTTCATTATCTCGGCCTTGATCATGTTGGTCACCTAGGTGGCGCGCACTCGTCAGTTCGGTGCTCCTCATTTAATACGCTCGACCAGGTGGCTCAGAATGCAAGCCAAAACAACGTTTCTGATCTGATTTTCTTGATGATATCAGTCCGCTCATGGGACCCAAGCAAACCCAGCTCGATCACACCATCTCACGTATCTACAAAAAGCTTTCAGATGATGACACCGCATCTGGAAGGAAGAGTCTCCTGGTGGTTGCTGGTGATCATGGTATGACTGATGCCGGGAACCATGGTGGTTCTTCGCAAGGCGAAGTCTCTGCGGTTCGTACCTCATCGTCTTATTGAGATCTGCTTCCTGCTCGAGGAATCAGGATTGAACACCGACACATGCCAGGGATTGTTGTTTGCTTCGCCCTCTTTTCATCTACCTGGATTCAACAGTTCGCAAACCATCACGCCAAAGCGAGTTCAACAACTAGATATCGTACCTACTTTATCGGTACTTTTTCAAGGCGGTATACCTCCGTCCAGCATTGGAGTAATGATCGAGTCTGTAATCGAAGCCGCGTCCTCTGATCTTACGACGGGCCATCGAATGGTCGAAGAGCAGCTTCGGCAAAACGCTTTGCAATTAGCTCGGACTTTAGGCTCTACCATAAGTGTGGAAGCTGTCATAGATTTGATGCCGACCCTAAAACACGATTCACTTAACACAAACTTAGAACAAGCCCTGTTTGAACTGGATGCGGATGAGATCAGAGAGGTTAGTATATCTTTTGAAGTCCAGGACGAAAATTCTTACAAACTTGTTGATTGTTATTGACCTTGCATCTTCGTGCTACCAGTTTCTCCGCCAAACTCAAGGAAGGCTCCTTGAAAAATTCTCAGGCCACCAACTACCAACCATGGTCGTAGGTCTATCCATCCTAGCGCTCGTGGCGGCATATTTTTTGTCCATTTCCTATAAATGCAGTTCGGCGCCGCCAAGTCGATCTGCAACGTTCATCAAGTTTGTGACCTTAGCACAAGTGGCTAGTTTACTTTCTACTAGTTATATCGAAGAAGAGCATGAAGCCTGGTTTTTCTTCGGCTCGACCACTCTTTTGGTGATGGCGATTTGGCCTAATCTACCTCACTCGACCACGTCGGTATCGTCACACCAGAGAGTCTGCTACGTGATGGGAAGCGCATTTGTTCGTATCCTTCGAGGATGGTCCCGAAATGGTACACCCCAAAGTTACTTCACCTCATGAACTCGGAGAGCTGCTTAAAATCTGACAAGAGGCTGTGCTTGGGTTCCTAGGTCAAAAAGCGAAACCGGACTGTAGCCTCTCTACCATTTTGCAAAGCCTACCATGGACTTTGAACGCCTTGGATTTCGTGGGCTTAGTTTTCTTGTTATTACGCTGGAGACCGAACAACTTTAGGGGAATACAGAATACCCTCTTTACTACAACGTTAAGCCTTGCTGGTTTATTGACCATGCTTCCCGCAGATCATATCGCGTGGATTTTGGTGGGAATCACGCCAGTCGCAGCTAACCAGCACAATAATGTTCGAGTGGTCTATGTCTTACTTTTCATCAGTCTCAGCGTCTCTGTTCTAGGTCCAACTAAACGTCAAAGGTATCTCAACATCCGTCTAGTCTACTTGGTCTTCCTGAGATCCCTGACTCGGCCCAGTAATTACGTGCCTTTATGGGTTGCATTCTATGCGCCGGAATTGTTTAGTTCCTCACCATTTTCTTGGCCTGACCAAGGCTGTTTTCGTCTCCTTCGACCCCAACAACAATCTGTTAGCGCAAGCCGGGACGCCGCTACTAATAAGCATGAGGCTCTTGTCTCCGCCTGGGTTCAGCTCATGTTTGCAAAATGTACATTCTTTGCCTTTGGCGGTTCAAACTCCTTGGCAACGTAAGTCTTTCACTCACTTTAGACCTCAATCGGTTGTTCTTCCCATCTTCACCCGCGTTCGAGCGCTCAAACATGCTATCTGAAATATTCGACTCAGGGTCGACCTCTCAAACGCTTATAATGGCATCAGCTCCTACTCGCTACCTATCGTGACCGCCCTCACCTACTTTTCCAATTTTGCAGGTCCGATTTGTATTTCACTCGGATTCATGACTTCAACTTCTTTATCCGAAAATCGACTACGATCAGCCAAAGTGATCAGGTTTTATTTGTCTGCATATCACTCCCTCCAACTCTTCATGATCTGTATTATTGGTACCTCCTTCTCTGAACATCTCTTCGTTTATACTGTCTTCTCACCTGCTGTGTTATATGGTTTTGTTTGGACTTTCTTTTACCATTATTCTATCATGATCATTGATTACTTGTTCTTTTGGGATGACAATGAAAGTAATTCTATCAAATAGTTAAAGGCATCTTTTTAAGGTTCTCATATCATTCAATACTTGGTCCCATGTGTGTTTGCTTTATATGAAAAACGATGACGACAAATCACATTGCAGGCATCATGGCTAGATCATCATTCCAAAAGAAAAACATGAACAACAATCCATTTCCAACAAAGAAGAAAAGCATGAAAAAGATCCCACATAGTACGAAAATTGGTATTCTTTTCTCTATGAAGCTACGAGCACGTTACCCAGAATGTGACTTGTAGGATGATGAATTGTAGTGAAGTAATGCGATAAACATGAAAACAATATTAAACATATCAAAAATTCGAAAAGTATATCGAATACCATAAAGTATACTAAATAATCCAGTTCCTAATAACATAATCATGATTAAGTTTAAGAATGATCTAAAACATTAAAGAATTACCACCACCACCACCACCCCCCAAAAAAAAACATATCGAGTCAGTTTTTTTTTTTTTTTTTTTTTTTTTTTTTAAAAACAAAAAAAAAAAAAAAAACTCTATATAAAGAGTATCAAAAAAAAAAAAAACACAAACAAACAAAACAAAACATACCGTTTCTCAAAATGTGAAAACATTCTTCTATTTTGATTTGTGATCATCCAAAACCAAAATAAATAACCAATTACATATTCAACATTCTTATCAGAAGAAAAAGGTTTATACCAACCTGTAAATAAGTTTTTAATCCAAACCATAAGAATCATAATATTTCCAGGTAAGAGCCAAATCATAATAAATAAAATAGAAAAGTAATAATGAAATTGATTTGATGATTCGATTGATATCAAATTTCGATTCTGATGTTTTTATTTTTATTTTTGTTTTTATTTTTTTGACAAAGAAGAGGTCATTAGTCTATTGATAGTGGAGAGAGAGAGAGAGAGAGATCTGTGATGGTTTTTTACCTCAGTTTTATCATTAACTGCTAATATGCGCAGAGTTTGAAAGAGGTGGAGTAGTAGAACGATAAGGAATGCGAATTGGTAAGGAGCCATGAAAGTAGTAAAAAGTATTAACCCTCCTAACGCCATTGTATTGATCGAGAACTTCCTTCTTGATCCTGATGTGGATAATGAGTGAAGACTATATCAAGGATCAAACAAGAGTTAGGAAGATGAGATGGTAGGATAGCTATGTACAAAATTTTAAACTTACGTCGATTGTTTCTTAGCCTTTGCGGTATCACTCACGCCAATGAGTGTAGGCCAAAGTTTGGACAAAATTACGCAAATTAGATGGATGACCACATAAGCAAGACTTGTCCAACCTAAACCAACTACTACGAATACGCAATCGAGTACCGCAAATGAAGGATGCCGATCTCCCAAGAGTAAGCCTGAGATCCATGTAGGCGAGCTGGCAAGAAAATTGTCAGTCGAATGATGTTGGCCAACGCCTAGGGATGCATTCAAGATAGCCGACTGTAGGAATTGCACTCCGACCACCACAGCTAGGGCCTTTAGCAAGTACCTTTCAGTCAACGTCGAAAGCGCAAAGCCAAGTGAAGGAAAGATACCAGATTTACGAAAATAATGTATTTGCAATGCGAAGGCAATTGAGACGACACCCAAGGGCATCGCCACGAGTGCAGTCCGATACTTCAATATAATCTTTCTTGCGCTCTCATACCAATCGATCCTAATTGAAAGCTTGATATTTTCATCATCTAAACCCCCTTCGCATGCGTAAGGGTCATTCCAGAACGTCAATTTGATTCCACTTTGACTTTTATCATTCAATGATCGAGGGATGGGTGAATATACGGTAGAGAGATGGGTATAGAGAATGGCTGAGTGAATGTTTGGATGTAACTTTGATTCGTTCAGGATAGGCGTCTGCTGTCTCATAAGAGGTGCGAAAGTAGCTTCTGCTTCACATTTTGATGGATAATTTACTTTGACTTTAAAGGCTAGTACTGAGCTATCCATTCCAGGTAGGTACAAATCCGAGACTAAACTTGGTCTCGAAGAACGTGAAAGGTTAGGTAAGTTGATTCCCCATAGGGATAGCGTCCACAGAGAGGCGTCGATCCTCTGGTTGGTGTTCTCGGTACGAAACTCGCTGATCAAGAAGGTTGGGTCCTTCAGACTTGGGTGCGATGTAGATGTGAGAAGCACGACAAAGTCGGAATTAGAGAGAGCAGAGCGTGGGATATTGATAAAGTTGAAGACGTCGTGTGGATCAGCCTCATCATTGGGGCCAGGAACTGAGGACGGTTGAAGATGAAAGTGTGATGAAGGCAGTGTGGTCGAATACTGAGTGGTGAGTAGTTTGCAGGATCCCAGTCGGTCAATCTTGAAGGTGCCATTACAAGCAAGCACGTCGAGATGAGTAGCGAGAGGGAGATTGGTGAGCAGAGTGAACGCGTCGAAGGCTAGTACCACTTCAGAATTATCTTCCTTTAAGGGTAGTATATGAACGAACGCCTCGGGTCGGTTAAGTTCTCCGCTATCAAGCTTGATTCGCGCCAACGG
The DNA here is from genome assembly GCA_015951145.1 of Cronartium quercuum f. sp. fusiforme G11. Taxonomy (NCBI): domain Eukaryota; kingdom Fungi; phylum Basidiomycota; class Pucciniomycetes; order Pucciniales; family Coleosporiaceae; genus Cronartium; species Cronartium quercuum. The sequence continues at coordinate 304,300 of MU167238.1, read as the reverse complement.
TGAATGTAACGTATGCGAGATTGGATCAAATGCAAAGTTCGGAATGCGTTGATTGATCTCGCTGCCTAAGCGTAATCCATGTCCACTACTAAGGTAAGATCTTAATATCGACGCCCGCTCTTCCAAAGATTTCACTTGAGACGGTATACGAGCATCAGTGATGGCTAACAAAGCCTTCGCAACGACCATCCTAAGCTGATCACACCATAAGACCGCTCGATGATCAATCGGCGTCCAAACTTCTGGCATAGCAGTCGAATAGAACGTTAAGCCATACGGTGCGGGTGCCAAAGTGAGAAGTGAACTTGAGTCTGGAGACACGGTGGTATCGGAGGTACTGCCTGAGATTGAGACCAAGAGAAGATCTTTTAACACATTCGGTAGGGGGCTTCGTTCGAAGTAAGATTTCCGCCAGAACTGGTTGATATCATTATAAACTGTCTCGATACCTCTGTCGAGCGTGGTAGGAGGTAGGGTGTGAGGCGTACTGATTGAGATGATAGTATTGATAGACCCATTGACATAATTAGGCATTCTGATCATCTTTCTTGCTACGATACCACCCATCGAATGAGCTACGATGAGAACAGAGGTTGGGACTGGAATCGAGCCTGAATGATTTATTGGTCGTGAATTGGTGTAGAGGTTGAGTATATGAGCGATAATCTCGTTAGCATATTCTGCTTGTTCCAATAAAGTCTCGCCATGGAACGCTGAGAGGTCTTCGTTGAAATCTAATGCAAAGAAATCTAGACCAGGGTGTTCAGGTGCAGTATGAAGTGGAACCGATCGGGTTCCTGCTGTTGCCGAATTCTTTTCATGGTGGTAGAGTTTGGCAGTTGCGGCTGCAAATGATCTGGTTTGTCGAAACGAGCCAGCGTTACCGGGTATGAAGAGCACCGGCGAACCACGAGGCTATGATAATATCACCAACATCCAAGTCAGCGAATCAAAATCAACAGACGAACGAGGAAGTAGACGAGCGCTTGCAAACCTGTTCGGGATCTAGACCTCCCTCTCGATAGAGGTAAGCTTTATATTTTCCCTTTAGCCTAGACTTGAGACTACTATGACTGAGTGAGATGTAAACTGGATTCATCCAAGCCATCCTACAACTACCTGCCCCATCACCTCGTGCGCCACCTTCTGTTTTACCGATTAATGATACGCTTGGCCCTGAGAATTGATCAAGGTCGAGAGCGTATAGGTTGTCATTGAAGGATCGTAAGACGACGAGAAGGATGAGGGCTGAAGTGATGGAGATTAGGATGAGTGAGAATGTTATTGAGCTACTCATTTCGACTCTACTTTCAATTTAAAGTTCTTTATCGTTTGTTCATTTTCTTCGATACTAAGACACCAAGCATTCATACACTTACACTTATACAGTACACGACCAGTCATCATAACCTACATCTAAGTCAGTGCCAAAAATAAAAAATAAATAAAAATTAAAAATAAAACCTTTTATCATTTTACCGCCGTCTTCACCAACTTCCTCGCATCAGACTTCCCTAACACGTATTTTCAATGAAATAGCTGATTTGGTTTAAGAAGATGAACTCATTCTCAGCTTGTTTAAAACTGCCCAGACACTTTCAGCTCTTTCAGAAAATTTGCCATCCAAAATTTTAAAGATAGCTCAAGGGCTTTACAAAATGCTAGACAAATATAGTTGCGATCCTTCAGATCACTTGAGTGATATATATAGTAGAGGGAAATCAGTAGAGGATCATGCAATAAGAAGTAACTAAACCTTAAAATAGACTTTTATTTAGGTTTGGTTCATGTTTTTACTGTCCAAACCATTTATGGGATATGATCAGATGTTCCAAGGTTGTCATTGGTACAAGGTAATTAATTTTTTATAATTCCTTGAATGAATCACGTATAATTATCATTATTCATTCCTCTCTCTCTCTTTTCAGAGGTCACTTTTGAGGGCTTGGTAATCAAGCTCATTGTGAAAATCTGAAAAATGTATACAAACTCAAAACCTCAAACGAGTCACTTCTGACAAAATTTATTCATCAAGTTTACTGTACCAATATGTTACATATAGTGTAACAGTTAGACTGAATAACATATGTGTAAAGATTTGTGGATTACATAATATAAGTAGCCATAGGTTAAGACAGAGGAATATAGATGTAGTCATAAAATACTACAGTCGAACTAGGAAAAGATGTTACTTTGACATCTCGCTGCTCCCAAGAAAACCTGGATGGACTCCAGGGTCTTCTCAGCCCTACAGTCTTCCTGGTTCACTTGAATGAACCAGGAAAATATTGCGTGACAGGTCTTGAAAACCCTGGAGTCCATCCAGGTTTTCTTGGGAGCAGCGAGATGTCAAAGTGACATCTTTTCCTAGTTCGACTGTATAAAAGGAAATAGTAACCAATGAGGCTGTGCTAGCATAGTATAAAGATAGGAGAAAGGGCAATCTTTCTACTGAGGATCTGAAAGGCATACAACGTCCCCTCTCAGACCTCTGCCCCTTTCCCCCCTTCCTTCGACATTCTTACACTCCAACAGAAAAATAGACTTAACATTCATAAAGGAATATTTGAGTTTTCTTCTCAAATTGGGACTTCTTTGTATTCACTACAAAAAGTAGTCTGGTGCACTATCCCTCTGAGAACTCATCTCTATTTCTTATTTCATCTTCTGTGTATATTTTTGTACAAGGTCTTGGGTCCTTCTCCATAGACTGTACCATAATCCTGACAGACTCTGAGCTGAGATCTTCAGGATAAGGTGTAACAGGGAGTTAAATCCAAGTGAGTATTGGTAAACACTGGGTTACAAACTCACCTGAGTCAGGGTAACCACTGGGTTGCAAACTCACAAAACCTAGGGTGAGTACTGTGTCACAAAGATTCTTATTCTTGACCAAGAGTGTAAATAAAAAACTCAATAGCCCAATACATACCCTAAATCCTCTCATAAGAGGTCACCTAACTGTAGTCTGTGCTGGTTTCACCCTTCACAGACTACCTTGTCTCCTTCCCTCCAGTCCTTAAATCTCCTAAACCCCTCAACTGTAGTGTTGAGGTAGACCTAACAGCAGTCTGCCCCTCACAAGCTGAAACAAATCATTGAGATCTTCATATATAAATATGAATTCTCTTCCAAGGCTGGAGATTTGATTCCTTGTGATCAACTCAATTCAGTCAAAGCTGTATATGTCTTCCAAAAAAAAAAAAAAAAAAAAAAAACAGAAACCAGTATCAATGAATCATTAGAAAACCCAAGTATTTTTTCACCAGCAGATAGTTTTTTTTTTCATTTTTTGTTTTTCTTTCTTTCATTCATCTATAAACCATGATCTTGCTTGAAAATATAGTCTGGGATTATATGACACAAACAAGTATACTCATTCAAATTCTAGAGAATTACTTTCCAAAGCTTGTGCAACTGTATTTAAACACTCTGAAATGTTTTCCAAGTTATAGTTTTTCTATATTTCTGATTTACTTCACATATCCTGTAAGATTTTAGTTTGTTAATGTAAATTAATTCAAATGTTTTATTGTACAGTACCCTTAATCAAAAAAAAAAAAAAAAAAAAAATGAAAAGAAAAAATGAAGCAAAGCAAAGCCAAAACTCATTTAAGGAAATCAGTAGTATTGTAAGAGTGTTGGTATATATATATATATGAAATAGTTTATGAGAAGTAAAGATATATGGTCACAATTTTAATTTTTTTTAAAAAAAAAAATAGAATATAATAAATTTGTTTGGCAACCAACTCCAAGTGAGAATTAACTCCAAACGTGGATGACTTCTCACACATGAGAAGTCATTCTTCCCAGATTTGGGGTTGATTTGGATAAAATCCAGAGAATCAATCTGAATTTAACTCTGAATCCAGTTAGGTCATTTGGAGAACCAACTCTGAAGTTAGTTTTCCAAATCCCCCCCAAAAAAATCACAAGTCCCCAGTTACCTTACAGACACACCTCAGCCAGCTCCCAGCCCTCTCTCTTCCTACCATCAAACCAACCATTGTCAACATGTCTGATTCAAGCACTTCCAATTCATCATCTGACTCTGACAAAGACCAAACTCCTCTGCCGGTACTGGACTTGCTTCAAATTTCAATTGAAGCAGGTCAAACGGTCCTGGGAAATGCGACCCTGAAGAAGATTCCTTGCCAAGATTCAGGACTTCAAGGAGCAGCATACATCCAAGAAGTTGTAAGGAGGAATCGATCCTTTTCAGGAGTCCAGGTCAAAGAATCCTTTCCTGTCTCCTTCTCATCATTTGTCTGAAGCTTTTTTTGGAGGCATAGTAGGCTGGATTATAGTTGTCACCCAAATGAGTCAAGTGGAGGAAGGGCATTGTCGGTGAGTGAAGTGACCGAAAGGAAGGGTGTCATCAGTGAATGGTTGAGAAGGGGTTGTGAGGACCAAGTGAGGCTGGAAGGGGTTGATTTGAGTTGAGAGAATCCAGAAAACGGATTCTGGGAGTTAGTCGAAACTGGTAAAACCAGATTTGTCGAAGTCGGATAAAATCAGATTTAAATTGGATCTTGAAGTCGGTTTTTTGACTTCAGAATCCAGTTCCTTATGGTACCAAACGAGGTCGTGGTTTCGGGTATTTACCCGACTTCAAACACGAATCCAAAGTTGGAAAACCAACTTCGAAGTCGGTTGCCAAACGCACCCTTTTAATTAAGAAGCAAAACTCTGAAGATTTTCTTTTAATATCTTGATTGAAAAAAAACAAAAACACTTGATGAACTTGATCTTCAACATTAACATGTCTTGTTATATTCATTAGATTCGTATACACCCTTTTTTTGGAAGGTGTTTTTTTTTTATGATTTTGAATCCAACTTGTACCAAACTATATATATAAGAAAAAAAAAAAAAAAACGAGTTCATAAACATCAAAGAATCAAAAAAAAAAGTCATAATTGATAATAAAGATTCTATGATGCTTATATAATTCAACTTTACAAATAATTTAAATGGTAGGTGAATTGAACATTAGTAGATGACAAACATGAAAAAAACAAAGAAAAGAAAAAAGAAATCTATAAAAGGTGTACAACCTGTTTTTCCTTGTGTAAATTTCTACACTGTAAGCTATGACTTGGATGCTGTTTCTTGTTCATTTCCACTCCACTTCTTCTGCTTTATTATTATTATTATCTTGTTTTTTTTTCACTCTTGCATGTGTTATCTGGTTATTGGGTTTCCTTCAAGATCTTCAGGTTTCATACGCCATGTCTGTGAAGGTCACTCCTTATGGGGGAGACTAACTTGTTTGATTTTTTTTGGAATTTTGTGTCTCATTCTGGTCAACAGTGCCCGGGCGCAAAACCACTGAGTCATGACCCGACACAGGCGGCATACACCTTCCAAGAGCTTGGGCCTTCAAATTTGGTATGCATAGAAAAATGAATCATAGTCAAGGAGATGCTACCCTCCCCCATCGGGCATGACCTTCACGGATATGGTGATAGAGATAGGTGATGGTTCTGTTTACTCACATTACCGTCATTCTCCGTATCAGATGCCATACTTCATCACGACTCGGAAAAAGTTAAATTTCATTGTGCTCTCTAACCAATCTAGTCAATTGTAAGCTCAATATTCATAACCGTTGGTCATATTGATGTTCCCTTGACCATCATCGGTCAAAAAGGTGAAGGGTGGTATTTTGAGTAATGATTGTCAATCAACATGAACGACATTCAATTCAGCCCAACATTGGTCCAATAATATAATTCAAGGGTCAAGATGAGATAAGAAAGTAAAAAAAAAAGGTAATATACAGTCAATCAAGAAAAACAAAAGAAAAAAGAAAAAAAAAATAACGCGTATAGAAATGTGCTTTATTGGTACAAATAATTTGGAATACAAGTCCTTGGTGAGTGAATCAAGTTACAACAACAATCAAATAAATAAATCAATGAAGATATAAACATCTTTCAGATGTTAGGTTACCAATTGATAGAAGAGAGAATCTGGGGTACCGATGTGAGAGGGGCTGAAACTTTTTGCGTAACCTAAAACTTAGACCAAATCGACCACATTTATCAGATACGTAAGTTTTTTTTTAAAAAAAAAAAGAAAAAGAAAATGTACAGTCAATGAGGACATAACCAATACAAAACGTAAAATAACAACGTACAAAAAAGAAAAAGAGAGAGAGAGAGAGAGATCATCAACCAAAATGTGTAAGCTTACCGGAGATATCTATCGGACTTCGCAGACAATTAAATGTGTAAGTTGGACAGCATTTCAAAAAGGAATAAAGAAGAAGAAGAAGAAAATGAACAAATCTCACAGAAGCGAAAGACAGGTAAAATTGGCTCCGGAGGCTTGAGTAACCAAAGATTAGATTGAATGAATTCATAATATATATCTTCAACCTCATATAAACTTAATTGATCGACATTAAAGATGTGAGGGCAGAAATAAGATATGAAACTTCGAATTTGATCGGCAGTAAAGGCGTGGGCTGGTATTAGGTAAGGTCCTGGAGTTTTGAATATTTCCACAAGGACGTTATTGAGCGGAGGTAATTTTGAGATTATGGTAGAGACCATTTTTTAAATCCGGAACGAGGAATGAAAGTGAAATGAGGATCGTGGGTGGGATGAAAGCGTGAAAATACGAATGGCTCGGTGCTAGGATGTGAATGGATGATGAAGAAAAGTTGGAATGGAATGCTGGTAGAAAGTTGGAGTGGTGAAGAGCGGTAGTCGGTCTGGATCACGTAGCCTTAAAAGGATCACAACCTGCCTTAGATTGAAAATTGGAGCCGCGTCCAGGGTCGACGCGAAACTTGTGGGGCCTGGTTTTAAAGCAGTGGCAAAGCGTGTTGAAAAAAAAAAAAAAGCCGTAGGTTAGAGTGCCTTTTTTTTTTTTTTTCCTGATCAGTTTTTGGCGTTCAAGGCAAAGGACAATGAGAGGCTGATGTTTTGAAACGCATGTTGTTCGGCAATTCCACCGCTTTTATCATCATTGGAGACTCCCAAGCGCATTATCACCTACTTTGCACCTTTTTCTTTCAGCTGAGGACGTGAGAAACTATGTACTCTGACTCCTTCCCTAAAGAAAAGTGAGCGAGGGTGCATCAGATCATGTCGAGGACATCAAATTTGATGGCTAACAGGTTGGGGATCTGGCAACTCGAAGATTGCAGATGACACAATATGGAACTATGATACCCATGTCTGATCAAGAGACTGTTTTCTGCGGTTCAACTGAAACCCAGGTGGGCAAAGACATGTGGGAAGACATGAAAAAGTCAGGAGAGAAGGAACAGACCAGACAAACGGCATTTTCTCGGCAAACTCCACATAGATTGGGGAAATTGACAGAAGAAAATGTATAAATCACCAAGAGCACATTTTTGAATCACACCTTCAAAAAGCAAACACAAAACCTTAATACGTTCTGCTGTTCAGTAACTCTTAGACAGCGAAAATTTTGAGACTGTCAGTATGCTATCAATTGTACCCATCGCATCATGCTTGCAAGACTATATTTTTGTTACGAGAAAAATCCAGAAAGCCTATGATATCGAAGGACTGACAAGTCAAATGATTATCTATAAGGTGTGGTTGTTCTTGAATCACATAGAGAATTATTTTGTTTATTATTTCTACCTTCACCCAATGAGATAAAGCGTTTTGGTGTGACCGCATCCTTTCATAGCAAAGAAGGTCGTAAGCCAGACTGACACTGAGAAATGAGAAGCTTTGGTTGGCTACAAGAGTCCCACCTTCCTCCATATGGATTGGATGTCTAAAACCCGTGAGCAACAATGGCACCACTAATTCGAGATCGGTTTCGATAACATCGTAGGGATGTAGATACTACATTGAAGGTGATTGGATCAAGACTCAAGAAGTCCGACATGAATAGAAAGTACCACTTCTGAGCCTCGGTCATATCGGCTGTTAGGGTACCGCCACCTGGTACGCTCGAAGGTTCGGTAGTGTGTTTGCCTGATTCTGTGAGAACAGGGCCACTCTGTCACCCCCACCGACCACAAGAGGCCTGATCAGCCCACCTCAACCCACCACGGCACATCCGCCGACAGTCTTGCCGCCCATGTTCCTTTAAAAAAAATTTGTTTCTTTGTAACATCCATCGACCCAACTAGAAGATTTCCAATGCCTTACCTTTATCTTTTGTTTTCCACTCTGCCTTTGCTTTGTCTTAGCCCAGTTGTTTATAACTCAACACCCCGTAATAGCCTGTGACTAGGGCTCGTTTCCATTTGTAGGATTTACCGGGGCATAGGCAGTTGTCTTGTGCTTTGGTCGCGCGTGTAGCCCGAAACAAATATAGCCATTAATCTCGAGATGACTGCGATCCAATGCGGTTGATGAGGTAAGTTCGTATAGCACAGCAGATGGGTGGTCAAATCAATATTTTTAGACATTCGAAATTGTTCGGATCTCACACCTCGGCAAGTGAACCGGTTCTCTATATAAGTCATCTTTATTTCTCGAGCCTGGTAGGCCACCTTGACCCTTGCTCGTTGACAGTTACTCAGAGTGATCGATGGTTTTGAGAATTATACCATCATAGACCTGTTTGGACGAGGTAGGTAAACTAAATGCTTGAGTTGACTTAAGCTAAGTCCAAACTGTCGAGGTCGAACCGGTCAAAGTGATTGAGGTTGAGGTTGAGTTTAAGACGAGGTCAGCTAGACTGTGATAAGCCATGATCGGTGTTCTTGTAAGATTGACGTTGGGACTGATTGGCTTACTCTATTACATAGCACAGCAAACTCATCCTTGCTCGAGCAATCGTCGATTTAGTTCAAAGTTTTATCAACTTTTCCTCTCCTTCCTCTCCTCCCCTCATTCTTCTGCTACCATAGCCTCTTTTCCTCGTACTCTTCAAATAACTTTTAAATTGCGCCTTCTTCTACGTACTTTTCCGAATTCTCCCTTATTTGCTCACTTTTCCTACCTCAACCGTCACTGTTTGTATAGGTTCAGGGAGATTCCAAAGGACAATCCAGTGCGTTCTTTTACCATCCTCAGGATTGAATAATTCTCTTTGGGTTTTGTTTTCCCCCCCAAGCTCACAAATTCGTTTCTATATTAATGTATGACTTATTACCTCCAGGCACCACACTTTTTTTCCATCGGTACTTGTTTATATACATCACACCAATGCTGCGGTGTTGATCGGTTGGAGAATATATAAGGTGGTGTAGTTTTACCTCTACAATTGAACCCAACCCTTTTCCTTTGGGTTCCAGTGGCTCTCTGCACGCGATTGGTCTCAGCAACTTTACCTAAAGGTCAGCTACTGCACATATTTGGTGCCGTACCCTAAAACCGTCAAGTCACCCGATCTCGGCAGTCCTTTTCGTCCGTTGTCGGTCTGTTTGCTTTGCTTTTTCTTTACGTCATCTCACTATCTCCATCGATTCATATCATCCCACCACCACTCTGCATCTCGCTTCCGCTTCCGTTTTTGATTTCGCATTCGATCCATCACCCCCCTTGCCGTTCCTGGCTGCGCAGAAGTGTCATGGATAGATCAAAAGTACAAGTCAACTGCATGTCCTCTGCGGTCTCGAGTATCGAGGAGGTCTTTGCCCAGTCTACAAGGTTCAAATCATACATTCTAGTTTGTGGGCCTTGACTCGGGTTCCCCCGGGTGATCAAGAGTGTGATCCCTATCCATCGATGCCGAACCGATGATGGTCGTGGTGACCGTGTGGTTACAGCGACTTGCGGTCGAATTCAGGCTTCTTTGTATCTGTATTCATCCGGGCATCTGTCTCTCTCAGCTCGTTTGATGCTTGTGCTCGAGCTTGTCTATGCGTGCTTCTCAATCAGCGACCTGTACTGTTCCACCACCGCTTCCTTTGCTTGGTGATGGGGGGTCTGGCTGCCATGCAGACGAAGAGACTGCATGCGGGCTGTCAACCCACCTCAGAAGCAAAGGGTCCCAAAGTGTCTTCTAGTCCATAGTGCACTACACCTTTTCTTGCATAAATGTACGGTGGGTCCTGTAATTTGTACAGTACAACTGGCAAAGACCTCCAATGATTTGTTCAGCCACTCCAGCCACCTCCACCTCCATCCAGCTGTAGAATACGGTAACCACACCGCGTGTATCGATAGCATCAAGGGCCGTTCGTTGAAAGGAACACAAGTCTTCATTCTTCCCTTCGACGAGGAGCATCTTCTGAGGGCTGAACTGTATCGTGATGATTGAACCATTTTGTCCTCCGAATACTACGCATTGACAGACAGGGTCGTGTGTGTGGGTAGACATGACTATGTCCAGATACATTATTTCTCGAATTGGCACTCTTTTTTGTTCACCTCAATGATTAAGTACACCCTCCCGATCTGCAAAACTGACTAAAAGGCTCCTTCATCAATCAAACAGACCTCAATCCCGCGTAATCGTATCTAAAGCCTTCGTTCCCATTGTCTCACTCTCATTCTCGCTCAAAGGGAACCATTCAAACAGAAAGGACTGCAACTCAAGCCGTTCCTGGGCCTACCAAGCCCTTGCAGCAGCCTTACCGTACTGCCGAGTTCTCCCATTTAAAAAAGGACAGCACGTCTATCTCGTGGCTGAATCCACCAGAACACCCCTTCTCCAACCTCCCGTTGTCCTCCTCTTCTCACATAACTTTCCAACTGTACCACTGTATACAGCTCTAGGTAGCATCCCTTTGATTTAGCTTTCCCTTGCTTACTTTTTCATACGCCTTTCAATTCGCACCAGTTCTTCCCAGGCTTTCCTCTTTGGGTCCACAGCCCAAACAAAAGCAAACATACTTCGACTGTGATCAAGTCAGCTTACCTACGATTAACCCCTTTCCATAAGGCCCCCTTCCTTCGACCTTGGTTGATCTGAGTTCATTTTCAAGCTATCCTTCAAACTCGGGCTTCTTCTTTATATAACCAATTCTTTCGCTTTGATCCGCTCCAATCTCACGACTGAGCTTTGTGCTGGCTCACAAACCGAACGTTCTCCACTGAAGCAGTCGTGATTCTCCACTCGTGTTGCTGTATCTCTGGTTTACCATCCAAAGTGTCAATTTAGATAGGTCAGTCTTGATGAGCCTTGAACCCATTTCGGATCTCATTTTGGGCTATGTAGAATGCACACCACTCTGCCAAGAGTTGAATTGTGGCTAGATCGCTTACTGTAAAGGCATCATTGATCTCTCATTACAGTCCTATAATCAATCTAAGTAAAACGAGATCGGTCAGCCACGGATAGTTCAAGGATTGAATGTCTAGTCCATCAAGTCCGATCAGTGGGTCTGGTGCCAGTCGACGCCGGCAGCGGATTCGATCGACGCACGAGGACGGACTAAAGCGTCGAAGGTTGAGTTGTGATTCAGGCTCGGAACCGTCTGGGGTAAGTTATATGAACCCAACTATCGGTTCGGGATCCCCCAGAGTCCCTCACCTCATCAAACCTTCATCCTTCCGCTCTTTATCCAATTTTGTACACGATCCATGTGACGACTTGCCTTTTTTTTTGGAGTCTCTTTTTACTCATCAGTAAAGTGAAGCTAATGATGCACCCCCCAACTGGTCATCCCCACTGATTCACCCATTCGAGTAACTTCTTCCGCCCATCCGGTTCAAACGCTCTGCTGTGGAGCATTGTGGTGCTTCGTTGGGCCCGAACCGGATTTGTATACCCTCTACTTATATGACTACATCTCCTCAAACACCCTGGTCGTGTGTTCTCTTTCATCCGTCGACCCCTTTGCTGGCTTGTTGCCCTGGTCACCATGCAGTGCTTTGACCTGGGCTGGGTCTAGTTGACCGCTATCAAGATCGGTTGCTGTTTCATATGTACTTTTGCACTTCGACCACTATCTTCTTTCCTGCGTCTCCTGGGAGAGTACTCATTTCATTTTGCGCTCTACATATTTACTTATGCCTTATCAGTCAATCTAGACTGCTTGATCTCAGTCAAGATGTTACTGTACCCTACGAGTTGACTTGAATTGACTTGACTTGAATTCCTTCAATTAAGATTTTCAAATGCTTTAATGATGACACTCAACTGACTCCTACTTGACTCATTTCCATCTCTATTTTCCCTTCCCTCGGACTCCCCCGCATGGACGTTTGTGTTCTTCCCCCGTTCACGATCTCCACAGGCCGTTCTCTCGCCTCGGTCTGCTTCGACTCTTCATTCTCGCCATTTCAACACCTTTCCTCAACAAGCTCGACACTCGTTTGCCTTCAAGTCACCTTCTCCACCTTTTCCATCCCCTCCACCATCCCCCGCTTCCTCCGGCTTCTCGTCTTCGTCCTCGTCCTCATCTCCTCGTCCCATCATGTCTTCCTCCCCCACACCACCCTCATTACAAAAAATACCACTTCCATCGATCCACCTACCTCCGCCGTCACCTCCTGTCAGCGGCCATCATATTCAAATGCCTTTCGCTATCAGTTTCGATTCATCCTGCCAGCGCATGTGTGGACCGAACCAACTTGCCACCGATTCTAGTGATCTCCAGCAAATTATTGATCAAGATGAAGATGATGACGAGGGGGCTCAGTATGCGATGCCGATGGACGATCCATATGCCGAAGTTGAGCAGGGCTGGCGAAGAATGAGCGAAGCTTCAACTTCCGACTCATTTGCTAGTCCTCCGCGTCATCTTTCCGAGCACAATGGCCAATGGCGACCTCTCCCCAGCTCTCAAAACGACGAGGTTGTGGACCAGCTCAGCGGATTTTCATTTGTCAATCCTCGGTGTTCACCTAATCAGCCTGTTATCAAGCAGGCTTCTGCATCTCGAAAGTTTTCACTTCCTGCTACGCTCAGCGGACAAACTCAACCTGCCCCGATGAACCTTAGCATGAGACGCTCCGATCAACCGAACCTTTTCAGGCCGCCGAGCTCCTCAGTTCCTACTAAATCATCCTTCACCCTCAGCGACCTCGTCATCAAGCAGTCTTTGACCAACCGCCCTCGTATCTCCAGCTTTTCTACTGAACTCGAGCCGATCTCAGGTAGTCCTACCTCTCCTGACTCGCCCATGAACTTCCCTTCTACCACAACACTACATCATCATCAGTCTACCCAGTTCTTTAATTCCGTGCCATTGCGCCACTCGCGCTCTTCGCTTCCGAACACTCATCACTCGGGTTCGGGTCTGGCTTCCAAAAGTCGTCCGGAGATACCAAACGGATTTGCTCCACCTGCCCCCTCATCGTCCTCTTCATCATCCTTCTGCTCATCTTCCGACGGTTGTCTTCTCCGCCGTGCATCGTGCTCCTCTCTTGCAAGTGTAGCTAGCATGGGCAGTAGTACCAATGGATCTACGAGCGGACTCAAAGCCCGTCGCGGGTTAACTAAGCCACTCTCTTTGGCTATGCCGCCACCTCTCATTCCAGGTCCCTGTACATCTGTTACCACCTCTGTTCCTCCGAGGGCTCGTCGACACCTTCAGCCTTCGTCAAGTGATGTGCAGTCGGCTGCATTCCGTTCGCTGCCCCCATCGCCTCGCCTCTCAACCGCCGATCACGGTCAGATGCGCGATCAGATTGTAGGTATGAAAGCCAATGTTACCGGCGGGTTGTCGATGAAACGTCGCACCTCCATCCCGCGCCTTTCGCTTGGCGGGATCTCGGCCACTACACCCTTGGTCGATCCCCATCGCCGTGCTTCGTTTGCGGTGAACGGTTCGAATGACTACGTTCGTCTGCTCGGTCGTAATCTCGAGCGCCCAAGCGTGCATGTGGCCCCAACGCCATTGCGACTTCACTTTGACCCGGTCGCAGCCGAGGCCGGCAAGAAAGAGTTACTGAGCTCCCAAGTAGGCGTTGGCGGCAAGGGTCACATTGAGCGTCCAGAACCAGGTCTCAACGGCGAGCCAGTAGAAGAATTTCCGTACCAGAACGGACCACGAGAAGTACTTCCTGGTCTTTTCCTTGGCTCGGAGCAGAACGCGCGCGATCCGGACCTGCTACGGCGTTTGGGATTTGGTTGTATTGTAAATGTAGCCAAGGAAGTCAATTGCCCGTGGACACTGCCGGCCCCATCCCAAGTGGTCACTCCCACCCCTGTGGATTCAAGCGTAAAGGAACTCGGGGCAGTTCAAAACCATCATCCCAGTCATCTTGCCACCCCTCCGCGGCTCCAGCTGCCAAATGCCAACAGCTCACCCGGGCGGACGTTCCTCGTCCGTCCCACGGCTTCCACTCCCAACCTTCACCGCTCGTTTAAGTCTCCCGAATCACGTACATTGAACAAGCAGTCCGATAATGTTTCGTCATCCTTCATGACCGGGCCGACGTCGAACTGCAAGTCGGATTTAGGTGCAATCACGGTTGAGTTCAGTGCAGATGAACAGACGGGCCGGCCAGCACTTGAGTACCGAAAACTGCCCTGGTCACACGACGAAGACGGGCTAGCAGCGGGTGCGTTTGATGGGATCTTCGAGGCGATTGACAGGGCACTGGATTCAGGCCGGCGAACACTGGTCCATTGCCAGTGTGGAGTGTCAAGGAGTGCGACGCTGGTGATCGGATACGTGATGCGGCGATCAGCGCTCGAGGGCGGTCGTGGAGGAATGCATGAAGCCTACACATTTGTGAAGGATAAGAGTCCTTGGGCAGGACCCAACATGGTGAGTGATGACGGAGTCTATTTCATTTTTTTCACTGTCATGGACCTCATCAGCTGACCCCTGTTTTCAAAAAAAAAAAAAAAAAAAAATCCAGGGTTTGATATATCAACTGATTGAATACGAAAAAGTTTTGAAGAAGAGTTCCAAGTTGACAGTCGTACCCGGAGTACAAGAGGAAGAAGAAGAGGAAGGCGTGCGGACGCCGACGGGTGGAGGCGAGTCAGATTGACTTTAGTGGCGCCGATCCCGAGAAGATATTTATTGGATATGCGAATGCTTGAATCAGTATCTTTATTTTGAAGACGCTTGAGCTGCTTTTTTATGATACGTACTGGATTGTGTTGTAGGAGAGGATACACATGCTTGCTTGGTTGCCTTCTGTCTTCCCCTTCTTTTCCTTGTTCCCTTGCGTGTCTGAAGACAGCGCTGTGGTGTTCGAGTGAGGACGACACAGGGGAAGGGGGTGGGGGAAGAACTCAAAGAGATACATAATTATATCTTATGGCTATACGTATTGGACATTGTTTCTATATTTTATGCTTTTCCTTAAGATTATCTGCTTTGTTCTCTTCACATCGCTTCAACAATTTTTTTTTCTGTTTTATGTGATTCATGTCTTGTATCTCCTTTTTCTCTAGCTTGTTTGACTTTCACAATATGCTTTTTCTCCTTGTCTGGCTTTCGCTTTTTTTTGTTTCAAGTTTTTATGCGCGCGCCATGATAGAGTCTGGTAGAGGCTTAAGGGCTCAAATGACATTGTCATTGAAACCCCTGGTTTGGGTGCTTTGCAATTTGAATTTGTGAGATTTACCACTAACATTAAAAGATCAAGATTGGGTCTTGGAAGTGAACTCCTAGGTGTTTAATCAGACTTGTATCTGTCAAATTGTGTACATACCCCAGCCCCTGCTGACAATCGGGCCAACCATGGAAACCCTCCTGTGGACATTTGTGGAGATTGGTGAAATTCTTCCATGAACATATCTGCACTCTTTCCACGAGCATCTTGCCCTACATGGTAGCCCGCTGAGACTCCCGGCTGGTCCTCACCGAGGACCCAAGCCTTCCTGCCGGTCTCCTGACTCCACAAGTACTGCGTCAATTGTTGTGGCCCCAGGGCCGGGTCCACTCGGGGCACGACTGCGGCACCGACGAGAACTTATCTCGAGGGCCGGAGGATACGGAGATTCTTAACACAGACAAACCACGAAAGGTCAACTAGTCGAAAAAGGCCAAGGACAGGCCAAGGATTGAGGGGAGGTAGAGTGACCAGAGCCGAACCCCATTCCACATAAGCCCTCCATCCCTTTAGCAATAATTCCTAATACCGGTTTCATACAATGCTCAGTTCAACCCCAAACCTGGTGCTAGTAACTCTAGTTCCCCATCACTCTACCCCAATTTTAACTACCTGTATTCCCCGTGAAACCGGTTGACTCTAGGTTAGGGAACAGGAGGGGGGTATGAAATGGCGGTCTTCAGCCATGCTCACTAATGCGAGTTGCTGCAGTAGCAATTTATCTACTTCTTCCAGGACTTAGTTTGATACCCCGAGTGCCCATCCCTCCACTCCAATCTCAACTGCTTATATTCCCCGTGAAACCGGTTGACTCTAGGTTAGGGAACTAGCGGGGGGAGGAGTGACATGTGAGCTTCAGCTCTGCGAACTTAGACTGAAGATAGTTTTTTAAAAAATGACTCCATAATTGGATTTCAAAACCTCTAAAAGTTTATTTTTTTTTTTAAAAAAAAAAAAAAAAAAAAAAAAATTATCATCAGGACAGTGGAATAAAATGGGGCGTAGGTGAATGGCTCTCAATATCCTACAGATCTGATGAACTTGGTCAATTAGAAGCCATGGAGATTAGCCCACAACCGAGTAGTGTGTGAAGTAGTCTCATACTTTTAATAGTTGTATAGTGTGATATGCAATGGTGAAAACACTTTTTTTTTTTTAAAAAAAAAAAAAAATACGGAGGTTCCACAACATTCTGTTGTGTGTCCACCTACACTTGTTCCCGTGTCCCAAACTTACAGTATTGTCGCTTCCCCAATATCAATCACTTCTCACCCCCCTCCCCTGCCTTCCCTTCCCATCATACCTTTGTTGAGTACCTGTACATACAAACCACCCATACCCACCAGCCCACTCACTGTCTCCAAGCAACCATGCCAGGGCTTGATGAATGCGTGGGGCCGACGTACCACAACCATGAGCACCCAATGTCAGGGCAAGCCAAACAAGCTTGTTGCAGTTGGAAGGTCTGAGCTGCTGAGCACAGTGAGGTAACCCTCGTGTAATGCTGGTTGTCCGGATCTTTAGGATCTCAGATTTGTTCACTACAAGACTATCCCTAAACAGGGCATTTCCGAGTGAGCACACGAACACAAAATGGAAGGAAAAACAGATACAGTAATACAAATTTGATGGAGGAAAATACAAAGGGTTAGGACATATTCAAGGTTTATATACAAATATCCTTCTAAACAAATTTTGCTGTGACTACCAAGTATGTAACTTGGACACCAGAATCAAATGAAGAGCTGTTACAACTGTTGGTAGAGTTACATATAAAACATATTTACAAATACACACACATGATGTAATCTCTCAAAACTGTAAAGTGGAATGATTACACCTCACATGAAGGATTCAATGTAGGGTCTTTCCCACTGATTTCAACAAGGTGGCATTTTTTCCACTCAATTCCCATGAATAGCCTACTTACCCAAGTCTACTCACACACTCTCACACACTCACTTTCTCTCTCTCTCTCTCACACACACACACTCAATATATATATACCTTCAATAAGTACTTCAGGTTTCTACCAAAATTTTGGCTGAGTTTTTTTCTTTTTTCAAAAAAAAAAAAAAGAAGAAGAGAGAAAGAAATATTATATCAACCTCCATTTTGATTGTGTGGTTTTGGTGAACTATCATAACAGTACCAAAAAAAAAAAAAAAAAAAAAAAAAAAAAAACCGTGCTTATAGACTTGTTTGAAAAAAATTGAAAAAATTAAAAATTGAAGTTACAAAAAGATTTCATCAATCATAGGAAAAAATCTTCATTGTAGAGTATTATTATATTTTATTTTTCATTTAGAAGAACTCAGTTGAGAATTCAATTAGATTAACATATAACAGTCATTAAGAGCCTCCTGCCTATGGAGTCTGAAGTCATAGGGGGACTGCAACCCCTAAGATTCATTTCTGCCTCCATTCTCACTCAACTTCAACTTTCACTTCCACCTACAGTATACCTCACTCAACTCCAACTCAACTCTTCACCTCACTCACTATGTGTATGTCCACCTTACTTCATCACTTCTCACTTCCTTTGACTCACTTCTGCTTCCACTGACCTCAATTCAATATACATTTCATCACCATCATATTGATCAATTGGTCAATGGTTTTTTTGGTATGTTTTCTTTTCCACTCTCCCCTTCTCACTTGTTTCACAGCTTCATACCATAGCTGATCACTTCAATTGAGAAATTCTTATTCACCTTGTTGTTTTGTATCTGATTTTTATGTTTCACCACCAGTCATTAAATGTAAAACAAAACCTTTCACAAGATTAATTTGAAATTTAAAACTATGCTCAAACTAGTCTGCCACCATTTGGATTTTTCACATTGTTGGTCAAGTTCTTTTTCAAATACAACCCCGGTAACTCATCTATCACTCAACAATAATCCATTTTCAAAAGTCATGTTTTGAGCCCAGTAACAATTGGAGGCAGTTGGTGAATGCACATTAACAGAAGACCTGAGCCAGTTATACAAATGAAAAAGAAAAAAAAATGTGGTACTCTGTAATATTGATATGAGGGACAAGAGATAGATTAATAGAGAAAACAAAGGCATCAGTAGTAGATTCAAAGTGAGTTTGTGTTGGTAGTGGATTTAAAGTGAGGTGAGGTGAGGTGTGATGAATATGAGGTGAGTTGAAGCAGAAGTGAGTTGGAGTGAACTGAGGTGGACATATGTGTAAGTGAGTGAGGTGAAGATAGTTGAGTTGAAGTTGAGTGGAGTATACTGTAAGTGGAA
The DNA here is from genome assembly GCA_015951145.1 of Cronartium quercuum f. sp. fusiforme G11. Classification (NCBI taxonomy): domain Eukaryota; kingdom Fungi; phylum Basidiomycota; class Pucciniomycetes; order Pucciniales; family Coleosporiaceae; genus Cronartium; species Cronartium quercuum. The sequence goes on along the minus strand of MU167238.1, from coordinate 285,633 downwards.
GTGAAAGTTCAAGTTGAGTGAGAATGGATGATGAAGAAATGGATTTACAAGGTTGCAGTCCCCCTACTTGTGCAGTTTCCATACCTCCCCCCCCCCAAAAAAAAAAAAA
>MU167238.1:253313-268285 GCA_015951145.1 Cronartium quercuum f. sp. fusiforme G11 | reverse complement strand
TGTTATTACACATGATTTATTATATGTAATCATGTATAGCATCAGTCTATGGGGCTGCCATGCAGTCCTCAAAGCTGACAGCTTTAATGACAAGGCCTGTTAAGTGGCTCTTGTCATAAGCATTTTTATACTTATGACTCTTAAAACTGAGCCTGAGGTGAAGTTTAATATTGTTACATTTGCATTACATTATGTATTCTTTATGTAATAATTATGTTACACTCTGTGTTTTCATGTGTATACTATGTATTACACATTGTTACACATGATTAATATATGTAATCATGTATTGTTTCAGTCTGTGGGACTGCTATGCAGTCCTCAGGGCTGACAGTACTTATTCTGATCTCTATCATCAGGTTCTCCACTATATCCCCTGTTCCAGGTACTGTTTTGTTTTCTCAGAATTTGGGTTCAATGTAGAATTCCTGGTGTGAGTGGTCTCTGAGGTTTATAGGTTAAAATGTGACCTAAAGTAACACTGCCAGAATCAATGATTCTTTGTTGGGGGAAAATGCAATCCTGTAGGGAAAAAAAAAAAAAAAAAACTCAAAAAACCCCTCTCATTCACAACAAAAGAAGTGAATAGATCCCTCTTCTTCAATCCTAGAATCTAAATGATGCTTGGAAGTCCTTTATGAGATCAATGAAGGGTCTTTTTGACTTTCAAACATCAAAATGCATCTTGATGGCTGCTATGAGCTGGCCAAAAAAAAAAAAAAAAAAAAGGCTGTTACAGGAGGTACCTTGTGATGTTAACCTCAGAAATCAGTACTACAAATCTTAAAAGATTTATTGTTGAGGTTGAATGACAAGCTGATGAGAGGGATTCAAGTTTCAAATAAATCTGAATCAAAGTTCTTGCCCCTTTGAAGTAGGGTTATTGATTGAATGAGAAAGTTTATTTTATTTTTTTTCTTGTAATTTACTATGGAAGCAAAGAGCATCCAAAAGCTAAGATTAACATTCCACACTCTACACAAAACCAAAGTTAACATTCCAAATTTCATCTCACTGTACACTCTCCTGAACCTCAAACCATTTTTTTTTTGTTTCACTGCCAGCATTAATGACATTCCCCCATTGGAAAAGGTTTTTCAGTGGGGAAACTGTCATGTTACATACTTTTATATTTATATGTAATGCTCTTCAAAAAAGATTGTAAAATCAAAGCTGGGAAAAGGATTTGAAAGAAAACCTTAGTAATTTTCTTGGATCTATCTTCAAAGTGTTACACATAAAATTTATGTAATATAGACAAATGTGTAACATCTCATTTTCCTTCTGAGATTCATTTCCCCCCAAGGGACTGTTATCAATGCTGGCAGTGTTTGACTCTGTTTACTGCCCCCTTCCCTCTGCACAGATACAAGGTGATTAAGTTTTTTTTTTTTTTCTTTTTTTTTTTTTTTTGGCCAAATGTGTTCAGAGGGTGTACCATTTTGACCATACTGAGACTAGTCAAATTTGATCTCATCACAGTTTTCAACACTATCTCAGACTGGTTGGTTTCTGATTGGCTTTGAGACAAGTCAATGCTCAAACTGCTGTCAAATCACCTCCAACTCAAAACAGTTGGAGAGTTCAATGGTCTTAACTCAAAGGAGGGGGAGGATTTTTCTTGAAAAAAAAAAAGATCAACAACAGGTTTTTCAAATTCAACTTGAACCTTGTCTGTTTTTAAATGGGAAAATGGTTTAACCATTGATCTAATTCTAGTTCAAAGACTCTTAATCACCATCAGGGTAAATCTGATTTTCAACTGCTTACCAATGTCTGTGTTGGATTGGATTATCTAAGACTGTCTTGTACAACCTAAATATGTTTTGTATCCCTAAAGCAGGCTTTGAGTTGAGATTTGAGAAAAGTATACACACCCATAGCAGATGAAGTGGTTTTTACAAAAACATCTAAATGCAATCAGCATTGAAAACTTGAAAGGGTACAACCAGTAATTACTTTGAGAAATAAGTGACATTGACATCACAAAGTGCCAGCTGAAGAGAAAGAGAGAGAAACTAATAAAATAAAGTATTGTCCTTGCGCTTTCTTGGCGTAGTTGACAACTTACTTGCTCGGTGTGTTTGATGAGAACACCGATCATGACCTGAAGAGGGTCAGTTAAAAACAGCATTATGTGAGCAAGGACTCGGTGGAGATAGTCGAGGCCAATAGACAACTACAGACCTATGGATACAGGTCGAGTATGGACAGAGTCAATTTAATTGATGAGGAAAGAAAAGACTCTGTCCATGTACGAGGTCAACAGATATTTAAGGAAAAATCAAAACGCATACAAAGTAAATGACGCAATCCACCCTTGACCACACCTGATTAAAGATGTCCTCCACATAATCCTTTCGCTCACAACAGATCATGCACATTCCTGCACCTCATTCAGCATAACACAATGCACATAACAAAAGAAAGAGAAGAAGAAAAGAAAAGAGAAATAAGAAAGTTGAAGAGAAATATACGGATGATGTTCGTATTGTCGATTGTTACCTTGAGAACGAAACGGATTTAGCTGTACGTTAACAACTAAAACTTCAAAAACCATATAGTTGTGGTGTCTGGAGTGAACTCTAACTAACAACAACTGATTGAAAGTAGACAAGGCCAAAAGGGACTAAGAGTGAGGCAGGAGAGGGCGAAAGACAAAATGAGGTGTGAATCAGGAAAGGTTGGCGTGAAAAAAGACTGCAGGGCAGGATTGGAAGGGATGGGACAGGAGAGAGGTGGATCAGCTGTACCAGTGCCACGGCCGGGTTGCAGGAGCTGAGCATTTGCCCCTCTTGAGGTTATCAGAGCATGGTTGTTTTGGGCAAAGTGAAGTGAGCGTGAGATGATTTTGGTCTTGAGTTTTGTGAAGTGTGCGTTAGGATGAGATTGAAAATCTGAAATTTGGTTTTGCGCAGAGTGGTAAATGTCGGTTTTTGGGTTTTGGGGGGGCGGCGGTCACCTTACGTGAGCGGCTTGCGTACTTTACTATTTTTACACATTTGTACCCCGGTGACCGCCCACGCCATGACATCTATTTTGACTCCAAGTCCCTTATAACGCAGGCTCCGGGTTTTCGCCTTCGATGAGCACTGTTCCAAGTTCAGTCCCAAGACTTCCTCAGACAGAGTTTGGCGTAGATTTTCCATGTTCAAAAATTTCTGTAAGTCCTTCTTAGCAGTGTATGCCAAAACCCAGATCAGACGTTCACAGCAAGGCTATTCCGCTGTTCGTTGTCACTGGGGGTTACCGTGTTGTAAGAGGTTTGGTATGAAGATTATGACGTATCGTCGAGCGATGCGTGTGCCGGAAGGCCGCAAGGTCGACCTCGGCGTTTGCAATGCTCATCTGACTGTTCGAACCATATGTACTTGATAGGGTCCTGTATAACTCCATACCTGTGTCTCATGAAAGGACTTTGGTACTGTTTTCAACTCCAGCTCGACAAGCGCGCTGAGTGATTGAGCTTTGAGGCACTCAATGACTGAGTGCACACTCACACGTATCTATAGCCCCAGCAACCTCGGAGTCGACCAGTAAACCGACTGCGGTTGCAGTAAGTTGAGGGTGTTTCAGCTCAACCTGCGATAAGGTCCGCTGATGAGAGGATAGGCCGGAGTGGATCGCTTGAACAAAGTCAAGTTATCCAAGCTGGTAATCTTCCGATTTTACGAGGTAGGCAAGTCCTTCACTCAGTCAGGTCAACCGAGGACTTAGTGATCAGGCACTTGGGTTGAGCCTTTAATTGTCAATACTCTCAAACCAAATCCTTGACCCTTCAATCCTCGTCATCAACTTCACTTGTTTTCTCGTGACCACTTCATTGGAGACCTCACAGCCAAAGTAATCTAAAAGGAATATCGGTGCGTCTAAATCAAACCCTTTTTAATCTCTCGGTAGAACTTTCTATATGATCGGTCGTCCTGAAGCTGGGTAACCATTTATTCTTACACCTCCCTTGACTGACTTGAGATTAAATTGTCGACCAAACTATCTCTTTTCTCGTCCTCACTTTAACACTAATTCTCGCAATACATTCCCTCATCTCTCTTCCTCTGGGAGGTCGGTACAGTACGCTTGAGTGGATTTTTTTTTTCTTCGGGACTATATTCATCTCAATCTATCATCCTTCAGGTCCTAACATTTCTTCTCTTAGCCTGGAGATCCGGATTGGGTTGTCTCAGACGACCCTTTTTACCTGCGCTCATCAATCAGTTAGACGTCAGTCCCCAAGATAGATTGGTTTTATTTGACCCTCGAATTATTACTTTTCTCTTTTATATTGCTCTTCTACATACGGTGAAATCACTTCAAAAGCATTTGAGGAGTGAACCGACAGGGGGCCTAGTTTAAGAGTAATCGACAAACCGGAGAAGCACTTTGTGTAAACATCCTCTAGCAGCAGAATTGCACCTCCCAAGACGGGCAACTTTTTCTTTTAATTTTGCAACTTTTCATCAACCTTGACATCGTGACCGGGTCGCAAACAGACTAACAAGATAAAAAAAAAAAAAAAAAAACTTTTTCCTTTTTTGGTCAGTCTCTTTGCCTTTCTCTATTAAAATTTTTCATCTACTACTTGAACACTCTTCCCACCGATCTCTCGGTGACCGGAGTCGGTGATCTATCTACTTCATTATTTCCCCTCGTCCTCTTCTACACCGAGCGGCAGCCAGTGAGCGTCCGTTTTTATCCCAAACTTATGCAGTACTGTGCTGTATGTAATCTATGCTCATAGAGCTCAGGATGATGTCATCTACGTCATCATGAACGTATTTCCGAGAATGGATTGGAATATTTGTTCTATATTTTGCTAAGAACCCCTCCTTGCTGGCGCCCGGCGGAGCAAGGCTTCAGACGTGTCTTCTTATTGAGATTTGATTCGAGATACGCATGCTTCTATTGAGCCTTGAAGGGTGGTTCGGCAATCGGTAAAGTACTACATACAGTACAGTAATGAAACCATTGATAAATGCGATGGGTTTCATTGAGAAATTTGCTTCATGTCGGCATTTTCGGTGTTGGTTTCTCTCCAATTCACTCATTATTTTTGGTCCCTCAAAACTCAGCCAATCAACGCTCCTTCCGCCCAACTTCTGCCGCCTTCTGAATACTAGTTGCGCCCGTGTGTGTTGTTTCGCGCTGCGCGCTTTTGTACTGTATAGTGCTTGTGTCGGCGTCTAGATCTGATTCTGTACAAGCCCGAGCGTGATTTGTATGACAGTACAAAAATGTAGGACACGTCGTTCAAAGTCAATAGAGTGGATGAACGCGGAGTGCAGCTCTGATTGTACATATCAAGTATTACAATCAAGGCGTACCAGAACACGTGAAGCACCAGTGCTCGTGCGTGATGACCGCGGGGTACATAACTGTATAAGCAGGAGCTCATTGGAGAGCAGCGTGGACGGTATTCTAGACTGGACGCGGTGAAAAATCAACTCGATATGATCGGAAAGCGAATTTGAAAAGATTTGATTGTGTAGAATGATGAAGGTACAATCATCAACATGATGATATTTTGAAGTTAAACAACCGATGCTGGTGGTCATCGAGGCAGACATCCACCGTTCAAAGGAGATTAATATAGCTATGATAACTATAATTGGCTACTCTCTCTTCGAGAAGTGTCTTTCACCACCGTTATAATTAATGGTTGGCGTAGTATATTACTTACATCATATTCAAAAAAAAAAAAAAAATCAATTTCCTCTCGCTCGTGCTCATTTTTTTTTTATTTCTTCATTCTCAAGTCTTTCTAGCCTACTCTTGGCCTCCTACTGCACTCAATCCTATCTTCAACTCACCTCTCTCGGCCATTCGGTTACAAGTATATACTCTCTAGATCACTTCTCTTATTCATTGGTTGGAACCTAGTCTCATCAAAAGTCCTGTTCTCAAACACTTACTCAAACTTCATCTGGGCTGGTTCATTTCTTGGCATTTCATCAAGTCGATACACTCATAGATTTTCCGGGACCTGCTTAGGCACTCACTCTCAGCCTTGGTGCGCTCATTTGGCGCTCCCGTGCACGTTTCTACTGGTCTCGCAGCTGATACACGCGGTGATGTGTAATTAAGATTAATCCAAGCCGATAAGCCGAGTTGCACGAATCAGGTTCAATAAGTTTTCAAAAGGGTTTGTTTGAGCTGACAACGTGAGGCTCAATTTTCTCTTGGCTTGTTTCAACTCTTGTCTCTCGTTCGTTTTGGTCTGAGAGAGAGACGGAAAGGATTTGGACAGTCCCCGTTGTGATAGGGTCTCGTCGGATCGATCGTAGTGATGTTGGTGATGATGAATGTGACGTCAACGTGCTGGTCAAGGGCTTTTCGAAAGGCACCTGAGCAGATTTTGGCTTTGTCAGGGGTAAACCTATGGCTTACCAAGCTGATCAGGGTCCCCTCTCCATCTCACTTCCGCTCTTACTCACACCACTCACCATAGTTTTCATAGACGAAGGATTTGTTGACGTAAGAGCAGCTCTCAAAGTGGTTCTAATCCTGATACTGATCACTCTACAATAGACATGTCATTACATTTGGGCCTAGGTGGATTGTAACTGTAGTTGGTTTGGACTGAGTTTTTTTTGTCTTTTTTTTTCTTTTTTTTCCGGAAATGGTCTGGTGTGTGACTGTTCGACGGTTATCTCTGCCTATCAAGTGTTTCTCTCTCAACAATTTCTCCTTCAACCTGTTTAAGCTCTCTGGCCTTGGTTCTCCATATCTTGGAAGAATCGCGTGCCTTCAAATTTGAGAAAGACTTTTCAAAAAACCACTAAACCAGTTTTCTCCTTTTGGTTTCTAAGCTTTTCCCGTTCCGTATCCCTTAATTCCTTTCATTCCACCCCGCCCCCCCTCTCGCCTTGGCTACACACCGTAATTACCCTACGCGTTTGGATTTACCAAACTCCCCTGTGCCGTTGATCCACACCATCATCCACGTCGTTCATCTTGTCTTTCTCGGTTAGCGCCTTGGCGCCAAGCTCATCTGCACCCCATCTCCAACTACACACCCTTCTTTCTCCCTCACCCCGTCTCAGATTACAAAGCTACATTGTACCTTTAACTCTCACGGATTTCATTCTTCTCCTCGAACTTGGACCCACACTCTCCTTCTTCTTTACTCTTCCTCTTCATCATCGCTCGTCCATCATCTTATCTTATCTTCGAGTTAAAACAATTCAAATGGCTCCCAAAACTGACTTCCACCGTCCTCTGAACGCTTTTCCACCCCCCTCAAACTCTTCTTATCACCCCTTCAACCTCAATGCCCACAACCAAACCTCATCTCTTGACACCCGTTCTTCGGGTTCAGTCCAACCATTCAGTACTCAAGTGCCTTTGATTCACCAATCTCCTCTCCAGATCTCACCCCTCACCTTCGAAATGGCTTCATCACTCTCCGCTCAATATCCAGTCCAGTATAACTCTGGCACTTCTGCCGGCTTCGCACTTGGCTTTACTACCTGTGCATCTCCCGAATCCACCTCTGCTTCGTACTTACCCTTCAAAAGTCAGTTTGGTTCAGATTCGGCAGATGAGCCGTCTGATCTCACTACCGATCAGACTGTCGCTCTTAAATCTCTCCATCATCACCTTCGCCTTGATGAGGACAAGCCAGCCCAGCTTGCTCCCTCGCCACCTCGTCACACTCGTCCAGTACCCGATCCTTTGGCAGACAAGCCAGCTTTCCTTGTGCCCGCCGCCCGCCAGAAACATTCTTCGGTCTCTTCGGGCCCCTCGGCTTCCGTCGGTACTTCATCGTGCTTCTCTTCGTCTTCCTCATCTCCAACCTCGTCGACCAACCGCCCGGATGACACCACTACCTCATCCAGCGCTCCGCTTTCTCGGAAACCTCCCACCCGTCGAAAATCCATCATTCAGTTTTTCATACCCCGTCCTTCCCCCTGCACTCCGACTTCCCCAGTCCCGCCTCTCCCGGCGAGCGCTCGGCGCGCTAGTACCTCTCAAAGTCCCCTACCAACCTGTCCCCAATTTCGATCTGCACCTCATCTTACCGCTGCAGTCAAAAGTCCCGGGAGTCCATCTTCGTCAAATACCCCGCCTCAATTCATTTTTGAGCGGCCTGAGCAAATTCGTGCTCGTAACGATGCCCTGGCGACTGACAAACTTTTGCTCGATGTCAGTGGCATCACCTCTCCACCCAAGCCAACCAGCACACTAGGTGACCTCAGACGACTGTTTAGTACCGGCCGCAACCCGACCACCCGAGACGTGTCTAAAACATCCTCAGTCCATTCCGAAACGTCTTCGATTCCTTCTGGTAGTTTGAACCGAAGCGGTTTTTTTGGAAAGGACAGCACGAAGGCTAGTTTGGGTCCGCGTCCCAAGACACCTGACGTTCCAGCTTTGATGAGGATTGGCTCTGCGGCATTCCCGCTCGGGCAGGCTCATAACAATCTTCAAAAAAAGTATGGGAAATGGGGCAAGGTGTTGGGATCCGGCGCGGGTGGAACGGTTCGCTTAGTGCAACGCAACCGCAATGCTCCAATTTATGCTGTCAAGCAATTCAGAGCACGACGACGTGGGGAGTCGGAGAAGGAGTATCTGAAGAAAGTTACTGCAGAGTTCTGTGTGGGTCGTGCATTACAGTACGTACCCGCTTCGCCTGGCATTTTTTTTCTTTTACACTTGCAAACAATCCATTCAGGCCGAATTTTTAGCTGATCGTCGCCACTCCACTTTTATAGTCATCCAAATGTTATCGAGACGGTCGATATCATTGCCGAGCGTGGTAATTACTACGAGGTAATGCAATATGCCGAGTACGATTTGTTCTCGATCGTCATGTCAGGGCGGATGAGTCGGCAAGAAATCTACTGCGTTTTCAAGCAAATTATCAACGGGGTCGACTACCTCCACTCATTAGGCCTGGCCCACAGGGATTTGAAGCTAGATAACTGTGTGGTGAGCGCTTCGAGTGTAGTGAAGATCATCGACTTTGGAACCGCGGCCGTGTTCCAGTATCCGGGTCAGAAGAAGGTGCTCGCTTCTGGCGTCGTCGGTAGTGATCCTTACCTTGCACCCGAGGTCCTTAGTCAGAAGGAGTATGACCCCCGGCTTACGGACGTCTGGAGCGTGGCGATCATCTACATGTGTATGGCACTTAGGCGTTTCCCGTGGAAGTTACCGGACGAGAACAAAGATCCAAGTTATCGAGCCTATGCGCGCACTCAGACTTCTATTGCTATTCCCTCACCCCCTTCTGTTCCGACTCCGCGACCCACAACTGACACGAAGTCCCACGGTCGGACGACGACGACCATCCAGCTTGTTAGTGTCCCCAAAACCAAAACGGCTCGTCTCAGTCAGTCTTCAGCCAGCACAGTCCACGACTCAGGCTACGGGACTTGTAGTAGCACTCTGTCGGAAGCCGAAGCATCTCGACCAGCGCCGGCGATCTGTAGTTCTGCAGTCTCGCCCATCGTGCCCTTGTCGCCTGTTCCGACCCCATCGATCCGCGATCAGTCACCCCGTCCACCACCCACGTCATCACCTTACGAGCATGAGACTTTCGGACGATGTCAGTCAACCGCTGGGATGCTCAATGAGCCCGGACTCTGTGAATTCGGTGGGCGGATCGGATTGCCGAGTACGCAATCGTCCCCAAACTTACTCGCTACCCTTGGCCATCACCCTCTCCCGCCAATGGCTGTGCCTCAGGTCGGGGTCGCTATTACCTGTGATGACGGGCTCCCGTCTGCCTCACCAGGCCGAGCACAATCCACTACACCTGGAGGTCGACGAAGACGCGAACAACCATCCCACGTATCAATAGCCCCTCTCACGATAACAAAGCGAGGTAAAGAGTCGGACGAGTTTTTTAAGTTATTACCGATCGAGAGTAGGTCAGCAATCGAGAGAATGCTTACAATTAATAGCGCTGAAAGGTGTACTTTGAGTGAGCTATTGAAAACGGATGAATGGATTGGATCGATCGGAACTTGTGTAGACGGTTGTGAGGGATCTGATCATGTACATTATCTAGTCGGTCCAGCTGAAGCAGTTGGAAAGAAAGGTGGTAGACGTTGAAAAAACAACAAAAACAAGAGAAACAGATGCGGGAAGAAAGGCAAAGAAAAGATACTTGAATCAAACTTATTTCATTTTTTTTTCCCTTTATATAATATTACTTTCTTTTTCAAGAACCTTGGCTTACATTAAACCTATAAATGCCTATTGCTAGTTACGAGTTTCGTGTTCTCCTATATTAAAACAATCTTGAATGTCGTTGTTATTTTTGTTTGCTGTTGGTCTAAATGAATGCGACATGTGTGTTATGTATGTTTCAGAAAACGAGTTGCAATGTTTTTTTTTTTTTTTGCAAGAACAAAAGATGAATGTTGTCGTTGTTTTGTTTTCCGAATTATTTTGTTTTTGGGGTTTGAGTTTGACATGATCAGGAAACTGAAATTTGAATAGATACTTAAGAATTATAAGTTATGAATTGTTTTGAATATCATAGTATCATTGTGCGAGTACGTGGTTGGGTGAGCATCTTAAATTATGAGCGCAACATTCCAGTTTTATTATATTTTTGAGGAAAGATGGTTGACATCAATGCCATGTTTTGGATGATGAGGTATATGACAAAGTTTTATTTAAATAGTTCGAGTTAACGAGCTGAAGCCCTGGTGTGGTCTAGTTCATGTACCTAAGGTGAGTCCTGACTGAATCTGTTTGGGTATGACAGGTGAGCTGGTAGAAGTTCAAGAGGGTGACTGCTTGAACTTGTAAAGGCCTACTGTTGTTTAACAGAAGGAAATGGTCAGTTCCTAGACGTTGTACTATTTCTTGAAGACTGGAAGTCTAAGAGTAGCCTGAGTTCTTACAATTAACAGGAATCTTGCCAACAAAATAGTTGCAAGAACTGATTCTAGGACCAGTAGAGTACACTACCAAGTAAGAGAATTACCAAGTAGTAGAACCAGAGTCAAAAAGGATAGAGAGGGCTACGGTTGAGAGAAAGCAAAAGGGTGTGAAATGATGAAGCTTGTATATCTAAAGGGTAGAGCTGCCCTACCCTCTATCCTCTTCTCCCCCCCCTCCTCCCCCACACCTCCCTCACCTCAAACCTCCTTACACCACCCCTAACCCCATTCTATCCTTGACCCAACATTACCCCCAAAACACTTCTACCTTCACCAGAACAATTAACAAATCAACCAATCAACCCCCACCCCTCCCCCCCTAAACCATGCCCTACCCTTATCAATCTCTCTCCTGCCTCTTTTACTTGCCTTGTTTCCTTTAAATCTCTCCCACTTTCCTCTTTTATTTTTACTCATTGTCTCTCAATCTCACTTCTCCCTGTGGAGCCAGTGAGGAGATTTCTCAAAAGACTGAGCTAGGGAATGGCCAGGATCTGCCATCTCACCCCCCAACAAGACCAAAAGAGGTCTGACCAACTCACTAAGGGACATCACCCTGCACCTAAGAAAGCCTGCCCTGCTTTACCAGTCTGGTGTGGCAGGACTGGCCTTACCCTAGCTTGCTCTTGACCAGCAATCAACTTACTGCTTAGCACCCAGTGGACTTCTAAATCTAACCTCTCTCTGTTCTTATATTTTTTACCTTTCTGTTTTTAATTTTAATTTTTTCTTTTCTTTTTCACTTGTTCTCTCATCAGTTTACCTTTACCTTACTGCCTGTAGCCTGCTATCAGTAGCCCAGAACCCTAACCCAGACTAACTTTAGCTCACCTGACCCTCTTGTAATCTGTTCTATCTTTACAAGCCTTCCCACTTGTGTTGTTTTTCTCCATATAGGAGTAGGTAATGCACATTAAAGATTTTTAATTGAAAAAAAAAAAAAAGGGGTAGAGCTGGCTGTAAGTTGAGTTCTGGGTAAGGTGTAAAATCTTCTGGGTCTCTTTACACTCTTCTGTGTTGTCAGCCCTGAGGACTGCACAGCAGTCCCACAGACTGTACAGGTCATGAGTACACATAGTAATCATGTGTAAGGTAAGTATTACATATAAATAAAGAAGTGTAACATGAGAATTTAAGCAGGTAACATTAGTAACTATGACTCAGGCTCAATTTCAAGAGTCATAAGCATAGTAGACTTATGACAGGAGCCTACATGTAGTCTAGTTACCAGTTTAACCAACCCCAAGCTGACCAGGTAACTCAGTACTAACATAAGGAGAACCACAGGTCAGCCCAAAGACCAAAGGTGAGGGAATGGACAACCCTCAAGGTATATAAAGCCTCCCTCCTGGCTCAGCAAAAGGGCCTTTCCCCCAACTTTTACCACAACCACCTAACCAGAGCAATTACACAACATTGAGGATATCTTCTATAAGAAATATATCTGCTCAATAGTGTACAGCTCTATAGGTGTTAGTATTAAAAGTCCACCCCCTTAAGAGATTAGCTATCTCCTTCCAGGATCCCTTGGTGTAATAGAAGTCTCACCAAGGAGTAGAATAAATAAGAAGCTAGAATATAGATCAAGGTGCCTGTGATAGTCTTGCTTCTGTCAGGCAAGACTCCTCACTAAAAAGTGACAAGATGACAATGGGCACAGAGGCCAAGAAGGAAAAATGGGTTCTTATACTATCCCAAATGCCCAGGACTAACACCTGCAAGCCAGATGGGCACTGGACTTATCTAGAGCTACACTAGATGTTTGGCAAGTCCAGTGATGGCCAATGCAAATCCTTTCCTTGCACTGTCTAGTGGCCAATCCCAGCCTCAGTATTTATCCTCTACTTACTATTTCACTCTTGAGAACCCTTCAGCAAGAGTAAATAGCAAGTAGTGAGGAAAGGCTCTAGCTTTGCACCTTGACAGACCACAGAAATAAAGAAACTGATGAATACAAAAAGATAATGACTTTCTGAAGATGTGAAAGAATCAACAGACTATTTTATAATAGCATTTCTCTTAAAAATATAGAAAGTCCAGAATATTGTTTATAGTAATCAGACAGTTTGAAGTTTATTTTTATGATGCTGATTCTCCTCCTCCTGCAGAGGAGGTCAGATCCATCTTTTATATTCTTATCTGCTATCCTTTATTAGCATACACTCATTACAAGGGAAAAGCTTACTATGTCTTGTTATTATTAATACATAACATCTTGTATGTTATTACAGTTTGAGTTTATGGTTTACAGCAGGTTAATCTATATGTAATCATACTGTAATATACACTTTTAATCCAGTTTTACCTTGGATCCTTAATTACAGCTCTCAAAACTGAGCTATGAGGTGTGATAAGAATATAATTATATTAACATTTGCAGCTCCATGGTACTTCTGAAATACTCAGGGGCTGATAGTGCCAGTGGAGGATTAACAACCCTCACTACTATATTCAGGATAGAAACTCTGCAGGTGGTTGTTGGCCCAACTACAAGTCAGGTTGTCCTCCAGGGAACATCACCCTGAGGCATTATAAAGAAACTACTTTTGTTTAATCAAATCCTCTTTTTAGAGGTCATCTGTCTGAAGTCTACACTTGGGTGAACCAGTGTATACATAGTTGAGTGCCAAAGGCAGCCAATTAACATTGGCTCTGCCTTTCTGACAGCCAGGAGGTAGCCTAACAGAAGCTCCCCCCTGACATGTGTATACTTGGTAACCCAGGTAGTAAGGGTGTTTAGTGGGGATCTTCATACTTGAGAAGATTTTAGACTAGGTCAGTCTGATAAGTAAAAAGTGGGATAATAAATCTACTCAACCTGAGTTTTCTTTGGATTAATTAGGTAATACTTTTGAAGGGTACCTGGTGTTCAAACCTGGTCCTTTGTTACTGTGTTAAATGAAGAGTGCTCCTTCCTTATCCTAGGTTGGTCATCCTTCTACTACTGTAATTGGACTGGTTTGAATTTCTTTTGTTTTAAACTAGTCATTGAAAAATTTTGTAGTATTTTTCAAGCCTTAGAGACTATACTTGTAAGATGTATGAAAGTTTCTTACATCCAGAATAAACTTTTTGGGTCTTTGACACTAGACCTAAAAGGTTATTAAGAATCTACAAGTATGATTAGTAATTTCTTTTCCCTGCACCATCTTTCTTTTCTCTGTTTCCATTATAAGGCTTAAAGTTTTTCATTCATGAAATATCAGAATATGCTAGTTTCATGTTTTGTACATGGTAAACTGTCAAACCCTATTCTGCTATGTTTTTTTTCTCACTCATTAAAACCTATTGTACAGATGAATTCTCTTATACCTGACAGAGCCAAACCTCTCTGAGATCCTTTTTCTATTTCCTTGTCAATTGCTCTTTCTCTGTGATTGATCAAGGTGAGGATCTCAAGAGTGTTAGGTATAACACTGGAATTGAACTGAACCTTAATTCAACTCCTGTTTTCTGTCAGGTATGTTTTTCATTTCATCTTTTAAGTTTCTCTCTCAATTGTTGATCATCAGATTGTAGTCACAGCATCCCTATCTGTTTTAACCATGCTAATGATAAACTAGTCAATTGCTCCTTCTCTGTAATTGATCAAGGTGAGGATCTCAAGAGTGTTAGGTATAACACTGGAATTGAACTGAATCTTCACTTAACTCCTGTTTTCTGTCAAAGGTGTTATGATTAAATTTATAGATATATATGTATATATATTTATATATTTCTTTTAATGTAACTAAAGTGAAGATCTTATGGATCTTATTAGTAGATAAGACCTTGGGGGCTGACATTCCCAATGATTTCTCTCAAAGTAGTAGTATTTCTGAAAGGATGGATCAAATAGGGATGCTCGGAAGTTGTGTCTCACCACCTTGGATCCATAATTATTTCATGAAGGAGTAAAGCAGTATTCTTTCATTGTTTTTCTTGTTTCATAGCAAGATTGATATGGTACATCATTTTGAGTGGTGTTGAGGTGACAGGTATGATACACTGCCAAGATATTTGTATCGGATGGGCCTATCCGATGTTCTATCACCCCAAGATATGCGATGCAGTGTCAGTAGGATTAGGTGCGATGGAATT
>MU167238.1:219347-234557 GCA_015951145.1 Cronartium quercuum f. sp. fusiforme G11 | reverse complement strand
ATCATAACATTAGACCAAACATCTGACTTCAACCAATGTACCTCCTACCAGTTTCCTCATGTGTATGTGAGATAGTACAGATTGGCCATCCTTTTTTTTTTTAGCTCTTTGATTGATGGAGACTTTTGGTGGATATAATGGTGTGTAAACTAATCCAGAGGGCAAACGAGCGAACGTGTTCGGTTCACGGGGGCTTAGTCAAGCTAAGTGTATACTCAACTTGCATCAACTGTCTCTTCCTCACATGTAAAGATTAGAACCTACCCAATTTTTAAGCGCAGTTTATATCAATAGGCAAGCATGAGCCACAGTTGGGGAGTATATTAGGCTGAACCTATCATTCAGCCACACAAATGTCTTGTGATTTTTATTTATTTATTTTTTTTTTTTTCCCTAAATCCGTTCAAAATCATCTTCATCCCGTGATTGTGAGGTCCAAGAGTATGTACTTATCACGTCAAAGCTCATGTGGAACTTGACACGCCAGTGAGTGCTGTATCATTTGTACTGTAATATGTGCTCGCACGACATCTTCACGAGATCTCATCGCGAGTTTGACGCAAATCTGGATAAGCGTTGGTATGTTATAGTATAAGGATTAGGGCTGATGCTTATCATGGATCAAGTTGTGTGCGGTGCATGAATCCAAAGGGGGAGATGGAGATTGAAACAGATGGTGGCAATTTTCAATTTACAGTGTTTGACTTAAAACCTGGAAAAGCCAAGTCGAGCCCGACTTGACCGGGGCGTTCTCAATTTGTCTTATCTAACAGTTCAGAAAACTAAATGAGGAAAAACTTTTGATTTTAATATTTGTTAATTAATTATATCAACAATACGAGTTAAGTTTACCATCAAATTGAAACACACACACAAAAAAAGAAAGCAAGAAAAATAAAAAAAGAACTTTATCAAATTTTCGACTTCACTCATCATCATCAGTCAACCATGCCACCACCACCTGGCACGCCTTCCGGTCTGATTCGTTCACGCTCTTCCACTTCAGTACCCGCCCCAACCATGATTGACTTGACTCAAGAATCTGATGAGACACCGATAAAGTCAAAGCCTAAGCTCAACTCAGCTAATTCTCAACCACGACCTGTACTATCTTTCAAAGCCAGACACGGACCGAGATTACAACAACTGGCAGCCGCGCAGGCAGCCGCTCGAAGACAGGCCGAGCAAGCACAACAATCACCATCCCAATCACGTCAACCTACTCCATCCACCTCGACTTCAACTGCTTACTCATCATTTAATATCCCAACCGCTTCATCATCATCATCCTCTTCAACATTAGCACTTCAGCACCCCTTCGCATCTCTCACATTCTCTCCTAATCCCATCCAAGCTCAAGCACCACCCAACCCTTCTCAACCTGTTTGTATCGGCCTCCTCAGCTCATTAGTCTTAATGCTCTATCCACTCAAAGACTTGCAGAATGACCCAACTGCCGGAGGCGCTTCCAAGATACGCCCACAGACGCTTCCGGTTCGGATTCGGCGCTTCCCACAGGAGGGGGGTAGCGAGCTGTTGAAGGTGCTTTGTCAGTCTTCTCCTTCTCTGCATTGCTTTGTTCTTCTTCCTTTTTTTTTTTTTTTTTTTTTTTTTTTTCGAGGGGTTCTAAGCTTAATATCCTATCCTAGGAGTAAGTCCACTGACACTGTTTGAAATAATCGGACGTCCTTCCCTGTAGCTCCGACCGGCGATCCTTTTGGGGTAGTTGAAAATAAGATTGCCAATGTGCTTGGACCACTTCTTGGGCCTGTGGACTCGATCAGTGGTGGGACAAGCGTAGGTGGTTGGAGAGCGTCGCCAACGGCTTCTTCGGACGATGACGAGATCACAGAAACGGATGGACTAGGTGGAAAGAAAGTGGTCAGAGGCGTACCCCCACCCCGACAACTTTACATCGAATGCTGTGTGATCAGGCGTGGTGAACAAAATCCGCTCATGCTCCCCCTACAACTTTTGCTCTTCTGTCGACCCGAGTCGATAGGCCCTATTAGCGTTTATCTTACTCGATCAGCTGTCGTCCTCGAGCATCCGCTTAGTTATGACCCCGACCTTCACCTCGGCTGTCGGTACTTCAATCCTCACTCTGCTCAACCGAGAGAAGCGATCGATCAACTTCGCCAACGCTTGCTCGGTGGACATGGCTTTGCTCCCAACAACCTCCTATTGGGCGTCCGGCCTCCGACAACGACGTGTAAGACTTATGACGCACATGAGCAGGTTGACGCAGTCTTCAAGAGTCTGGCTAGTGGTGTAGACCTAGACGAGACTGAGCCAAGTCCGATGGTGGTAACCCGACTATATGCACATCAGAAACAAGCACTCTCCTTTATGCTTGATCGTGAGACGCCAAAGGAGGTGGCGGGCGAACCCTTGAAGATGATTCACGATGCAGCCGAACGAAAGAAACTGACGACGGATGACGAAGCAAATTTAATCTCATTATGGAAAAAGTCTCGAGATCGATATGGAAGACATGTCGGTTGGATCAATGTGGTGACTGGGATCGAACAAGTTGGAATAGAACCACCTCCTCAATGTAGGGGATCTCTGTTGGCTGATGACATGGGATTAGGAAAGACGATTTCGATTATCTCACTTGTTGCTACTACTCTGGTAGATGCACAGGTATTTGAAAAAGTTAAGTACAAGTCGGAAGTGAAAAAGGAAGAGTCAGAATTGAAAGTTGAAGAGAAAAAGAAACCGACAAAAGAATCTAAATCGGCAGCAAAGAAGAAGGATGCTGCGTTAGATCGATCCAAATTAATCAAGATGCGGTCGCGCGCTACTCTTATTATCTGTCCGCTATCAACCGTTCAAAATTGGGAATCTCAGATCGAGGAGCACGTACGCGGAATCAGCGTTTGTGTTTACCACGGTAACAGTCGGACGTCAGATGTGGAGGTATTGGCTGATTATGACGTGGTTATCACGACATATTCCTTGCTCGGCTACGAATATTCAAGGCAAAACAGGACGACGTCGAACGAAGATCAGGATAGTAGTGATGGAGGAATTGAGGAGGTGGATTCATTTGGTCAACCTGTGGGAAGTAGTCTTGATCCGTCTACGTCGAACCAGGCAGCTGAGGGTAGCAATGGGAACAAGCGAAAGCGAGCACCGAAGCGGAAGCGGAAGGGAGATGGTCTTCCGAGTCCACTACAATCTATCGAATGGTTCAGGGTCGTATTGGACGAAGCGCAGTAAGGACTTTTTGTGATCTTGAATATCATTCGGAAAATAACTAATCAGGCTGTGTGACTCGTTCTTCCTATAAAGCATGATCAAAGAACACACCACCATCCAATCTCGCGCAGCCTGTGCTCTTCTCGCTGAACGAAGGGTTTGTCTCACCGGTACCCCACTCCAAAACTCACTCAATGACCTTTTCTCGCTCGTCTGCTTTCTTCGCCTCGAACCCTTTACCGACCGAGTCTTCTGGACAACTCATATCGGTACCCCGGCTAAGCTAGGTGACAAGCTCGGCGTCTCACGCCTCAAGTTGATTATGCGCCAGTTAGCGCTAAGACGGACAAAGTTATCGGTCGACAAGCATGGCAAGCCGATCCTCAGCCTGCCTCCGAAGAAAGATGAAATCGTTTATCTCGAATTAGACGAGACAGAGAAGAAGTTTTACTCTGCTTATCACCAACGCAGCAAGAAGACCTTTCTTACCCATGCCAAGGATGACGCGGTGTTGAAAAATTATTGTTCGATTTTGCAAGAGCTACTGAGGCTGAGGCAGATCTGTGCACATATGGGCTTGGTACTCGACGCTGAGCCGGATGGGGTGGGTAATGTGGAGGAAGACGTGACACAGACGGTAGAGTCAGAGGGGCTCACAAGGACTAAAGCGATCCGGCTAGTGGGGTTGATGCGCGAGACGGGAGCGGCGCAGTGTAGCGTGTGTGGACAAGAGTTAGGTCAATCGACGGCGGAGATTGATGAAGAGGACTTTGGATTAACCACGGCCGCGAGTGGGTCGTCAGCTAAGCGGCTACGGAAGTCAAATGGGAAGAAGCGGTCTGTCAAACCCTCGACCGCGGCCATCGAGGAAGGCGTAGAGTCGAAGTCGGTTATCATCACTCGTTGCCAGCACTTGTTCTGTGTGAATTGTTTTAGAAATGAGGTTTACGCAAGTTGGCCGGAGGAGCAGCATGACGATCGTTTACAATGCTCGATCTGTTTGCAACTCATATCGGCCAAGAAGGATGTGGTGGAGGTGTCTGACATAGAGTTTGAGAAGGAGACGAGAGCCCGTGAGGAGGGTTCTCGACACTCAGGCTTCCCAAGCCTCGACTCTTCTGATAGCAAGCCCAACCTGGCGATGACAGGCAGTGATCCAGCTCTTGATTCATCTTCCACCGACTGGGGCGAAAAGCCTGATGGCGGGTCGGGATCATACGGTCACAGTACTAAGGTCCGACACCTCATCTACGACCTCTTGCCATTTAGTCAAGCTAACCCGGCCTCAAAGAACTACTCGCCAAACGATCCAATCTTCGAAAACCAAGCTGTAGATGACCCAGATCAGGACTACAAGGCAACCAAAGGATTGGTGGTGAAGAGTGTGGTCTTTAGTCAATGGACAAAGTTGCTCGACAAGTATGTCTCTCTTTGTTCCAGCTTAGTGTCTTGAGCAAGTCAAGATGTTGATATCTGGTTTTGGGATTCAGGATCGGCAATGCGCTCGAAGAGTACAAGATTGACTACGGTAGGTTGGATGGGACCATGGCACGCCCGGATCGTAATCACGCGATGGAGGTCTTTAAAGCAGATCCGAAATGTGAGGTCCTTTTGGTGAGCTTGAAGGCGGGTGGGGTCGGTTTGAACTTGACTTGTGCTCAACGGGTATATCTCATGGTGAGTCACCTCTTTCGATTATCCTGTATGACAAGTGCCTGCCTGAGAGCGGATCTTTGGTGGGTGGATAGGAACCATTCTGGAACCCGGCTGTGGAGAATCAGGCAGTGGATCGAGTTCACCGTTTAGGTCAAACTAAGCCAGTCCGTATGGTAAGGTATATCATTAGTGGTTCTGTGGAGCAAAACATGCTAGAGGTTTGTTCTCTTTCACTCGTTTTGGTCTGCTCTCGAAGAATTGAAGAGAAGCTGATTGGACTTCTTTCCACATCCCTGAAAAAAAAAATGACCAGATCCAAAAACGAAAAACTGAGCTTGCTAAGTAAGTTTTTTTTATGGCTCTGGTTTTGGTAACAATCATTATTTGCTAACTAGAAGCTCTTTCGTTTTGTCAAAAAAAAAAAAAAAGTATGAGCTTGGGGCAGACGCTCAGTAAAGTCGAGTTAGCCAAACGAAGGGTAGAAGATCTAAGTATCTTGTTTAAAGATAGTACATCTGTGCCATCGAAGCCAGAGGACTAACAATAACAAAATTGGAACCTGATTCATGAGGAAATGGACTTGTGTGATTGAATCAAGATTCGGGGATGAGGCCAAGAGAATGACTTATAGAGTGAAAGTCTGTATCCATTTTTTCTTTCTTTTTGAGGTTATTGTTCTGTTCTTTGGCTGATGGGATTTAGAATTGAGCAGATGAGAGTTTTCTTTTGGGTTTATTTGAATAATTTTTGATTCTTACTTTTGTTGAGATGTGAAAGTTTGGATTGTTTTATTGCTTTTGGTGGATATTTCAAGCCTTCATAACCTTCAGTTTTTTTGTATTTGAGAGGCTATGATCAGATCACAATAGAAGAGTCACACTTGGGGGATCACAACGTCAAATTCCGGGATTTTCTTGCCAGAATCTCAAGTCCGACTTTGGCGAGGAACTCATTCACTATAATTCAACTTGGGATTATTGGGGGGGGGAAGTCCCGGGATTTGATTTTGATATGCCTTTTTTTGGTCCTCACTTCTATACAACTTTTTTGTACATTCAATTAGACTTTGATGTGTTCTTGTATAAGATTCGTCTTCTTACCTATTTAATCTTTTTATTAATTGCCATACCATTATAAGCTATCATTCAATCACAAGTAAGGGGGTTACAAAGTACCCCTGGTCCTTGGAAATTTTACCTTTACACCATACCCGCCTAACCATTAATTACCATGGAAAATTATGGCAGGGTCCATTAAATTCCCGCTCACGAGAGGGTGAACGGAAATTTGTCCTCAGATTAGCTTTCAAGTCTTTTGTAGTTTCTCTAGGGTTTGTATGATTCTATTTTTAGGTTATGCTCAGGTGATTCAGGAAGCTTTACCTGCTCTGTGCTTGAACCAAACGTTCAGACAATATACACACCATCATCAACCATTGCGTGACATAAATCTACGCGGCTTATGATTGATGTCTAATCTGCTCATATTGAGTGAGATCTCATTCAAATGCTTTTTACTCATTTTTGAATTCCATGAAGAACATTGTGTACTTTAGAGTGGTCAACCTATACCAGCAGTAGCTTTCGGATATGGTTATACCAGATGCGAACGTTCATTACCAAATTTAGAATTAGATGGAGAGAGAGACACATAGTACCTATTGAGAGAGAATTCAGTTTTGATTTCAACTATTGAAACTGTTATCAATCAAACAATAAAGCATGGACATCACTATGTACCAGAAGCAACAAACATGGTAGGGAGTCTATCCATCAACAAGCCTAGTCGCCAAGATGGTTAAGGAATTGGTATGTATTGGCTACATCACAATCTAATTATTTATAGAAATACTAATTGAAGTCATCATCTCCGAATCCAAAAACCCAGGATTGATTCACACAAGTGTTAGCCGCAGGGTCTAGCAAAAAAAAAAAAAAAAACAAGAGAATCAGAGCTTGGGTAGAGGAAGAGATTCAAAGAGAAAGATGGAGAAAAGACTGTTCAAGATTGATTCGTACCAGCCAGGGAGGCCCGACTGACTCGAGTCGCGGTTAGCGACTCTGGATGTACAGCAGGAGTGGTATACACGACTCTCTTGGATAAACTCTTTCCCCAGGAGCCGTCACTTCGACTCACTCATACAGGCAGGAGTCGAGTGCCTGTATGGAGTCGTACACTCATTCTGGACGATTTGTCTTTCTCTGCCTTTCTTTTCTTCTTGCCCTTTCCTTCTTTCTCCTTGTGCACACTTCTGCTCATGTACATAAATAGTGCTTTGGTTCATGTATCATGGCTCAATGTAAAATTTTTTCTTGGCTTGTATCAAAAAAAAAAAAAAAAAAAAAAAAAGATATTGCCAACTCCTAAGGAATACAAGCGAGGTTTAAAAACTCATTTGAGGAATGGCTTGGGACTCGACATTAGCAATCACTTTTCGAACTTGTAGAATCAGTTGAAGCTCGACTGATAAGTCAGCTTTGGGTGGCATGAATACGTTTACAGGTCAAGTTGAGTCATCATTCCTTTATGCTTCAGACAAAATGATTAAGTGATTGAGATGTTTGTTGTGGATCAGGTTCGGCGGCGTCAAAGAATCATTAACAGATTTAGAGAGATTTATGAAAATCAGATGGGGTACTGCTTGAACCCAAACTCCTACGAGCCACTTGATTAGCTGAAGTAGAGGTTCGATGACGCATGGGAGAATAGTGAAACAGATGTTTGAGAAATGATGTTGATAAATTAGGAGAGCATTCAAGATGAAAGGTGGTGAGAAGGGCAGATTTACGGGTCCGACTGTCGGAGCAGTCGACAAAGGGTTTGGAGACAGTTACGACTCCATGCTATGTAAACAACGACTCCTCTAAATCCGCAGCAGTCGTTGTCTGGTACACATGCGACTCCCAGCGAGTCGTTATTTTAACAAAATTGCCCTGACTCCGACTCTGACTCGTTCGGAGCCAGAGTCATTCGGGCTTCCCTGGTACCAGCTTATATGATGAAACCAATTACAGCTTCGTTCAGCAAACAGTATACATGAACCATACATACATGTAATTTAGACATATATATGTATATATATACCTAAATATGTCTAAATTACATGTATGTATTGTTCATATACTTTTTGCCGAACGAAGCATACTACAGTACAAGAATATGACATCATGTGGTATATCAATATATACTAACAGTGGTAAATATATATATAAATTTCACATCAACACTCACAATATGATTTAGCACGTCTGCTGGTAGTTTATTAAAATCCACCACCCGGTTCCTTATCACACTTCTTTTAGGTCGGTAACTTTTTTCGGCCAAGTTTTCCTTAAGATGACCTTTTTAATTTTTTTAATATATGTTTATGACCTTTTGATGACTATGATAATCTGAATTCATTATTATTAAAAGTATTCCAAGATTCGGGTTCATTTTATTTAAATTTTACAACTTTTATAGATTATATATATATATATATAGGTGGTGATGAGACTTATCGGTTTGGTAGATCAAAGAATGGCGGAGGCGAACGAGGTATAATCTTTGGTTGACAAAGGGTCATGTGGAATTGATGTCCATCTGGTGTTGGTGTTGGTTGATATACAGCCTGTTGCTATGAATAGTAGTTTGCGATTACTGACCTTCATCAATTTCTGCTTCTATCTCCGCAGGCTGCTAGCCATGGAAATTTCCATTAGTCTGCGCGCATTGAGAAGAGTGGAGTTTGAGATTCACACTTTGGTTGAAAAGGAGGAGAGAGACGAGTTCCGGGTGAGGGTAGACTTGAATTAAAAAACTGATGATGATGATGATGATGATGTTAGATGATGGGAGGACCAGTTTATGATTGTAGGAAGATGACTCGCAGCGCGTCCGCAAGTGCGTGTTGTGGGTCTTGCTCATGATGTTTGAACAATTAACGCAGGCGGTCACATTCATGAACACCGGAATGTGTGTTGATGTCTGAGTAGAATGCTTGGCTGAGGGAGTTATGTTCAGAGCTAATCAATAAGTCAAGTCAAGATCTCCAGTCATGTGGTGGGTGCAAGCTTTCAAGCCTCCTTATACCTAGGTTGGTAGCATACAAAATGGTACTGTAACAATGATACTACTATTGTAGCACACAGATGGTTGGAGTGAGAACCTGGTTTTGTGGGTATTATTTCTATCTGTACTAGTCTTCTCATTATTTCACATAATCTCATTAATGAATACTCATTTTATTATGCCATTGTAAGCCTGATAAATGAGTATGACCAATAAGAGCATGGGCTGATTACAAGTTGGGATTGTGCATGTGTCTTGGTCACACACTGTGCTGCCTTCATTCAAAACCAGACAGACCCATCTGGTGGAATGATGCTGAAAGGTCTGGGATTGGCCTGGCATTTCATTGAGTACTGTTCTATGAAAGCATCAGCTTGTGGGTTCTTATTCCTGGTTTCTGCTTGTTTTTTTCTCTTCTGACTTCATGAATATTCAGCTTGCACATTAATTACACAACTGGTGGTTTTCCTTGTTTCTCTCATTGATTGAGGACTTATTACTGTCTGTTTTTTGCAATCCTTTATGTATGAAAGTAAACTCTTTCTTGTGAATATTATATTTATATTTCAATTTAATCATATTTTTACTTATCACCATAATTTATCAATCATTTAAACTACTAGTCATGCACTGTTCATTATTTACCTTCAGTTTTGAACACTACCACAGTGTCAGTAGCTCATGCCACCAGTGTCAGGAGCTCTCCGAGCTTCGCAGTTCTGTCGCAAAAATGTCCCTTGTAGATCCCAGCATGTGAAATGAACAAAGATGTTAGCACAAAGGAGTATATAAGCCTCATGTTTTACTCAACTCATCCTCATGTGGGGTGAGGGGTAAGATATGGGATGAGAGAGATGTTGAGGGAGAGTGTCACATGTGAAGGTATATGAAGAACTGTATACTGAATGTCCTCATAGACATCTATGCTTGTACTCCAAATCATCTCATGTACTTGGGATGCACGCTTCAGAGGAAAGGTTTTTCCCTCACCTTTCCTCTTTGGGATTCTCTACATGCATCCCAGCCAGCATACTCATCACTGCATGTGCAGGCCATCCTTAGGCTAAACATGAGCACATTTTTGGGGGGGAAAACAAATTTGGCCCTAGATGCAAGTGATTAGAGTGCCCCTGACATGAGTAGCATGACCTACAGACACTGTGTACCTTGCTCAAGCCTCATCTTATACATGTCTCAAGCCCTTGAGATACCCTGCGCACTCAAGTTCCCAGTAATTCTTGACTGATTGTCTCTTTTTCTTAGCTCAGTTTTAGTGTATATTAGGTATGTAAGACCTACTGGGTAGAGTTTGAAATACACTGCCTCTGTGTTTTATTCCCAAGAAAAAGTGTTCTCCTTATTTAAATTTTCTTTGGGACTGCTACAGTCTCAATACTGTATTTGAGATATGCAGCTGGAGCTCTTGGCCACTTGATCTAGAACCCAAATAAGGTGCTTAGGCACATAAGTAGATATCTATAAGATAGAAAATTAAACTCATAATGCAGGTACTTGAGGAAAATCACAAGATAGGCCCCTGAGCACTTAAGATGCGTCTTTGAGTACATACACTGCCAAGATATTTGTATCGGATGGGCCTATCCGATGTTCTATCACCCCAAGATATGCGATGCAGTGTCAGTAGGATTAGGTGTGATGGAATTACTATCGGTATCTAATGCTCTGACACCATATTGCAGTGTAATTCCATCGCACCTAATCCTACTGACACTGCATCGCATATCTCGGGGTGATAGAACATCGGATAGGCCCATCCGATACAAATATCTTGGCAGTGATATGCAATGTTTTTAGGGGCATGATCAAGTGTGGTACCAAATGTTGGGGGGCAATTTTTTGTTTAGACTGACTGGAGCTTATAAGATTGGAATGAGATACATATCCTGACTTCAAGTATATATTTTCTGACTTAAAAGGTAAAGGATAAGGTACTCAAAATCTAATCCAATAAGGAAATTTTATTTTTCAGGGGAACCTGTTACACAAAGCTGCCTTTAGTAACTGTACCATCTTCAATGGCCTCATTTTCATGTATTGTCACCAGCACTCTTCAAATTTGGGCACCAAGTGCTTTCAGTTTTGGTTCCTTGATGTCAAGAAAGGGTTCTTCTGACTGATCTACTTATTTCCTACAACTATTATTCATTATCCTAAGCCTAACTGCGACTCCTACATATTATTTACCTAGTGTAAATTTCATAATTGCACATGATAAACCATCTTCCTAGCACCTGAAATGACCAATTCACTCATTCACAAACCCAAAGTGTTCAGCTATACAATTTATTCCATGTGGTGTATATGTCTGCTTCCATGATCTTCCACAAAGCTGTTACATGTCTGCAATAGTTGTTTTCTTTGTAGTCTCACCCTGAAGCTGGTGGATGTTCTCCTTTTCCTCATCTTCCCACTATTCCAATCACTCACTCACTGTATTCACTTTAATTCTGTGTGCTAGGATTGCTTCAGAATGGTCTCTTGTAGTTATTTGTCATCTCTCTTCTGTAATTTTTTCTATCAGTGAGATGGACCACCACCTTTCACTATTCCAATCACCCACTCACTGTATTCACTTTATTGGTGTGTGCTTGGATTGCTTCAAACCTGTTACTATCATGAAATAAGTCCCCATTCTCTTTCACACAATCTCCTCTATGTCAAAGCCTGTACTTCCCCTTTGTCTTAACCTGTGACACCACTCATCCATCAATTAAAATACAAGTAATCCTCTGATGCGGATTTGAATGTTTATGACCAGTTATGAACATTTTTAAGATGTTTTGAATGATTGATCCTTTCTCCATGAGGTACCCTTCCACTGTAAATATTCCTCAATCCAGCTCTTATAATGATCATTTCACTTTTTTCACCTCATAAACCCCCGCTACATGCTATTCTACTATAAATGACACTTATAATTAAACCCAAGCATATTATGCTCACAAAATTAGGGAAACATAGCCGGGGCACCTGAGGTAACCCCCTGTGAATTAGATTGGCCATGTTGTTTCACTACCTTAAATCCGACCCCCATGCACACATTGACCAAAGCTCATTCTCTTCTGCAACCCATATTGAAGGATGGGTCTGGGGTACACACCCAGAAGCTCATGTCTTTATTAATTTAAAGGTAGCCTGCAAGAATTTCAAGATGGCAGCTTTGTTCTGCAGCTGATACTTTATCATCGTATTCTCTGTCAGAGACTGCACTTTGAAGGCATGCTTTGACCTCTCCAAAAAATTCACTTTTGAGTATCAACACATGATTTTCCTAATTTTTGGCCTTGATGAAGAATGATGATTCTGGACAGAAAGATCATTATAAGAGTGTCAAGGCCTCATTACATGGTAATGGAAAGGTCTAAATATTTGGCTGAGATCTTTTGAAAAGGTCTGAATGTTCCACCCAGTAAATATCAAGCAAGCACGGCCTGAATCTACCGAGAATAGGAAACAGTGTGACGATCCACAACTTGAAATAGTTCATAGCCTCACACTTGAAAAATGGGATGATGATTCCTTCAATTTTGGTTACAGTTCATGAGGTAAAACAATGACTTGTATCATTATAAGCCTGTGAATTAATTTGTTTCTCATTGAAACTTTAGGGTTCCTGACTGGCTCGTAGCCATCTTAGGTCCTTTTGCAGAGGACTGGTGTTGGGGTTGATAGTCGTATTGTCTGTCCATTACCGACCCTCCGCGCCGTCTGTTATCAAAAGATGATATCGCCATTGCTTGTTCGTCCCTTTTCATCCCGAGGGCTGCCTTCTTGTTGGTCACCCAAAATTGCATTTCAGACCTAATTTCTTGGGCCGAAAATGGTCGTGGATCATCTCTGTACTTTTTATCCAGAGCCAAATTTACCTCGTTCAGGGCATACTCTCCGCTAGTTGGTGCACCCAGTTGGTAGAAAAGGCCGACGATGCAGTCCCTCGTCCATACGACACCCGCTCTCTCTAGGCAGTCGACGGTCCTGTCTATGTCGTTCGTGTACTCTAGCACTGACATTGTTCGTGGGTCGAATCTCTTATTGACTAGGTTACGAAAGATCGCCATCTGTGCTGTACGAGCTCCGAATCGAAATTGCTCTTCGATATCGGCCATGGCAGTACGTTCATCAGTTCGACGGTCTATTGTGTCGACTAAAGCGTTGTCGCCATCGTCCGCTTTGATATCTGGTGGTGAGGGTGGTGGCAATGGTTTTCCAGTAGTGGGTTTCCGCATTTCCATCGATATAAGTGAGTTCGAGTAATGATGGTTAAGCTCTTCAATATTTTCTGGCAGCTCTACACCACCAAAGTCTTTGCAGGTCTGGCTCACGTCGCAAATATATTGCGGGCGGAAGTTACGATGGGCGGACGTACATAAATTTGACGCCCTCCCCACGAAAACAAGCCTCACACAGCCCTTATAGAGGCACATGCGTGCACCTCAAGCTTAGAATCAGGTGGGGAGCTCATGGTGATACATCACAGGGCCCCACCATCTCAGTAAAGGATGTGGGCATCACCTGCTCTCCACCGTATGTCCAATGGTCAGTTCATAACCCCTGCATGCCATTTCTACCAAGTGTCAATGTGCTACCAAGTCGCAGGCAGGCCATGTTGAGGGATGTGACACAAGGTTCAGGTGAGCAGTGGGTGAGAGCTACCTCACTCCACCTCAAGTCCCACATTGCTGTGCTTATCAGCTCTACCCATCTTAGCACACCATCCCAATGCAGGCTTGTGATAGATATCAGGTCAGCTGCTTGTAGGTCCATTGGCAACTTAACTTATGGGTTCAGTCAAGAGCAAGCAGTTGAGATGGGTCCATTGCATGCTCATCCAGTGTCAGGGAGTGGCTACTTCCTGGCTAGATTTGGGTCTACACTTGCTACACTCAAGTGTAGACTACAGCTAGATGACCTCTGATGAGAGGTTTTAGGGAGGACTGGTCCTTCTCAGACTGGGTTTGGGGTCAAGGAGAGCTACAGTTGAGCACAACAACTGCCTTGCTCCAATCCTTGGTTTCTAAGCAGGTGCTCTTATTTCTGCTTAGGGTTATTTATCTCTACCTTTGTGAGTCCTCACTGACAATGGGTCTGCAAGACTCTAAGGTTTACCAACCTGGATGATGATCTTTATTTCTATACACCTTTAACCCTTTGCACTACTGAGCAGATGACTTTTATGTAAGTATCCTCAGACTTGTGCTTAGTGGGTTATTTTAGGTGGTTCAGTTAAAAGGTGAGGAGAGTGGACAACTCTTGAGCAGGGAGAGGGGGTTTTTATACCATTCAGGTTACCTCTTCCTTGCTTTTAGCATATGGGCTGACTTGTGGTTTCCACTCATGCTACCACAGGGCCCTGTGGGTCAACTTGTGGTTGGTTACTCTAATGTCAGGGCCTATTAGTTGGCTCCTGTCATAAGTATATTATGCTTATGACTCTTGATACTGAGCCTGAGATGTGGTTCAATTATTGCACTACTTTATTACATATGTAGTACATATGTTACAGTATGTTTCTACATATGTAATTACTTATTACCTATGTAATACATATGTTACAGTATGTTTCTACATATGTAAGTACTTATTACCTATGTAATACATATGTTACACTATGTTTTACATATGTACTTTACTTGTTACTCATGTAATACATATGTTATATTATGTATTACACTTATTTCTCTTGGTTACTTTACCTGTGACTGTTTGGTTTCAGTCCATGGGACTGTTACACAGTCCTCAGGGCTGACATCCAGTTTATGGGTGTTACTCAGACAGGAATCATGTCAGGCTCTAGTGCATTATAAGCTATGAAGCTTTACTAATATAGTAGAGATGATGAATCAAAGAGTTTGAACAAATAAAACTGGATTCTTTCACAAACAATTTTGTTGATTTGAGAGTATCAGTCAAGTTGAATAAAATTGTAATGTAGTGATGGACAACTTAGGATGATCATTTGATGGTCCAAAAGAGAGAGAAACACCCATGACTTATATATTCACACTGGCTGGAATGAAACACAGGGATATGAGTGATTAGAGAACAACAATGCACAGAAGGAGAAACTCTGAACCACTTAACTCAAGGGAATATTTGCACTTACCCTGTTGAGAATAATCATGTCTCACAGTATGTGGTTTCCCAATTGGGACTGAGTCATACAAGCCTGAACCCTCAACAGTCTCACTGCCAAGATATTTGTATCGGATGGGCCTATCCGATGTTCTATCACCCCGAGATATGCGATGCAGTGTCAGTAGGATTAGGTGCGATGGAATT
>MU167238.1:169601-184976 GCA_015951145.1 Cronartium quercuum f. sp. fusiforme G11 | reverse complement strand
GTAATTCCATCGCACCTAATCCTACTGACACTGCATCGCATATCTTGGGGTGATAGAACATTGGATAGGCCCATCCGATACAAATATCTTGGCAGTGGTGTGAAAAATGTGCATGGGGCTAGAATCTTTGATATTGGCGGTATCACATAGGTCCAAAGACAAAAAAAAATTGTTGGAGGGTTTATTTGAAAGTAAAGATATGAAATTATGATGGTTATGAGTAGTTTAGGCGCTGTGCTTATGGGAAATTGGGTTTATATTTTGTGTGTCTTGGCTGAGGGCTTTGTATTGTTGGTAAAGGCAGGAGTCTATGAATGTCCAAAAAGAAATGCCAAAGTGATATGTAACTGCAGCACTTATTGGTCTGAGTAGCCAAGGAATCCTGTGGAATAGGCCCATACATGGCCACATGTCTATACCTTTTTAGCCACTGTACCTTAAACTGAGGAAATCACATTATTGAGCCTTTTTTAAAAAAACAGATGAGATAGTAAAAGTGAAAAAGGTAGGGGCATGTGGGCATGAGCAGCCAAACTTTGTATCACACATTGGCTACTCAGACCAATGAGTGCTGCAGCTATGCATTACTTTGGCTTTTTAATATGTATATATATATATAGGTTTTTGCCTTTACCAAGCATACTTGTATTGCTGAGTGTTAATTTTGTGATGTGATTTCTGTATTAGCGATGTCATCGGTTGTTTTTTTCTGTGGCCTTAGCACCTTGATTATCTGTAGTTTTTGACTCTAGTGTGTATCAGTCAGCCATTGGGTTCCCCTTGATTTTTTTCCTATTTTTTGTGTCAAACCTGAATTATAGAATATTAGCCATTATTTCAGGTTATATAATCAATACTGTGATATCTGGTTGAATTATTTTGGTCCTGAGTGCTTGTGGAATTGCCCATGTGTGTTTCCATGTTGAATTGCAAGTCTAATTGCTGATAATGACCGACTGGCATTCAAGAAACTTTAAAGATGTTCAAAAGAATTCTTTATTGGCAAGATATATCAGATAGATTTCCTGCATTCTTACCAGCCTGAGTGGCTTTTGGCTGTAGGTTGACTGCTTAATGGAATTTCGATTTGCAACCGTCTTCATAAACAAAACAACAGTATGTAAACAGAATACATAGCTATAGTAGGTGTGCATAGAAAGAAGAAAAGCATATGAGTTGAAGCATTAGCTGGATTATAAAGCTTTGTGAAGACATAAGCAGTCAAACTTTGGACTAGCAATTGCTACTTGAAGATCAATTTAGACGCAAAATGTCTGTGCATATAAGCAAGCACAAATAAACAACACAAGTCCCACCGATTGAAAAATTGGATCATCAAACATATTAAATATAATCATGGAAAACATGAAAATGTTTTGGATGCATGCTACACATGAAAGATGGCTCACAAGCCAGAGATGGTAAAAAAACAGGCTGTGATCTTCAGATTGAAAAACAAGAGAAAATTGAAGAAAGAAAAATACGCTTTTCTAGTTTTTACAGCTACACCCCACTGAGAAGAGCGTAAGTTGGGGCTTGGTAGATCACTCGGACTTGGTTGGCCAGAAATTTTATGTTCAATCGTTGGTGAGTCATCTGAAGCCGTCTATGCAATGAATTGGTTGATCCTATCCTCACTTTCCTGGCGGTGAAACATCCGTTGGTGGCCCAGTGGGCGCTTCTTGATAAACAGACGTCTCTTGAGAATCCGATCTGTTGGGTGATCTACCGCCCAAAGGTTGACCACCTTTTGCAGCTCGAACATTTTCAGCGAAAGAACCAACTATGTTCCCTTTCCTGAATTCCGCAATAGTATACATGATCCATCCAAATGCATAGTTGTTAATCAAAAGTACCATCAGTGCTCACAGAGGTCTCAAAAAGGCAAATCAAGCATACGCACGGAAAATATTCGCAAACGAAAAACTTGACAGGTGACTGGGGTAAGGCTGTGCCTTCAATATTTTTGCAAGTTATGGTCCAACATCCTACTTGGGTAGTTTCTTTCCATACAACCTCTTTGGGTGCACGACCAATTTAAAACAAAGGGTCTTATTGCGAAAATTGCTCTGCAAGGTGAGAGCTTAGAGAAGACACTTACGCGTAAAATGGCTGTACGTCGGGTTAGAGGGGTCATACCCGTCTCTTTCATCTGGACCCTCCATCCAAGCTTGTGTACAATCTTCAGCGGTTTCCTGACCTGCCGCTAAGTTCTGTACGTTGTCAACAGCATCAGTATCTTGCATAGTTTTGATCCAGATGTATGGCACAGAATTCAGCTTGCCTCCCCACTTGGATTGTTTGCGGTATGTTGCCAATGGCAAGTGCTTGCAACTTTTCTAGCCTGGTCAGCAAGGGTTGAGTTCCACACAAGGCTGGGAGATCCATATTCATATCTATAAGTATTATGCATTGTTAACCAACTGCGTGGTAAAAACAGTCAGCCAAGCTTGGAGACAAAACACAAGGCCTCTAGAACTTCAGAAGTTGAGACTACAAACTTGTCAACATCTCCTGCTTGAGTGACGAATTTGGTCGCATTTGCTACAGATCTCAGAGGATTCAAGGCCTTTTCATTTAGAGGCCTCCTGGCTGGTTCAATGTCTTCGGGGCGATCAGGTGGGCCTTGAGCCGATTGCGGAGGAGGTGGGCTCGACAAGGTTGGTGTGGGAACAGCTCCGTCAGGGGAGTCAGAGCTATCAGAAAGGTCTTGAACATCGGGAGGGCTTTGTGTCTGCGAGGTGTTTGATGGGCCAGGACTTCTGAGAGGTGGAGATGACTGGATATTGGAAGGCGGCTCGTCCGTGGCCATGTTGGACAGATTTGCGGGTGATGCTGCTGCTAACCCGAGGCTGTCATTTTCAAGACTTTCGATGCCACTATTGCTCGTGCTATTCTTGATAGAACTTTCAGTATACCTGTAGGTATAACTCCATACCGATGATGCTACTTGCGGAATGGCTTGACCGGGTACAACACATCCGGCGGTTACTGAGGTGATGGTGGTGACCCCGTCCACTGTTTCGGAATGCCAAGCTGCCTCCCAACTGTACTGATTCTTGATTTGCTTCTGACCGCGTGACTCTTTTGATTTATGAACAGACGACAGTGCCCGACTGGTTGCTCGGAAGGGGAATATTTGACATCCTACGAGTATGAACACTGTTATCTTGAAGGGAAATGTCATCTTGTGGACGCAAGAACGCCAGAATATGATACGTGTTGATTTTAAACTGGTGGTCCCGTAGCAGATAAGTAGGTCACAAGGAATGTGGGTGAGCAAAAATAAGCTCAAGCTATACGAAGTTACCTGGTTCAGCTTTACACGACAAGGGGACTGATAAAAAAAAATAAAAAAATAAAATAGGAGACTGATGCCAATAATGATAAAAACCAGCAAATGAGCAAGGTTCAAGGGGCCTGGCACCTTAAGCGATGCAATGAAGATATAATATAATATAACGTTAGTCGACAAGAAGATACAAGGCAGTGGGAATGGTAAGAGGGGACAGTTCTGAGAAGAAGGCGGACATACGCGAGACCAAAAAAACTTGAGCGAGGTATGAGGACACCACACATTATAATGTTAGTTCGCGCTCTGCTCCGAGTGACACAAGACGATTCATGAGTTCGGTGAGGTAAATCGCGAAAGAGAAACAGTTCTTCGATTGGGTGATGTTTCGTCATCTTCGAGAACACTTCGGACTTGATGTCAGTTTGAGGTGTAAGATCATATCCCTAAGACAAATCGACCCTCGTCAATTCTACCCCTGGCGTCAAGTGCACGAAATACCGCGTTGCTCAAACCATTGTCTCTGCAAAGTACGTCTGGATAAATCGAGACTTACGCCGCGACAGTCAGGCAAATCCAAGTCGATCTAAAAGCATGACGACCTCCAGTCGGCGCAGGTTCCGAGAGAGTTCAGGCTGGGGGGTTTTGAGCCATCCCATTCACATGCGCTGGCGGCCTGGCTCAGAGCGCGCCAACACTGCCAACAGATTCTCCTTGGATCCTGCCATCCGAGGTTTTGTCAGATCCAGGATTCAAGGTTTGCGGACGGCCCGAGGAGCTCTGCATGGCGCAGCGAGCCACCCTTGAGAGCCATTGGGTAAGTGGACATGGTATAGCACAAGGAATCAACTTATCCGGCAAGGAGGCTTCTGAAATAAAGCGTCAGCCTTCGCTTGACATTGAATTAGCCCAGACTTTACACTAGCCCTGGGTGTGTGACATGTGTGTGTAGTTTAAGATTTGCCGGCGGCTGCTCCCAGTTTTCCCTCGTCAACTTTAGACTTGGGAACCGGGAGCTAACTTATGCCTCCGTAACGCCATCGGCACATTAAGCTCCAAGAAAAAGTACATATGAGTTTTGGATGAAAGGTTCAGCCAAAGGGATTTTATTCTCAGGAGACCGACCTCACCAAACTAGTCAAGTTCTCTGTACCAGAAAGTCCCACACCGTATTTCTTCAGCCAACATACATCCTCTGGGTTGGTTGGCTTACGATTAATGCTTGAACCTGGGGTCTTCTTGTATACACATCACAGAGTACAAGGATAAATTTGTGTTAGAAGAAATGAATGTATTGAAATAGAGAGAGAAAAGGCCCAAGAGTGCCAAATTGATCCAAATCAACAGACAAGGTCCAATGTCGTCAAATGGTTCCTGCCCATACAAGGATATCAAAGAGCTTATAAGAAGGTGACACTATGATTTAAACATGTGTTCTGCACTGTAATGAGTGGATGACATTTGGTCCTACTACTAATGTATCCATTCTCTGAACCATGTGATTGGCTCTGATTGGCTGCCTTGCAAATAATCCCAAAATAAATGGTGACACACCTCAATTCCATAGACCAGATTGATACAAGTGTCTGTTCCTAGCATTCAGCTTCATCAAAGGCCATTGATTCTGAGAATAAGTCCCAAAATCATCATTTCAAACTTTTTCAGTTTCTCAGACTCTCATTTGCATGCCCACAAAAGTGAAGAATACAATAACAGACCTGAGTGCGAAAGGTATTCCAAAGATTTGGAAGAGATTTGCGATCGTGATGGGCATACTTTTGTTCAACTTCACTGTTATAGAGTGGTTTGAATTTCTTTGATGTTCCATATTTGTTTTCCAACCAGTTCAAGAACTCCTGAGGAATCCATTCCATAAAAATTTCCCATGACATGGTTGAAATTTGGTCTTCACCACTACCAAACTCTAGATGTAATAAATCTGTTACTAGAGTTCGTGTTGGATTATTCATCAAAAGTTGAAAAAGGTCGCGCCATCTACCACTCTCCTTGTAATTTTTCAAAAGTTGGTAACCTTTCTTGACTTTCTCTACATGCCAACTTTCATAAGAGTTTATGGCTGACTTGAATAAAATGGAAGTGTCTAAGCAAGAGGTGGATTCGGACTCAGTTTCAAACAGTTTCTTTGCCCAAAACACCTTATCAATGAACAGTGGGAACAATATGTGTTGAGATTTCCATCTGGTGATTTTCCCAAATTCTTCGGCATTCACATTTGGAAAGATCATGTTCAAAATGAGCTCCATCTTTTTGTCAATAAATTGACACAAGGCATTCATATGTTCTCCAGAAGGGTCAGCGTTTGAAATAAAATTCTTTCCATCATTGATAATGTGATATATATATATACGGCTTCGATTGCGATGTAAACGAAGCATCTCAGCTTCAGAAGCCAGATTAAGATTTTGGGGTGCCATTTTACCGTTTGTCTGGTTCTGCTCCACTTTATCACTTTGCTCAGAGGAGCTGACATCTTTTACAGGGCCAGTCCTACTACCCATAGCAACATTTTGGTTTGTCTGCTTTACCCAAAGTTTGGAATGTCTTGGATTCCCCTGATCATATTGATGGTGACAGAATTCAGGTTGCTTGATATGATGATACATTCTTTCAACTTGACTACTTGTTCTTTCAAAATTTTGAATGTGACAATTGCCAGGTATTTGGTCGATCAGACCCTCCCTGATGGCATCAGCAAAACTTGGATTGAAAAAATCCTGAATGTTTTGAAAGTTGTGGATTCTCATCGATTTTCCCATTCTCTCTTCTTTTGAAAGGCTCTCCTCCGGGGTTCTCTGGTGTTTTCTGGAACTCATAGGGGCCTTCCAAACGTTTTGTGATTCTAAAATATTTACATCAAGCCCCATAGTATCCTTTGACAGGCTCTGTTTTGTTTGAAATTGAAGCTCAAATGAGTTATTTTCTTTCATAGGAATAGTAGCAATTTCTTCATAAACATGATGATTTATCTGCTTTGGACCCATTTCAGAAACATTCAAGCTCTCAAGATCCTTCTGATTGTAAGGGTGTTCAAATTGGAAGTTGTGGTTGAAATGAATGAGTTGATGATGACTACCTGGTCCTGTAGGATCTTGAATATAATTGTTGTCTGGTATTCTGTACATCGAACCCTCTTTGAATGGATCAATGCAATTTGTATTGACAAATTTTTCACTGTTTTTGAAAGTGATCATGCTTTTGAGTGAGTTTAACCTTCTCTTTCCAGTCAAGATCTTTACCGCTTGGTTTGCTTTACCTTTTTCTGTGCTAAGAAGAGCCTTCTGTTGATGTTCATCAATCGGATTGGTCTCTGGCCTTCCGATAACACTGGTGTGTTGTATGCGACTATTCGTGGAGACCTCATTATCATTCAAAGTCTCTATGTGAAGATAGGGGTTTGAATCTAATGGTGCTTTCAAGTTGTCCTTAGGTAGAAGTGTGGAGACTGGAGCTTCTTCCATATTGGATGTTCCAGAGACGACTGGATTTGACAGGACATTCAAAGGTTTAAAGGCTTGTGTAGGTTGGTTGGATAGCCCAAAAAGTTCTTTTACAGAACTTGAATCAAAAATATTATCAAACATTGCTGATTCCTTGCATTCAGTATTCCCTATTTTTATTTTTGTTTTTTTTGAAAAGCAGAATTAGATTCAGGGAATTTTTTTTTTTTTTTTAAAAAAAAAAAAAAAACTAAAACTCAATACCAGATACAACCCACAAGAGTCAAAATTTTCCAGGCTTGGAGCTTCTATGGTTGGGCTCCATATCTTAGAAAGTTTAATATCATAGTTGGGCTCATAAAACAGGTCTGGTTCACCAAGCCTTTGATCGGAAGGCTGGGGTAGTCTTGAGCCCATCGTTTCACACCCTTGAACCATATAGCCATAATGATTGTCTTCAAGATGGTTTGACAGAAAGCCTTCAGAAGCATATAGTTCAAAAACCTTTTGCGCTAGCCAGAAAAAGCAGATAAAACTCATGTCTTGATACATATTTCTTTGGGAAATGATTTTTTTTTTAAAAAAAAAAAAAAGTGGGGGAACAGGATGATAGAAAGAAATGGTAGGGATTGTTTAATCATGCTCACATATAGAGGCTGTAGTATGTATTGTAACATGCCTGAGACCAAGGATAAGGATCTGATTCTTGTAGCAAGAGGTGTTCATACATTAAGAAAATCTTACTTGGGTTTTTCTATACTGTGGCCGCAGTTACACCAGTTATCATAAAGCTCTGGAGTGGAATGAGCCAAGCTTGTAAAGAACTTGATCTCCTTCATATATATTTGAGCTGTACCTCGAAATTTGATACCTCTGAGAATCTGGGCATTATCTCTTGAATGGGAAGAGGAGACACTCTAGAGGATATTTAAATCCAAGTTGTCTTATTCCTCCCCCAAAGCCGATGTACATCGGTCCTTTTTGAAAGTAAGGATCTATGAATGAACATCTGAGAGTTAAAACAAGAAACCCTCAAATCCATAACAATTGAATGCTTAAACTTGTTATTGTGCAGAGCTAAGCATATGGCAGGTGTCAAAAAAAAAAGCCTACACTAGGGCAAGGTTTCCCTGAGCCAAAATATTTTAAAAAGACCCCACCAGATATTCTGAGAATATCCTGTACCCTATAATAGAGGATATAGGTCTGAAATCTTTAAATTTGAAATCAACTCAGAATCTTTTTGATTGGGTAGAATCCCTTGGAGGTTTGAGAAACCTTCTATGGACATCCAGCCTAAGGACATTTTGGGGAACACCAACCTGGCCAAAAAGGCAGGCAAGTGGGGACTTGAACCCATTGGTGCCAGCAGAAGGGAGAAGGACAACACGCACCCTGTCCATATGAAGGTGACTCGTCGATGAGAGCACACGGTGTCATGTTTGAAATCACCTCAGAATCCCTCTCAAATCCAGTGCCTTAGTGTCTGGGGGGTGGTGGCCCAAGGGCTCAAGCCCACCCTTGTTACTCATGTCCATTCAATACAAGCCACTGATCCATGTTCATTATGATGTCAGCTCATGAACGATTGTGAACCGTGCAGTGATACACAGGCATACAGTACACACCTTTCAGCGCATGGTGCATTGAGTAAAAAGAAAAGGAAGTTACTTTGCATAAAGGGAAGGCTCATGTGCTGGCTCTGGGTGAAAAAAGAGAACAATCAGAGAACTAAAAAAGTTCTTCTTCTGCTCTCGTCGACAAGTCACCTTGATACGGACAGGGTGACGGCACCTAACCACTTGGACAACAAAAATATGAATGCATAGTCTGTTCACCTGATACAGTGTGGGCCCAATCGCTCCCTATTAGAAGCCCCTCCTCACTTTAGAGGAAGGCTATTATTTCCTCCTCCTGGAAACTTGATCCCTTCCCGACTGTTAGCAGGAGGGATGGAACTTGCTCTCTCAATCCCTCCCTCTAACATTAGGGAGGGAATCAAGCTCCCAGAGGGAGTAACTGATTCCTTTCCTCTAAAGCAGGGAGGTGATTGAGTCCCTTCCGATTGAGCTTCCAGAGGAGGGGGATTGATTCCCTTGCTCTAAAGTAGGAAGGGAACCAGTGCCCTCCTCTACACAATACGGAGGGAGGGATAATCAATCCCCTCCCTCTAGTATGTAGCGGTAGAGTTAGTGGGACTTGGAATGACTTTTGCAGGCTTTTCTACCGAGCTTCCCCGAATATCCAAGGTTGGGGAGGTTGATAGGATGTCTCCCAAACCTTGCTGGGTTATTCCAGGGTCAGGAAGTCCTTGGGATGTCTCTCCCAAACCACGCGGGGCTAAACCCAAGCTAAAGATCTCAAAAAATATCCCCATTGAGGTAAACCTTGCCATAATGTACAGTTACCCTCAACCTTGAACTTGACCTTTTGACTGAACCAATTGGAGTCAGTGAACGTCTTGGAACTTATCCAAACGTAGACTAATTAAGTGAGTTTTGAGATGAGATTCTTACAGTGAAACATGATCTGTACTCTTTATGACTAATTGATCCTCGTTTCCACTAAGAAAGGACAAAAAAAAAAAAATGTATTTAAACCCAAGGTAAAAAATTTTGTACGCCTTGGTAAGTTACGCGCGCACACAAGGGGTACTGACTGAAATCTTTTTTTTTTTTTTTTCAAAATTTTTATTATGTAAAAAAAAAAAATATGAAGATATCACGTAATACAGAATTTATCTTCTTCTTCTCTCTCTTTCTTTTCTTTTTTTGCTTTAAACGTCAATCTCATAAAGGATACAAAAAAAAAAAAAAAAAAAAAAAAAAAAAAAAAAAAAAAAAAAATTTTTTTTTTTTTTTTTTTTTTTTTTTTTTTTTTTTTTTTTTATCTAGGCCAACCCCAACACACACTCTGAGTCAACAAAACACAACATATATATATATATATATATAGATACATCCTCTTCTCCCCCTTGGGATAGATCTTGAGCAACATTATAAGAAACACCAAATTTCATCAGCCTTGTCCATCACACATTCCATCACTCATTGCTCAATTGCTCTTGCACTTCGTTACACGCACAAACACAAAACACACAGAAGCACACACCCATGATCCATGCACAAAGAAAGATGACAAGTCTGTAAGGAGGTAAAAAGTACCTTACAGTATATACACACATACATACAAAAAACACCTAAGCATGAACAGTCTAGACCAGAGCCCCAAAGGAAGATATACGCAAAGAAATGAAAGGCAAAGCAGAAAGGAAGGTGGAAGAGATAGCAAGTTCAATGCGCCAAACTGAATGATTCACCGCCTTCCAACTGATCAACTTCCGCATCGTCACCTTCAATCTCCATCCTTGTCCCTGCTCCAGCAACGCTACTACTCGATGAGCTGGGTTCTTCAAGTCCTGCAGGTCCAACCCATCTAGTCGACGAAGCCGTTGAGCAAGCCCTGCTATGCTGCTGGACATGGTCTTCCTCTAGCTGACCAATACGTGACTTCATAAGCCCGTTGAGCAACTCAAGCTCCGCAACTCGATGTCTGAGTCTCACTAACTCTTCCTCACTCCCAAACTCCTCTTCAGGTCCATCTCCACCCTTCCGGGTTTCGCTCCGACCTCGTCTTGGACCAGGAGGTGTGTGAGGCTGGCAGCCTGGTTGAGCGTGATCGGTGTGAATGGCAAGAAACCTTCTTGGTTCGGGCCAAGGGAGGTGTACAGAGTGTGTAGAATCATTGTCAGAGGCTGAAGATGTGACTGAACAAGCCCGATTAGAGAGCTCGTGGATTTGATGGCCAAGTGGAGAAGCAGTGTGAATGGTCCCCAGAGCCGAAAGTCGATTATTAGCCTGCGGTGACATTTGTCTGGCCTCTCGGGCGCTAGCCTCGAAGGAAAGCGGAGGGCCACAAGTATGTCGGGATGGTGATTGCTCATAAGGAGTAGAAGTATTGGATGAGAAACGACTGTCGGGGTGGGTGAGAGCTTCGTGGGCCGTGAATGGGACCTGGGCCGTCA
The DNA here is from genome assembly GCA_015951145.1 of Cronartium quercuum f. sp. fusiforme G11. Lineage (NCBI taxonomy): Eukaryota > Fungi > Basidiomycota > Pucciniomycetes > Pucciniales > Coleosporiaceae > Cronartium > Cronartium quercuum. Next base: position 174,202 of record MU167238.1, on the reverse strand, counting down.
GTTGCGAGAATGGGGGGAGCCTGGGTGGTTCACGAAATCGAGGTCGACCTCGGTCGTCATCGGGCGGATGGACGCTAATGAGAGTGTGATGGAGCGGATGAAGGTTGAATGCGGTCTTGGTTACCGGACTTCGATCGACCGACACCGACCGAGCCAATGGAGATGGAATCGGCTGAAGGGGGTCATCGATAGGAGAAGCATGAGTGATCGAGCAAGCTGAGAATGGAGGTGAACAGATGAGCGATCAGGAGTACTCACCGAATAAGAGAGTGCGTCAGGTGGTGGGATCCTGAGACAAGGGATTGAGCCATGACCAAGGCTTGAAGGCGTGATGTCAGTGGTGTCAGAGGTGATGGTGTGATGGTTCGAATGATCGAGAGGGACCGAGCGCAAATCAAAGGAAAAGTCCCGAGGTGAGCCCAAACTAGCCCCAAGTCTAGTGGAAGTTGAACGTGGATGGTGATGATGTTGAGAGGATGAAGGCATGATGGTAGTAGCAGAGGAGGAGCGGAAGCCAGCAAGACTTTGGGTTCGAAGGGAGCCAGATGGATGCTCGTCATGAAGTAGGATGGCATTGAGTGCAGCCTTGGGACGTCTGAGTAGGCGCTGGGGCTGAGTAGGATCTGTGGAAAGAGTGGTTGAGTAATCCTTACGACGCTTGGACCGGCCAGCATGATGAGATCCTTCGCCTGGACTCTGGTTTTCATGGACGTGGTCTTGATTATCGTGATCGGGAACGCCACCTGGATCACTCTTGCGAGCGTTTGCCGAGCTTCGAACTGGGTCCCGAGATCGAGTGGGTTGACGATGAGAGAAGGCGGAAGAGGGAGAGCAGGACGAAGGTAAGTGTGGCTCGAGAGTGACTCGAGCGGAAGGTTCATTGGGTACTGGCTCAGACGTCGGTTCTCTGTCGGAGCAGTTTATTGGGTGTGAATGAAGTGAGGGTTGATTGATGGTAGGCTGTTTGGAACCCATGACGGGTTGAGTTGATTTGGTCTGTGATTTGGGTTCTCGGTCGACGGCTTTGACTCGATTACGTTGTTTGATGACGTCCGTTTTGAGGCTGATGGGACGAGGTCGGCCTTTCATTTTTTGAAAGAGTGCACATGCATTACATAATGTTGCGCCCGAATCATCCCGACGCCAAAGTGGGGTTGTCTGAAAGAGGAGGAAGAAGAAAAGAATAAGTGGGCGGGTTGAGGGGGGTGTTGATTTGAAAATAAAGTGAAAGTACTAACCTGAGTGGAACAATTTGCGCAGGTGGGCGTGGGCGTGGTGGAGTTGGAGTTGGAGTTGGAGGTTGAGGACAGGTCGGGTTTAGTGGGTTGTTGAGGACGAATGCTTGAAGTAGGTTGAAGTTGAGGATGCATTTGGTTGGTTAAGACTTGATTAGACAGTAGATTAGATTTAATTTATATAAGTATTTATATATAAAAATAAAAAAAAAGGAAAGAAAGAAAGAAAGAAAGAAAGAAAGACAAATGGTAAGTATTTTTATTTTTTTTATTTTTTTTTCTTAATAATAATTGTTGTTGTTCCCCTCAAAAACACACTCCAATTCCAATTCCAATTCCAATTTTAATTCCAATTCAGATCTACAATCGAGAATTTTCAAAAATTCGAATCAGATCTCACTCAAACCCTGTACGTCACTGTACACACCTCATACATACATAACCTGGCTCAGTTCATTATCGATAGCCTTATCCATCAGACCTTAATTTCTTAAGTACTACATACTTACTTACCTAAACACAACTCAAATCTTTATCCATCTCTCATCCACTTGGCAACCTCAACTCTACCATGTTGTCATACCCTTCACAACCTCACATTCTTAAGTAAATCACTGCGCCGTAATTCAACTATTCCATAAGGGTTCGAACTTAACTTTAAAAAACGAAAAGAACTTTCAACCTCAATCACAAACCTCAGGAGGCTCAGGGGTTTCAAGAACCTCTTGAGAAGGTCGGGTACCAATCGCGAGCTTTTCGATACGCCATTCTTATCTTGATTAGGCTTCAAATCGAGCCTTCATACAAGTATTTCTGATCTACGTATGCATATAGGTCATTTTGGAAAATTCATTTCCATCATACTTAAATCAACTTCGATCGATCTATAAAGACTCCAATCTTCAAGATCGTAGAACTAAACCATAGCTAGGTTTCCTCAGCGCTGGTCACCACTGTATATTTGATGCCAAATACGCAGCCTGTACTTAAAACGTCCGACGCAGCTTTGACAGAACCTCGGTCGGACATTTTGACCCCAGATATGCGCCACATGTCTCACCGGACGTGTGGGGGATATTCACCGGGTCAGATAAATTGTTTGTGTTATCCCCGCGGACGACCTGCATGATAACGAAGTATGTTTGGAATGATAAAAAGTGGTTCTCGACCGGTCTCTCATTTGAAATCATACATACATTAACCCAATCCGATTCACCACATTACGATACTAACACCTCCAGAGCTTTTCGTTCCCGTTTAACGTCCATTGGAGGTTTGAGGAGGAAGCTGCTGGGGACCTCATCCCCAGAAACTCCCCTTGTCCTAACATCGGTCGGAACTTCTCCCCCCCTGAAGCTCCACGTGACCTTTTGAGGAGCTCTTGCGGATGTCACCGCCCCCGGAAATTGTCGCCCATTCCTTTCTTTGCTCTTATTCTCTTCAACCACGGTACTCAACCTCCGGCCGACTAATCTCCGACCGACCTCAAACTCACCTCACTTTACTCTCCTCATCAGACCTACTCACCAACCTCGACCAGGTTTATCTCCAGTCCAACCACCTCCTCATCAAAACTCATCACTCACTCCAATACACGACGACCTCTCGCCTTTCACCACACCCACTATCTCTCAATCAGGCTCATACTCGTCTTTGATGGCTAACTCTACCTCTTTGCGCTCTCTACCAACACCACTAGTTTGCTTCCGCCCCTCGCCATCACACCACTTGGTCTTCCGGCAAAAGTCTTTATCATCGTTCAGCCACCTACAGGCAAAAATCATCACCCACTCAATTTACAGGGTCAGCTGGTTACTTCCCACTTTATCCACACCTGCCGCAGTAGTAGATCAAGTCTGTGGTTTCAGTACCCCTGCACAGTGTATCATGAGGAGGTCAAACAATGGTACCAGAAAGGCACGGATTGTGCATCCTGTTCAGGCGCCTCCTTCAGAGACAACTTGGGATTCTTGGAAAATTATTACCATCATCATCAAGAGTGAAAAGAATCTAGTTAAAATAGAAATTGGATGAGTGAAAAAAAAACTGACCTTCATCTCTTGCTTAGCAAGTTGACAAAGCCTCACCAAAACTAACAACTGAGGCAGCAGGTATGGTACCTGATTGAAAACCACACACCTGACCTGCTCCACTCATGATAGGTTTACAACCATAGCCTAGGTTGCTGTTATACATCAGCAGCTCCAATACCCTTACTATCAGTGGTAGCTTCTGTGAGGCTACCTACCTGAAAAAGAATGTGGGAGTGAAATGTACTGTAGACCCAAGTTAAACAACTTATGCCAGTAGTACTAGAAATCCCCCAAGTAGTCACTGCCAGCAGAAACTACTAGGACATGGTTGTTCTAGAAGTCCTAGGACCAGAGTTGTCCTAGATGTTCCTTGTTTGGACAAGAAAAAACTAGGACAAGGCCTGTCCGAGGAAATCTAGGACAAGCTTGTCCTAGATGTCTTTGTTGGCAGTGAGTACTGACTGCAGCTAGTTGACCTAAAGGATGAGGATTTGGATGACTGGGTCTGGGATTGTTAATCTTCAGTTAGGGATCAGAGTTACAGTTAGGCACTAGTTTAACACTCTACTCTGATCCTTCTTTTAGAATCCGAACAAAACAGGTGGTCTTTTCTTGCTTGGGTGATTCTTTAGCTCTAACTCTTGTGAGTGTCCATAGGCAAGGGTATTATGGAACAAGGTCTATGAACCTGGGAGTGGACCCTTGATACTGATACCTAAAACACTGTTAGAATATTGGACAGATAACTTGTTTACAAGTATTCTCAATGTTGTGCTAATGGTGCTATTTTAGGTTTGGGGGGGGGGGTCTTATTGGGGTTTTCAAACAAACCTGATGGTTTGATATGAGGGACTTGTTCTACTTCAATCAGACTGTCACTTCAAGAGACTCACTTTGATGAAATTCATCAGAGTGGCCATGAAGTACATTGTTTTGTGCTCAGATTACAAGCTAAAAAAAATAAAAATAAAATAAAAAGGTTATACACATATGTGTACCATTTGCACCAGAGGATTTTGGTGGACTAAAGTGTCTCTCTCAAGGGAAGCTTAAGCCTTGAATTTTTTATTTATTTATTTTTTTTTTTTTGAGGAATTTGATGAGACCCTGTCTCTTTGAAAGAAGATGATGGTCCACTATACTTATTTAGCTTTGGGTCTATAAGGTGTAAATCTGTAAGAAACCCAACATATGTAAAAAGGTACAGTAGCGCACGTTGGACCAGGATAAAAGAATAGTATGCTTATACTAAGCAGCCTCCAGCGCTATACTTCATTCATCTCTTGGACTCAAGGACTACTCTTTCCCTAAGCTCAATTATAGCTGGGAAAGA
>MU167238.1:153494-167871 GCA_015951145.1 Cronartium quercuum f. sp. fusiforme G11 | reverse complement strand
TTTATTTATCCCACACTTGACAATTTAGGTCAGTGTGAGCTTGTGATCAGGGTTGAAGAGTTGCTCAACCCCATTTGGATCACTTTTGTATCAGGGACTCATCAGAATTCTTCATCACTGGGGAGAAGCCCATGTCACATATGAATATATGAGAGATGTGTTGATCATAGTCACACAGTACTCATGTAGAAAACTAGCGGATCAATGTCACATACCTCAAATATGACATAAATACACTGACTGTACACTTTTCATGTTCTCCCTTGATTTTTTTTTGTCAGGTATTGTCTCAACTACCTATATACTAAACAGTTTTGGACAAGGCTCTCACACCATATTTTCCTAGGGGCAATGGTAAAAATCCAGACCTGATTTCTGCCTACTTTTTTTTCTGGATTGTATAGGTTTATTACTGCTACACCAATATGCTCCACCTGTGAAACATGACTCTGGTGAAATTCAGCCAAAGCAGACATTTTTTCATGGCAAAAAACTTTCCAAACTCAGCAAACTCTTAATGAAAATACCCATAGGATCTAGATTAAACCCAATTTTGACTTAACCTCTTGTGAACATCAAAGTCAACAGGACTCAGCCCCAGCTGCTTGGTATCACCCCTTATTGCAAGACATCCTCAAGATAACCACAGTGATCTTAGTCAAGAGCCTTTCAACTATGAACTGCCTGTGTGACTGTTTGAAGTGCTTTGAGACATATGGAAACAGTGGTCTAGCGGTTATGGCCTTGGAAATTGGGTGACATTGTGTCAAAAATGGACTACATCAAATCCTACCCCAATCTCAGCTGCTTCACACATCAGATGTACTGTCATCCCTTGAGTATAATGTAGTATACCACAAACTGACAAATAAATAAACACAAAAAATAATAAAGACATCTAGACTCCAGTTTCAAGGAGCCATATAATAAATAAATAATTAAAAAGCTTATATTATGACCAATTACATACACACATATGTAACTAAAGGATATTTTCTTCAAAGGAATGTAACCTTTTTTCTGTTACCAAGCTACACAATGGTAACCTATATACATGAAAGGGTCATCCTCAGAAAAAGGGTTTTCCCCTTCTGGACTAGGCCTTGACAATGGAGCCAGAACCTGGAGGAAACTAACAACTAAGAGGCTCAGGCTGCAAACTCTTAGTTACTTACTAGTTCCTATGGAACAGAACAGGAAATTCAACCAAAGACCCTTATCTAATAAAGTATAAATAAAGACCCATCTCAGAGCCATGAGAAAAAAACTCACTTTTCCAGGATCTTTTTCTTTGAAAATCTTTTCTTAAACTACAAACTTTTGTCAATGCCCAATCAACATGATCATATTTTCAACCTTAATTATCCAAATAGAAAAGAGAATAGAGTAGGGAAGCACTTATAGAATTCATCAAAAAAAAAAAAAAAAAAATCAATCACATAATGAAAAAAATGTATGAATAAGTTAATACATTAGTCTAGGATCAGTGACTGGAGAATAGTTGTTTAAGATAGAAGGAGCAGTGTACATCACCTTAAAGAAACTTTGCCCCAATCAATTCTAAGACCTGAATCATATGAATATCAAAGCAAGGAGATCATATGTATGTCTCTTTCCCCATCTTGGGAAAGAGATCATATGTATCATCCACTCCTCTGCCTCATCCATTTTCTCTTCTTTATTTTCTCATTTTCTTTCTTTTGTATAACTGCACAATTCTGAACATCTGTTACCTTGTACCTTTCTTACTCAGACTTTTTAGTAGAACCCCCTGAGATCAAAGCTCACACACTTGTGTCTATCTCCATATTTCTCTCTCTATTTCCTGCACCTCTGTATCAGGTACAATCAACCAAGATTTAAGATTTTCTTCTTTTACTGTCAGGGGGGAGCTTCTGTTAGGCTACCTCCTGGCTGTTAAAAAGGCAGAGCCAATGTCAATTGGCTGTCTTTGGCACTCTACTAAGTCTACACTGGTTCACCCAAGTGTAGACTTCAGTTAGATGACCTCTAAAAAGAGGATTTGGTTTATCAAAAGAAGTCTTCTTTATTCCACAGGGTGATGTTCCCTGGAGGACAACCTGACTTGTAGTTGGGCCAATCAACTACCTGCAGAGATTCCATCCTGAATATAGAGAGTGAGGGTTGTTAATCCTCCACTGGCACCTTTGGTCTATATTCTAGCTCTTGTTTGTTCTACTCCTTGGTGAGACTTCTATGACACCAAGGGATCCTGGACTGAGATAGCTAATCTCCTATGGGGTTGGACTTTTGTTACTCACACCTATTGGGCTTTACACTATTGAGCAGATATATTTCTTATGAAAGATATCCTCAATGTTTGTGTAGTTGCTCAGTTTGGTGGTTGTGGTAAAAGTTGGGGGAAAGGCCCTCTTGCTGAGCCAGGAGGGAGGCTTTATATACCTTGAGAGTTGTCACTTCCCCCACCTTTGGTCTTTGGGCTGACCTGTGGTTCTCCTTATGTTAATACTGAGTTACCTGGTCAGCTTGTGGTTGGTTACACTTGTAACTAGACTACATGTAGGCTCTTGTCATAAGTCTACTATGCTTATGACTCTTGAAATTGAGCCTGAGTCATAGTTACTAATGTTACCTGCTTAAATTCTCATGTTACACTTCTTTATTTATATGTGCTACTTACATTACACATGATTACTATATATACTCATGACCTGTACAGTCTGTGGGACTGCTGTGCAGTCCTCAGGGCTGACATTTACTTTCTAAGTTGTTTTCTCTCTATTATCATGTCTGTAACCAGGTCAGCCACTGTTGTAGATGTAAAAAGTGCAGTAGCGCACGTTGAATCAGGCTAAAAGAATAATATGCTAATACCAAGTTGCCTCCAGCGCTATCCTTCATCCTTCTTGTGGATCCAGAAACTACTCTTTCCCTAAGCTCAATTATAGCTGGGAAAGAGTAAGTCAACCCCCTTTTCACCTAATTTCTTCCTACTTTTCTATTCTTCTGTTCATATTTCTTTCTGACAAGTACCTGACTTTCACTCTATATTTAAAATTGGCTGTTCACAGAATCTATATTGTTTTCTGTTTCCCATCACTGACAGCCTGAGTTTATTTATCCCACACTTGAATTTTGGGTTAGAATAGGCCTACATCATTTTCACATATCTCTCATTCTTTATATCTCTAACCTTCTTACTGTTGTTCTCCCAATTAGGTCAGTGTGAGCTTGTGATCAGGGTTGAAGAGTTGCTCAACCCCATTTGGATCACTTTTGCATCAGGGGGTGCTGGTATTCTTTAGTAGAGAGACAGATAGGTAACACATTTACTTACCATTGCTCACATACCAGGTAAATGAAATATCTTGGGAAAGAGATCACTTTTTAGTAGAACCCCCTGAGATCAAAGCTCACACACTTGTGTCTATCTCCATATTTCTCTCTCTATTTGCTGCACCTCTGTATCAGGTCAGCCACTGTTGTAGAGAGACAGATAGGTCACACATTTACTTACCATTGCTCACATACCAGTGTCATGTGTTCCAAAGAAATCAGTCTATTCTCAACTTTTATTCTAGATCTTTGAATAACAAGCTTTCTAGTTAGACTCGTATATTCTTGTCAAAACACCCTTCTTTCTATCTTCTCCTATCCTGCTCTTCTTCTTACCCTTCACATCAACCACTGGAGGAGACCTCTGCTCAGACTTCTACTCCTAGAACTCTGGGATAAGCCAAGCACCAACAACTTCCCTACCCACCTAGTCTATGAAGAAACCCACCAACAAGGTTCAGACTCCACTCTTAGCCAAAGCACCAACAACTTAGCTAAACCCTCAGGCAAGACCACCAACAAAGTCCCCTGTTACTTAGATCCACTGGTTGGACTAAGTCTTGAATGTACAACAAGTTCTCATAAGTCTAGTTTCCGCCTTGTGGCTTATCAAGGCATGATTTCTCCTATGACATTTTCATTCAGTCTCTATCTTAAACTTAAGTCAGAAGCTGACATGTACAATCACCCTCACAGTCTTTACAAAATAACTCACAAACAGCAGTACCCTCCATACAATTTAGAAATGCAAAACAGTTCTTTATTCAGTGGTGACAACAGCAATCTTCCTTTGGACTGGATTTGTATACACTCAGCTTTAATGTCTGATTTCTCTTTCATCTCATCTTGCTACATATCAGTTTTGTGTTTTCCATCTACTGTTTTGTCTGTTTGATTTCATTTGATTTGTTTTTTGTTCTCTATGACTTGTGTAATGAAGTGATCCTTTTCTTGGAGCATTTGAGCTCAAAGTGAGCATTGGCAAACAGTCCTGTTAATGAACAGGGGTTAAAGGCAATAGTACTGTAGTGGATTGGAATAGGTAAATAATTCAGACACTATGGGTGTTTTCAACCCATATCAAGTTTTGTATCTCTTTTCTGCACTACTTTAAGACATGTTAAGTGTTTGATTCAGATGTATTAGGTATTGGAGTAAAACATATTAAGAATTTTGCTGAGTTCAAACAGTTTTTTTGCTATCAGAATGTCTGCTTTGGCTGAATTTCAAAGTCATGTTTCATAGGTGGAGTGTAATGGTGTAGCAGTGAGCAAACCTATACAACAAGCCAGAAAAAAAAAAAAAGGGCAGAAATCAGGTCTGCATCTTATCATTGCCCCTAGGACAATATGATGTGAGAGCCTTGTCCAAAACTGTTAAGCTTGTAGGCAGCTGAGACAATACTCGACAAAAAAAATCGAGGGAGAAGATGAAAAGTGTACAGTAAGTGGCTTTGTCTAAGTAGCAGTAATACACACGACCCTCCCTTGTGTTTTTCCTTATGATTAACTACTGTGTGAGTATGATCAACACATCGTGAGACGGTCTTTTCCCCAGTGTATATTCGTGACTTGGTTAAGTTACTGTCAGGGACTTTGTTAAGATTAGCACGAGACTGCCCTTAACTGTCAAACCCAAATACTCGTGAGTGAATTTCGATTTGTCACCATCCTACCGACCGAGACCCTGAGCACAGCCGACTCGGTATATATAGAAAGCATTCAGGTGGTTGGACGCCTAATGATACGTAATTGTAATTTATTTTTTTTAAACAAATCAAAAAAAAAAATCAAAAAAATTCCTCCCATTACTCACAAATCAATAGACTCGGAAAAGTCCCTCGCTGATGCCGAGCTGCTCGAATTTGGCGAGATGTATATATATAGAAAGAATTCAAGCCGTGAGGCCCTATGATACCAAATTTCGATCCTAGAAATTTCACTCAATGCTCAAAACATAAATAAACTCAATCAAGCCCCTGTCCGACGTTGACTTTTCCACATGTTCATATTCTTATCCAAGGACAATCGATTGGGTGAAGGTTATTTTTTTTTTCGCACCGGTTTGCACAGCTTTGCACTGGAGATTTTGCGACGGAGGGAATGACGAGTATAAGGGAGCCGAGAATTGAGAATACCCTCAATTCAGTGTATCAATGGGAACACCGCATAATCGATCTTGCGTGATCGAAGGACGCACCCTATAGCGGAAGTATCTGGCTTGCACTCTCTACACCATACGTGGTATGAGCTGGTATGGCCCCAGGGGAAGCTCTGGAGCTATAAAAGGGAAGGCCCATTCGCTCTCCAGAATGTTCCCCCCCCAGGCTATCCATCACATCCTCGCTCTCAGTCACGTTTACGATCCAATCAAAATTTGTTAACGACATAAAATAAATCGGCTCATTCAACTTTTCCTTCTCTCTTTCAACAACACCCAACTCACTCTGTAACTCTGTTCAAAATGCGTTCCGGTGTCTTTCTCCTTGTTGTTTTGGCTCTCTTCCAAACTATCATCGGTGCTCCTTTCTTAACCCGTCGTGCCGAACAGCAGGTGGCGTCGAGCACTAGCCTCAAAAATATTCAAATGAAGTGTGCGTACTCGGGAGTCACTCCTGGGTTCTTGGCTTATACCTTGGCCTCGAATGGGTTTAATTCGAATCCCTGTGGTGCAGTTTTGGATTCCTACTGGAACAGTCAAGTTTTCAGCTATTATAGTAGTATATCCACATCCTACTATAGCAATTTCTTTGGTACCAATAGTTGTACCACATCTTGCATCTCCGATATGTCGGGTTTATATTCGCTCATGAACGATCTCAGATTGCAACAAGATCAAAACTTAAAGGAAGCTAAGGATATCAAAACTGTGTGTAATCGTTTTCACTTAACCCATCCGCACTCCCAAACGACCTTTGTTTTTTTTATTTTTTTCCAAAAGCTCATTTTTTACAATTTTTTTTTTTTTTTTTTTTTTTTTCCACTTTCAGTCTGACCAGACGACCGCATGATTGCGATCCCAAACTTATATTCAATGTCTTACAATTCTCTATGGTATGTCTTTTTAATTTTTTTTTCTCTGCTTTTGACTATGATGCTTACTGATGGTTTTGTGTTGTGATGTCTAACCTGTTTGTTGTAGACTCCAATTTCAAATTTTGAATGAATGAATGTTTTCTGCTACGTTTTCCTATCGTCTCAATTCTTTCTTCTTTTTTTTCTTTTTTTTTTTTGGTCTTCCCAAATGCTCTCATGATTTCCTTTTGTTTACTCTCCTCCCCGTATCAATTTTGTCCAATTTTATCTCGATCTAACCCAAGTACCCAGTATGGTCTTGATAAATTGTAATCTGTCACAAATTTATTGGATGGAAATCTTTACTACGCTTCTATATTTTTTTGCTCTCGTTGATATTTCGGATCTACATCTCTGATCTCTATCTTCTTATCTCTTTTCTTGACCTCAGCTTGTTCCCTCTTGATGGTCTCCTTAAGTTGTTTGCCGCTAATTTGACAACTTAACCAGTGCTGTGGATCTCTAGGTGCTGTTGATCTGATGAACGATAATCGTAAATTGTAATTTGTTACACCATTTTTTTTTTTGCCCATCAAGTGCGAACGTTCCTAAATTCTTCATGACTTCAAATGGAGATCATCTTAATAATATTATCATTCCTGGAGTATTCTGTCAGAATGCGGCTCCACATCTCAAAAGGGGACTGTCAACGTTTGTCCTTGTTGCCTAACTTGACCCAATTCTAAACTCGTTCCTACCTTCGGTTGCTCCGGCCCTCTTACTTTACGCACTGCAAAAATAATTGTATTTTTCCTATGTGAAAAAAAGATTAAATTTTACACAAAAATGAATAATAAAAAAAAAAAAGTTTTGCACTGTGAAGATCTGCTCCCTCATGGTCAGACTGTTCAAGGTGTGGTAATCACATACTCACCTTAGGGGAGTTCTTCACAGTGCAAAACAATTACTTTTTTTTTTTTTTTTTTTTAATCATTTTTGTGTAAAGTTTAATCATTTTTTCACATAGGAAAAATACATTATTTTTGCAGTGACGACGTCTCTGGTCTGAGCGTCAAACTGACACTTGAAATTTCAGCTTACTTTTGATTCAGACCACTCGATCTCAGGACCCCTTCGATGGTTTGAGAACTTCAAAAGCACAGGTTTTCTTCATTCAGGGCTTTTCTTGTGTTTACCAGATTAGTCATCGAGCTATCTCTGCTCGATCGTTGAGAAATCGCGCTGGAGAGACTTGTAAAAGCCTCAAAAGTGAGATATATCCGGTCGGGCTGCATGGCCCGGACCGTCAACAAGATTTGAACCGTGAGTGGTTGTAATAATGGACCCGGCCACGTAAGACTCGGGGCTTGAGAAATTGAGACCTTCGATTTTGGAGGGTCTTGTTGATGAGATGAGGGATGAGAATGTCGAGAATTCTGAATCGACCTCTTTTCAGAGCTCAAGCGTTTTTCTCTTCAAGTGGTAATGGTTCAGTGGGAAAAGCAAAAAGCTTCCACCAAAAGTCGTTTGACACTCCTCAACAAGGTAAACGGCGTTTCACACTGCGTGCAAGTGACTGGGGCTTTCTGTGAAACGTCACCTGGACCTTTCACCTGGGGTTTCATGTCTTTCACACGTTGCTCGTAGGGGGTTTTACATCTTGCTCCACTGCGGTTTCCCATCTATGACAGACAGAACACCCCGACCCAAAATGACCCGGTGAGGCGGTACACCACGGGGGCAGTTGGACCCTCTTGAAAGGGTCGGATCAGTCCGTCCGGCGACGGGTTTTTCGTACAGCAGACCGACCGTCCTCAAAAGACACTCAAGGTGGACGGTTGTCAGACGGGAACAGTCCATCGACATGAACGCGAGGTGATCCGGTCTTCCGACCGATTCATCTCAAGATTTTTTTTTTTTTTTCGAAAATTCATATGCGGTCGATCTCATACCGACATCTGAACTTATCAGCTAGATCAATTGGGGCTCGATTCTGCTGGCTCATGGCCATTCAGGCTTGTATCAAATGCAGCTAGGGAGGGCCAGCAAAGCCTATCAAAAGGCTGCTTGCTAATTTCTGATTGCTCTTGCACCGAGCCAGGCAGTTGAGGGTAGCTCAAGATAAACCTTACGAAATCGAGTGTTTGATTACATGAATTGAACTGATATGAATACTAAGCTACTGTGACAAGTGTAGAGGTTGCACTTCTGAGAGATGTATGATGACACAGATGGGGAATAGCAAACGGAAAGGAGGAAGGTTTCTCAGGTATGTAACCTACAAAGATATTCAGACCCTCCTGATGACAAGAAGGGAGAAAGGATTAGCTAGAGAGCAAGAAATGGAAACAAAGCCAAGGAACTTTCCAAAAACAGATGGGTCCAAAAACAGTCTTGATGTCTTTGAGTACATGTGGAAAACTGGAAGTAGTGTTAAACAGAGTTTAAGATTTATGGAATACAAACCTAACCCCGGGTTTTTTTCTGCCAGAATCCCAGAATCCCAAGTCCGACTTAGGTTTCTGGAATATTCTGGCAAAATCTGCTTAATCCCCAGCTCCTGAAAATCTATAACCCCGTGGTGAGGTATTCAAACCTCTGGGAGTTTTTCCAGAATCCCAGAATCCCAACTACAGCCAAGAATTCTTTTTGAGATTCTGGCAGAAAAAAACCCCGGTTCCACCCGGGTTTAGGTTTGTATCCCATAATTATAATGAAGGGAATGAGAGACGGACAGGAGGAACAATCAGCCTAAAACTGACCACCTGCAAAAAACAAATAACACTTACCTATACAAGATTTGTTTGAGATTGTTCTGTGTTGACATCATTGAGGGCATTCAAAGGCACTTGAAACAGGTGTTGAGAAGTTGAGGGAGAGACACGAGCACAGCTGGGCCAGGAAATGGAAGATGGGAGGTGATGGGATATGAGAGGGTGATGGAGGTCTGATTGGATGGACAGTGGTTTGAAGCGAGAAAGAGAGGGCTTCTCTCATTTGCTGATGAGGTCTTATAAACCCCAAGATGAGTCATTGAGGTTGGGTCTGAAATTCTTTATGACTTCTCAGGGTGAAATGGGGACTTGTCAAATGTCTTTTGATCTGGCCAAAAAGCCAAGGGCTGTTTCCAAGGGGTTCATTCAAATACTCAACCATTTGAATAGTTGTGTATGGTCTGATGGCAGCGGCAGGCTGATTCTGGACTGTTGGAAGAGTCAATGGCTTGCAAGCAGTTTCAATGGCGGTCTAAGTGGTCCTGAGATCCATTGCAGGACAGTAAGCTTGGCCGACGGCTCTGACATGGTCATACATCAGGGCTGTGATCAGTTTGGATCAATTTGGAAATGGTCCCTATTATTGACCCTTTTAGGACCATCTTCTGCCAAAAAGTGCCCCTGTGGTGTACAAGCTATCCAGTGGGCCAACCCCTTCACTGGGGCTGATCCGGCCTTTGGGGTTTTTCCCAAGATGATGTGAAGCGTATCATGAAATGATCAGCCAAAGCCAGCCCCCAGAGGCCAATAGCCCGCCACCCATCATGGGGCTCTTGATTACCCTCACTTGCCTTCAATCAGCCATGCCTTGGCCACCAAGCCATCTCCACATCTTGCCATCCAACTCTCTATCCACAGACTTTCATGCCGTTCACATCTCTTGGGTTTTTGGTGGGTGAAGCTAGGTAGACCAATGACATGAGATTTCAAATTGAATCAACTCAAGAAATTGACATGAATCTTTCCGGACTGAGATTCTACTTGATGAGCTCATTTAGATTCTTGACCCCTTTATTAAAGATATCTTGACTTGTAGCTATCAGATGAGGGTATGCATAGTGGTGGGCCACAGACAGTTGACATTATATGGTCAGGATACCTGTTTGAATATCCAGGGTCAAAGATAAGTTGAGGTCTTTGATTGCATACAAATTGAATGTACTTATCATTGAACCTTGTATGTTACCAAACAGCTGTTTTTTTTTTTTTTTTGAATCTAGCCACATTTAAAATGAGTATACTAGTTTGAGCCAGACTAGTTATATATATATATAAAAGGCAGCAAATTGACAAAATCCATTCACTTCAGTTTGAGTAAGACGTTCAATCAAGCGGTACCACTTACATTGGTCATTGATGTTGATATTCTTTATATCAAGAAAGTCACAAATCAAACTGTAAAGATTCACGATCAACAGACTGAGGGCAACATTCGTGTTTGGCCTTGTTGTATTTTGGTCTTTTTTTTTTTTTTTTTTGGTGTTTTGCTTTTACAGGCATATGTAGATCCCTGCTGAGCCGCAATCAAAGCGGCAATGGCTGCTTAAAAGAGGCAAGTTTTGAAGCAATCAAAGGTTTTTGTGGAGTGGGGATCCAAGGTAAGCTAAACTGCTGGGTTGGTTTCCCCTGATTAGGACTGATGAGCCAACTGTGTCCTTGGTTTTGATCCTCATGTTTGACCTTTTTATCGGAATCACTGTCCCATTTACGCTTTCTTTCCAAAATCTAGTAAAACTTCAGTCTGTGGGTATGTTGGTAGAAGTAATGGTTGTGAATGTTGGTTAGACAATGTGTCGGCAGAAATGAGATCAAAACCAAACCTTAGACCAAAGATATTGATACAGTAATGTTTACAACCATGAGTCATAGCATTGGGCAAGTAGCAGAAAAAAAATGATGAAGGATTGATGATGAACAGACAGGATATATAGGGAAAGGGGCGCAAGTTGATCAAACGGGCAAAGTTTTGAAGGATCTATTGTCCCATTGTGAGAGGGTAACATGACCGATCGGGGCCAGCAAGGGCACGGAGCTATATATATTTGACCCTCCTTGGCTTGGGGTAGACCGGGCTAAGTGTCGTTTTACAAGTGGTTTTCCAAACCCAAGTGAAAGCCCATGTAAAACTTCCAGATGAGGATTCAGATGAATGGATATGAGATCCTATCTTTTTTGTGGTATCCAACCGGGATTAGGCGAGTGAGAGGTCGGTTCTTGAAAAGGTATTCGATATGAAATCAGTGGTTCTACTTAACTTCTGATGATGATGGTAGGTCGGGTTTATCCTGGTTGTGCTCTCGACTGTAGCGTGATTGAGGGTAAATCTCGATTTGATTGGTGACCATTTTCGAATTCAGTCCATTCGCTTTCCGGGTGTTGATGATGATGACCGTCGATGACTACACGAGTTGAATGAAACTAAGCAGTTCAAGTTGAGGAAGATGACCATAAACATTTAACTCTAATCCATCCTCACTCGAACTCATTCCTACGCTAAATAATTACTTTACGAAAAACTTATCAGCGATGACAACTTTCAAGGTTCTAACCAATCAGGCTCGATTTCTTTCCTCTGCTTTGATTTTCTTCGCTCTAGGCTCATTCGCAAAGCCAACCCCAACTAAACCACCCAACGCTACCTCAACTCATCTCCCAGGTAGCATTTACACCCCCGTCCCACAAACTACCGAGCTTTACAATTCATCACAGGCTCGTCTTTTGAAAGTTTGATCGTATCCATTTTGACACATAGTATCACAAATCTGAAACTCAAATCACTTCTCTCATCTTTTAGCCAGCGTCCATACTTCAACAGCTTGATCCTAGCTATCAAATCACCTCTCGTTTCGACTTTCAGTCGGTGAATCTCGCTTTGAATCAAGAATGGATCGAATTAGATTTGTAAAATCAAATCTCATACCTCTCTTCCTGCCATTTGGTTAAATTGTACTCAATGCTGATTCAAACTTAACTGATTGATGATGTTAAAAGGTTCCATTATGGATTGGAAAAATTTTCCATTGAAGAATTTGAAGCTGCTGGGATTAACGCCGAATACAGATTTTTGATTGAGTTTATGGCTTCACAAGAGGTTTCGCATGCCACCGTTTTGACCAACATGCTTGGGTGTAAGTCTTTCAGAAAGACCTACCCCCCTCTTAAATAACTAGATATTCCATCGATTGAGCCGGCTAAGGCCGGCTGTGATAAATGTCCGAGAAAGCATGCAATTGTTGAATAATCTCACCTAAATCGTTTCAATCAGCTCGAGCTGCTAAGCCATGCAAGTACAAGTACCCGTTCTCAACCGTTCAAGAGTTCATTGATTTCTGTCAAAAGTACGTCTCCATTTCTTACAATGATTGTGTATACCGTGTTGTTAAATATCAAATCGATCCTTTTTCTATAGACTCACTCGATGGGGAGAGTCTGGTGTTTATGGATTTTTGCCATTTCTCGAAAATCCGAATTCAGCCCAAATCTTACTTCAATCAATCACGACTGAAGCTCGTCAACAAATGGTAAGTCGGTTGACTTTCTAAAATTTTTTTATTTCTTTTTACATTATAGAAAAGTGGGCTTGTCGTTAAGAACCTTACTCTCGTATGTATATAGATCTTTCGACAATTTGAGGGACTTTTTCCAATGCCCGTTTACCACATTGCTGGTATACCACAAAGTTGGGCGTGGTATGTTTTTTCTCTTAAAGCTCATCGGTTTCACTTTTATAGAGTGAAATCATTATTCCTAAATTATGGAAACCACTTCACAGGACACTCTTACACCCTTATTTAATTTCTTGCCCTTCCACTAATCCACGAGTCGAATTCGACATTTTCCCTACCCTTCGAATTCTCAATAACCCAGATCCTTTCACTTTTGACCCTAAATCACCCGCCATATCTCATAATCGTACATCTCTTTCTAATCCCGGTCGAGTCGTTTCATTCGAGTTCGATAAACCCGGTCTCGCAGTTTCTCCTGATGATGAGTATCGCACAATCATTCATTCAAAGTCAGGTGTTCCAAAGGTACGTCGTCAATCAAATTCGTTTCACTCGAGTGGATAATCAAATCGTATCTGATCACACCTTCTTAAATTTCATTTGCGTTCACTTTGATCAGTTTGCAGCTTGGACCTCCCGTCAGTAACCAAGATTCAATTAAAGGTTCCTCTTCTCTTCTAATAACTAACAGTGAAAGCCTTTTGTTGTTTTTCCAAAAGAGTACAATGTCACCTACTCAAAGCTTTATGACGTCACCAAATCTTCCGCAAAGACAATTCAGCCTTTTGCAGAACTATTTCCAGGGCAAGTGAATTATCCAGTCATCAATGGAACCGTATTTATCGTCTTGACAGATGTAAGGCCTTCCTCTTTTTGCTATGAGATGAATGTGGGGATCTCCTGATCGTGATTACATGCTTTTGCCCATCAACAGTTTGACCTGAATGTCACGCCATCGAACATTACGCTTTTGAACCCACACATTGTTGCTGGTACGCTTGAATCTCATTGATCTTCCTCCCAAGTCATATATCACTGATCATACCTTTGCCCAATAATTTTACGATTGGTCTTGATTTGAGTATTAGGTCCCGCGATGTATCAAGCCGACTGAATAGCCGACTGGGGGGGGATGACTCTCTTTATTGACATTTTTTTAAAGTCACTAAGACCAGAATTGGCTGAGATCATTGTGTAAATCTGTGTAATCTGTGCTATGTTGTGCGTAATTACAACCTCAAAAGTTGTTACCCAAGAACTGTGCCCAAAAAATTGTCCAGATATGTGCAAGAGCACTGTATCAGCTCGTATTTCATTGATATTGACAGATCAATCCTTTGACTTGAAAGATCTTGAACCAGATAGAGGTGGTCATACAGATCAGTAAAGACAGGTAAAAGCCACCGAGGAAACCTTGAACATGATTCCTGTAAGAGAGGGTTTTAAGGTTTTTGACAACTTGGAATATATCTATTGGATGAAACTCTTGGTTTTTGTAAGTAGCCTCAAACAGTACTCTCTATGATGAGTGAGAGAAAATTTCAAAGAAAGAGAGTGATGAAGAAAAAAGAACACAATTCAAGAAAAGATGAGGAAAAGAAAAAAAAAAAAAAAAAAGCCTGTTATCATTTATGCCAACTCATTGATGAGTTTTGATTCATGTCATGTCAGCCTTGAGGACTGCTCAGCAGTCCCACAGACTGTCAAACACCAGTTACAGAGAGTACTGTAATAGTACACAGGTAAATACAAGTGTAACACAAAG